>OY796891.1:28072256-28388460 GCA_963680785.1 Diplosoma virens
GTCTTTTTTTTAACAGGCCGTTCAGTTTCACATACATTGGGGCAGACCAAACGGCACAGGTTCGGAACACACCCTTAATGGAGTTCAGTATTTCGGAGAACTTCATATTGTTCATTACAATACTAAATACTCCTCCGTCGGAGAAGCAGTTTCACAATATGATGGTCTGGCTGTGTTGGGAGTGTTTTTGCAGGTGATGTTTTTTCTTTGGCATAGAGATAACATTCGAGTAAAACCCAGCCCTCTGAGACATAGTGGAAAATGTAAAAAAACACAGTTTAAATAAAGAATTGAATTCCCCGACATTTGTTTTTTTTTTACTAATTGATATGGGCTAATTTAAGTTGGCCAGCTTATTTAAATTATTTCTATACGTATAGTTTAATCTAAGTAAGGAGCAACGAGTTTTTGAAAAAACTAATTATTTTTAATCCGCCCAATAAAATTGCATATGACCACGATCATGCATAAAAGTAGGGACGTTAAGCAAGGTGTTTTTTTCAATAAAGTTTGTAAGCTTTCTAGTAATAATAGTAGAAGTTAAATACTTAAAAACGTTGTGCAAGTGATAAAAAAATAATAAACTAATTGGTCAAAACTAAGTTTTGAATTTTTAAAGAGCTTCTTTGTGGTACAGAATTTTAATATCGCTTTAAACAAAGTCGATTTTTTTCGGAGCCATAAGCTTTTCGTGACGCTCTCATCAGTGGCAATCGCGTCAAAATGGGACGAACCAGAGAAAATCAAGGTATTTATAGTCTCAACAGTTGGGAGAAAGGTGCTGCAGTATCGGAAAGGAGAAAGGCACAATTGCACAGTGTAAACAAAAGGAATTTTACATATGTAAACAAAAGGAATTTGTTTACACATTGAAGCTTTTCAAATAACCTAAGTTGCGAGTAACAGTGTTTCTTTTGGGTAATTGCACATAGTGCGTTTCTCCTTTCCGAGAACATCCTGTATTGCACCACACTGTGCAATTGTGCCTTTCTCCTTTCCGATACTGCAGCACTTTTCTCCCAACTGTTGAGACTATAAATACCTTGATTTTCTCTGGTTCGTCCCATTTTGACGCGATTGCCACTGATGAGAGCGTCACGAAAAGCTTATGGCTCCGAAAAATTCGGTTTTGAATTTTGTTAATTTTTTAAAATGATAGATTTATCTGTGAAAATTATAGGCACTTTAAAATTTGTAGTAAACTGTTACTAGTTTTTGTAGCTTAGATAACATAAGGGCTCGTTTCCACTACGAGCGTGAAAGAAAGAATTCTTTGTTTCTTTCATTGCTCATTTTAAGGGCTCGTTTCCACTACGAGCGTGAAAGAAAGAATTCTTTGTTTCTTTCATTGCTCATTTTGGCTTCGTTTAGCACTTAAGCGCGGAAAGATGTGAAAAAATCAATAAAACAATCAAAGAATACTCTATTCCACGCTCGAAGTGGAAACGGGCCTTAAAAGTAGCTATAAATTCCTTTTCTTGTTTTGTAGATTTTTAACAAAACATAATGGTTTTGTTTGAATCCTTAAGATAACCACTTTTTTTAAACGAGTGAAATTGTTTTCGAGAAAAAAGCATATATATTTATATACAGTACGAGAGAAAAATTTCGTTTTCTATCAAACGTTTTTCTTTTTGTTACGCTATGTTTTAAAAAGCAAACGCAATTTGCCTAAAACTTTTTTTTAGGACGACTATCCACAGGATAATCTTGCATTTGAACGTTTCTTGGGTCCAGTCACTAAAGGGTCAATTAGGAATTTTGGAGATAATCAAACGTTCGCGGCACAAAACATGTTTTCGATTGAAACCCTTCTTCCTGGAGACCTTTCAGAATATTATCGTTACGAGTAAGAAAAAATAATAAATCAATTGCAGTAAATTTTTTTCAACTTGTTTTTGAATTAAATTGACTTTGTTTTTTCCCTACAGTGACATTGTTTCCTCGCTACTTTACAATGCATGAAACGATTTAAAATTTTTTATCATTTCATAGGGGATCTTTAACTACTCCTCCATGCTATCAAAGTGTTGTTTGGACTGTTTTTGCCACCCCTTTACGAATATCAAAATCTCAAGTAAGCGTTTGATTCTTATAATGCAGTTATTCTGCGACGTGATGCATTTTTAATCAATGGATTCATTAGCAGGGTGACTTGATTGCATGGGGAGCCTTGTCAGAATCGGAAAAGCATAAACTTAATGCTATAGTTCTAAAACATTTAAGAACAAAAAACGTCATTTCAATTTCTTGAAAAAAATTTGTTGGATTGCGAAAGGGCTGAACTAAGTTTTCAATAAAAAATTTTAGCATCAGCAACCACTCCAAGACTAAACTAGACCTAAATTCAAATAAGAAGTTTTCTGACAAAACTTTGTGTACATAATTCTTTTGAAGAATTTTTTAAAAAGTATTCCAATCACATCTCATTGATTCGTTTTAAATTTTAGAAATATTTTTGGTCCTTCCGAACTAAACACATATTCTGAGCAAATTAATTACACCTAAGAGGTTTTGACACGATTAAAAACCGTGACTGAAATGAAAATATCAACGCTTTAAGTAATTTTAACTACATCTGAATAATGTGTTCAATTAATTTAATTAACATTGGAGGCCTACTCATTTTAATTATTTACGAGTTTGAGCTCGTTTTCACTATGAGCGTGAAATGGAGTATTCTTTGCTTGTTTTTTCGATTTTTTACTTCTTTCCGCGATTAAAACGGCAAAAAGCGCAAAGCGAAGCAAAAAAATTAATAATAGAAACAAAGAATACTCCATTTTACGCTCGTAGGGGAAACAAGTCTTTACTTGTTTTAAGTGTTGCCCAATGACAATTTATCCAATTTCTTTCCAAATAGGTGAATGTGTCAGAAAATAAGAGTTATAGCAAGCATCACCTGTTGGCTGCGTCTTGTAAAACTCTGATAAATTACAATACTGTCAACATGATTAAAAATTGTGTTTTGATTTCTCAATTGCACATGTCAAAAAGACAAAATGTAATTCGCAGAAGTGTCCAATCTTTTTAAGTCCAAGTTGTAGCAAATAAAACTACGCGAGTAAACTTTACAAAAAAAGAACGTTTTTGTCTTTACTTGGAATTGAAAAAGATATTTACCTTTAAACTTGAGTAAAGACCAAAAAAGTTTTCGGTTGCCCGATTTTCTTTTTTACTTAAAAATCCCTCTCAGGCTATGAATTGAATACCCTTGCTGTAATTTTAATAATTCCCTCTCTGTTTTTAGTCAACAACAAATCCTTAGTTAACAAGTGCTTTGTTGACAAGATTGATTTTTTATTATCAAATTGACTCACCACAGCAGTTAAGACAAACGCTAAATAAAGTTTTTGGCAAATTCAACAAAAAAAATCTATTTTTTATTTACTGATCTCTTAAAAAACGCAAAAATGTTTTAGCCACAACAGTTTGCAGACAAGTTTATTAAAGTACTTAACGGAGTAAATTTGTAATAAAATGGACTTTTTATAGCCGGCAATGAGAGCAAAACAAAGCGTAAATTTCAAAGCATAAATTATAAAGTACTTACCGGAGTAATATTGTAATAAAATTGACTTTTTACAGCCGGCAATGAAAGCAAAACAAAGCATAAAACAATCGTCGTCGTCGTTTGGAAGGGCACCCACTCCGGGTCAGTCATAAACAAGACTGGGCCGAAGGTTCATCCTTTTACTACCTCAGGATGTTGTACTGTCCGGATTAGATACTGGCAGTGATGGTGCTAAGCCAGCATCGAGTTTCCTCATTCAAAACCGTCAGACCTCGTGCTCTATGCGGTGCCCGGTGTATGGCGCACGTTATTAGAACGTGGTCTGCGGTTTGTTTAGTGGCGTCCACTCGCAATTCGGTAAAGGAGCAAGACCCCATTTGTGCATGGACGAATGGAATTGCCCAACATTAGTCAGCAGGCGATTGAGCTTAACCCAAGCTGTTCGGGGAAAGCTCGTTTCAACAGATCTGGTACTGGTCCTGGGTATGAAAGCACGGAGTCTGAATGTATCAGTTGTAACATCAGTTGTAAATCATTTAGGCTATCTACTTCATTATCAAAATCAAACAAATCTTTGGTTCTTAAATACAAAATAATATCGTTTTCATTTTTGTGTAGATTGTTTACACCAAAAAGTTTATTTTTTAATAATTAGATTTTATAAAATACCTTTAATAATAAATTATATTGGTTGAAAAAATTGTGACTTGGTTTCAAGCCAAGTAACATTCTAGTAATGCAAACTAATCGTTTTACGAAAAGCTTTACTTAAATAATTATCTCTATCACATACATGCACGCCTATAGTTCACTAAAATGTTGGGGTTTATTTTTTAAAGACAGATATTTTTGAATTAAACTGTTCTTTTATGAGGCATTTCTTTTTATAATTATCAGCAGCACAACTATATTTCATTACAAGTTTTCAAAAAATGGAAACTTTTTTACATTTTGCAGGCTTCAGTTTTAAGAAGTAATCTTTTCGAAAATAAAAAAGGCGAAGAAGAATTTCAGTTGTACGGAAATTTTCGTCCTGTGCAGCCTATAAACGGTAGAATCGTCACACGAACGTCTTCTATCTGTTCCGGTGGACCTTCGTTTTTCCAACATTCATCCTTTATTTACATTGTTTCAATGTTAATGATCGTGTGTGTTATAACGTCTTAAACGACTTTTATCTATCTTATCAAGGTTGATAAAAGCTTTGACTTTTACAAACATATCAAAAAATTCCATTTTTATCTTTAAATTCGGTTTTTAATGTTAGTTGTTTTATCACTATAATATCCGTAGTCATATTATTCGCAAAAATTATGATTGCTAAACATTACATAGCTTTTAGGCAAACAACAATTTATCACGTCGGGATGACCCATTTAAATGTTTTATTCAACGAAAACTCAAAACATTTTCCGCTTTAACCACGTCAAAAATCTTGTCTTAATCTTATCATACCTTATTAAAAATTGTAATGATAATAATCGGTATAAAACATAGTTTTGCATTTGAAAGCCTAAGATTTGATATTTTATAATAAGCGACCCTTGTTAAATAAGACTTTAGGCTATCAGTTGACTTATTTCGCCCAGTAATGCTTTAAAAAATATCAACTTTAAAAATTTAACAAAATAATAACCACAAATATTTCTCACAAATTAAGCTATACATTATTTTCAACAAACAACTTAAATAGCGTATATATACATAAAAAATTATACAAAAGTTTTTGAAAAAAGCTATCCTTAGATAAAATTTTATGTTATATATCGCTAATTTACTATTGGCTTGTTTATTTAAGAGTGGGTTACTAATTACAATGATGAGAAAACAAAAAGTATCTGATGAAATAATTTATTCTTCATTATGTGACACCACGAGATTGCGCAAAAAAGTCGACATCTAAAGTTTTTATTTTTAATGATTTGAAGAGTTCGTATCTATAAAAAATATATAATTATTTTGATTTATTGAATTTTTATTGACTAATTATAAAGAAACAAAGTTAACTGACTTTTTATTATTTTTTTTTTTTATGAGTAAACCAGTTGATGCCAAGGTTTTTTACAAAATAAGACGAAAACTTGGCAATTTCTAATATCGGGAAAAAGTTTTTACCGGCGGCTAACATACTGATGATAGAGCCTTTTTTTGAAAAAGATTTTGATAAGTTTTGATTGAAAGACAGTTGAAACAATTAAACGTGTTCTTATAAAATATTTATTAGTATATATATATATATATATATATATATATTACCGTAAGACTGTGGAAGCAGGGCTGACATGTTATCACCTGTTACTGAATTATCGTAACATATCTGACAAAATTTTGATTTTAATGTTTAAAATCACTCAAAAATTAAACAAGGAGGTCTTTGTTTTAAACCATGGTTGGGGAACCTTATTGCACTTTCGGGCCGTATCCGCAAATTAAAAAATTGGTGCGGCTGCTCAAAAATTTGGGGAGCAATATAGTTTTGCCCAAATATTTTCGATATTTGTTTCGTCCCAAAAACATATTGATCTCTAATGAAAAACGATCATCACTTAGAAATCTCTGATTTCTCGATTTTCGTACCAAAAACTTAGTAATCTCAAAAAAAAGTCATCACTCAGTATCTGTCTTTGATTTCTCGATTTTTGTTAGGAAATGCCAAAACTGGCTTTCCTTCTTTTCAATCACATCCCGGGCCGCATTGAAAAATCTTGCAAGTCGCAGATTCCTCAGCCCTGCTTCAAACTCGTGACATAGCTTGCACTGATATTTAGTTGAGTTTTTTGCTTCATTTCGAAAAAGTTGGCTGCTACAATTAGCTGACACATTAATTGTCCTAATAGACTACGAACTTAATGTATTTAAAGACTTTATTATAAGTATTAAAGCTTAAATTAATGTATTTAAAGACTCATAAAAGATCGCTATAAAGTAATTAAAGACACGGTATTTATAACTTAACATAAACAATAATTTTTAATTTTATAACAAAACTTTAAATCTTAATCGTACTATTTGATTATGTATGGGATTTATGTAAAAACTCTGATATTTTTATTTCGCTCCATTAGATCATATTAGTAACTTCATTAATGCAATTAGTGCAGACTATTTTGTTTTCAAAATAGTTCTTGTCATGTAAATTCAAATAAACTTTTGCTATTTTCCAAGCCTTCCGAGTTTTTTTTGTTGCGTACTTAAAAAAAAGATATTTTTTAATATCTCATCAAATTTTAACAAATTTAGTCTTTTTTTATACAAGTTAATGTATTTTATTGAAAAGTAATAACAATAAAAAAGAGTTTAAGTAGTTTTGGTGTAATTTTTCTTTTAAGTTTGCTTAGTGAAGTCTCTTAACTCTTTCTTTGCTTTTCAATAACTGGAACTAGGCTAAATAATCATTATTTACATGCTGGGATAACTATTGCGTCTGATTCAAAAACAGTAAATTGCCGTAGTTTGCTTCTATACGTCGATTTCAGCCAAAGATTTTTTGAATTCAACACTCTTAGTTTATTTCTCGAAGTTTAGCATTGTAAAAATATTATAAAAAAAGTTGTATTTTGATACGTCTTTGTAGGAAGGATATCCTATACACTCCGTGTCAGGCACAAACGGGACTGGGACCTAGAGTTTATCCTTTTACCACACCAGGCTGTTGTAGTGCAGATGCTAACAGCAATGATGTTGAGTTAGCATCAAATTTCATCATCCAGAACTGTCAGACCTCGTGCTCCATTTGGTGCCCGATGTTAAGAACGCTATTAAGATATGGTCCTCGATTAGGGCCACCCCCGCAATTCATGAAGGAGCCAGACCCTACTTGTGCATGGACAAACTTTTTTTTGTTTACATTTAAAGATATGACATAAATTTAGAACACTCTACTAAAATTGCCTAACAATGTAAAGTGTCCTTCTCATAGACACAACAGAATGGCGCGAGTAAGTTTTGAACAGCAACCGTGCCGATCGCGTTCGCCATCAATTGTGGCGCCCTTGAAGACTCGACCACGCTGCCGATCCTCGATTTGTTGCCTAAAAATTTTTATAGGCAACCCTTAATATGATTACAATGATACTTGCTCAACCATTGTTTTGAAATGTTACTTAGAAAATAACGAACATGTATTAGTTTATTTGTTGAAAAATTTTATCTTTTTTGGTAAGTTAGTTTTTTCGCCTCAGTAACCAAAATCGGCTGACAATATATTTGAATGCTACAACTGGTTAACGCCAACCACAACTTCAAAATTTGGCTATAAACTCTTTTCAGTCCGTTTCGTACTGAAATTTTTTGAAGTTCCTGTCAGAAATAGACCAAAACTTGAACTGAGCTTTAAAAGCATAATTTTCGTTAATTTCAAAACTAGTTTCTCAAACAATATGTTAAAAATTTAAATATAAATGAAAAATAGACTTTCCTCGATTCGAGCCTTTTAATAAGATACATTGTTTGGTTTGTAGTAGATTCGTCGTAAAGAATAAATTGCCAGAACTTCTTTGAGTCGGATAATATTTTTACTTTTATAAGAATTGATTACCTTGTCAAATAAATTAAGATAGTTTTCAAAAATTATTATGTTGCAATCGTTTCGTTTATTTTAAATAATAATTTTTGTTAAAAAAGTTTAAAGTTATTTTTTATTATTTTTGCTTATTTTATTATAAAGTAAAAGGAATTATGTAATGATGTAAATTTACTTTTTGCTATTATTTCAAGAAAAAAATTGACAAAAGATTTTACTTTTGCTCGGATTAAAAGTTTATAATGAACGTAAATGTACACAATTTTCTGCGACAAAAACTGTTTACACTAAAAACTCTTTAGTTGCTGAGCGGAAAAAACTCAACAGCTTATAGCTAAGTTGTCTAAACAGATTTAATAATTAAGTCGTTATTTTCTTCAGAATACAAAAACGCCTAAACCTATTAAACTTCATAAATAAGCCAAATTGTGTGTTTGCGGTTGAAAAGCTATGCATCTGAGGCAAAAAGCTACACTATTTTTTTCAAATGCAAAGTGAGCTTTATCAATTAATTTGTTTTAACTATAGTGATAAAAAATTGTATCTTTTGTTATTGGATCAAATATTTTATTTAAAACAAAGGTTCTTTTTTTTATTGACTCTAAATGTGCCATTTTGGATCTTTTTTTCCCTACCCATTTTTTTCTCTGAAACCATTTTAAGCATTTGGCTTGTTGTCTCAGCTCTCTTTGCCACGGTTCATCTACCTCTTCAACTGATACCTTACTATACCATTCTTTTTGATAATGATACGTGATGATTCTGGTCAAATATATGTAAGGCTGTCCGATTTCTATTTATGACCTGATAACACTACAGCATAGCAGTATTCAGCATAATTATCAATTTATTACAAGTATCATTGAGTTACAGGTATAATAAGAAAAACTTCTAATAATAGCCCTTATTTAAATGGAAAGGATTTATAATGACTATAATTATAAAAAATACTGTAAAAAATTTTTACATAATTTCTAACTTTTTCTGTTTCACTATAGATACCACGTCACAGATACTAGGGGAGACCGGGGCAAGTAGCAACATAGAGTAAGTTGTAATATTCGTATTTGTCAAAATCTAACATAAACCAATAAAATTTTAAATAGCCCCAAATATTAATCATATTAAGACTGATTACTAGCAAATAACAATGTTTAGTTTCAACGACTAAAAATAGGTTTACTGTTAAAATAAACTTTTTGTGTAGGCAAAGTAAATTTTTCGAAATTCAATTTTTGTCTTCTGGAAAGATAACGGGTGCGGTTTTATTAAAATGTTTTATATCAGTCGAACCACAAAACAACAAGCTATTAAATGCCTAGCAAGATTTGAAAACTAAAATTTAACTTTTTGAGATATAAACAAAAACTTGACAAAATATGAGGCGGGGTAAATTGTAACATAGGCTGATGGGGCAAGTAGAAACACATCTTTTTGTGCTTAGGTTTAGCTAGGTTATATTAAAAGGAACTTCGGCAACAACATGTGAATAATATGAGAAATTATAAAAGAAAGATTAACAGGAATACCAGCTCATCATTACAAGACCACTTAAGAGCTGCTGCAGCAAAAGAGATCAAGAAGGGGAGTAGAAAAACAATGGTGTTTGCCTTGTAAAACTCTACAGAGTGCTAAAAAAACTTAAAGGTAAGTCCTTGGTGCAAAACAAGAAAAGGTCTAAAGAGTGTCACATGCTAAGAGATACACCAGAAAAGGACAATCTGTTACAGCTCTGAACAAGGAAGAACCAATTTTTGAAAAAACGCTAAAAGCAAAAGAATAGTTTTGCATTATATTACTTGAGCCCTATTTTAACAATCGTCCTGATGAGAAGTGGGTGGTACAATGCTATGGTTACCTAAAGTGGTCACATTTAGCTTAAGGGAGGTTTCAATAGATATTTTTGTCACATATGTGATTTTGAAATTTAACATTAGGCGAATCCCGCATTGAAAAAAACTGTTTTAACATCTTTTGGCAATAGCCAAATACCTCATTGTTTGTGTTTGATACTCATATCTATGATTAAGCTAAATGTGATTTCATTGTGTTTAGTTTTTCATATTGTTGTTTTCTTCGTCATTTTAACGACTAAGCTTTGAAAAAATTTTTTTTCGTATTAGTTAAAATAGTGATCTACATTTTTCGTACTATACAAGAATTTTGAAAAAAAAATTATTATGAGAAAAGTAGAAAAAAGAAAAAAGTGGTACTACGTGCCCCGATCTTCTGTATTTACAACAATTTGTGTAGATATTATTTTAGATTAATAAAAGGTTTAATATCCAACAATACTGCTAACCAGCTTGCCAATGGAAATACAATTGATTTTTCTCAACAGCTTCCACCCTCTCATCTACCTCTAATGGCCACGTGAAAATTTCCTCATTACACATTAAAAGTTTTTAGATATTAATCTTGTCCATCTTTTCTTCGATCATGCTCCTCCTAATCTTCTTTAAATTTTTGGGTCAGACCGAGGGAAATCTCATGGTTATTGGGTCTCTGTAGAGTGTCTTTACGCCCCATCTGCAAGACGAATCACGGTAAAACCAACAAACGTTTTTAAATTTTTTTATAAAATTTGTTCATTTTCTACTTGTTTTTTGCACATTTGTTTATACGTTGTTTACTATTGAATATATTGTATACCAGTGGCGTGCGGTGACCTCTGAGACTGGCCATGCAATTGGCATGCCAAAATCGGGTCATGCAATTGGGTATTTTATGGGTAGTTAATGAGTAAGACATGCAATATTCTACGGGTAGGAAAAAATTCTGTATGAGATTCTAATTTTTAGTCCCAAGATTACGGCGTTGTAGATCAAGACATGCAATATTTTACGGATAGAAAAAAATTGCATGTGTAATTCAAATTTTTAGTCCTAATATCAAGGTGTGCTAAAGCCATTTTCCTCCAAAAATCAAGGTGTTGTCTAAAAAAAAAAAAAAGGTTATCATTTCAAATCAGTCTCAACTTTTATCCTTTTTGTCCTGAAATTGTAGCATTCCCTAAAAAAAGGCTTCACCTCGGATCAGCCTCAAATTTCTCTAATTTCATTCCAAACCAGTACAATTTCCCATTAAATTTAGAAACATATACCTCATCGCGCAAAGTTCGTCATGCAATTCCTAAAAATTTGGTTACGCTAACATGACTTGCATGCCCTGACCGCACGCCACTGTTGTATACGTATGTGGGTAGAAATTTAAGGATTAAAAACGGCCAAAAAGACGAATGTTTGAAAAAAGGTTGGGAACAACCGAGCCAGTCACCTTTTATTTATTTATCTTTTTTGTCTAAATTGCTGAAAGTGTGTAATGCTATTATTGAGTTGTTCGTGTAATTTCTGTTACTCCATCCCTTGAATTGTTTTCTTCTTCCTGTTTTTTTAAAGTCTTTAATCTTTTTCACATTTTATCAAATATTAATATTTTAACTTGATATACATATCAGTTATAAAAGACGAGATTATAAATCTGACCCTATTAAAATAACTGATGCATGAATGCTGAAAGCAGTGATTGTGTCGTAAAAAATTTGAAAAGTTGTCAGCATGGTCAAAGTTAGAGAATCGTGATTCTCATCGACATGGTCTCGGCTCAAAATCTACCCGCGCCATTCTGTTGTGTTTTTGTAGAGACATCTTTTGGCACTTTCTCTTGCTTGGTGGTCTTTGCAAACAGTTCTAAATTTAGTCATATTTGTAAACCACCTTTGATCTGATTAATTTTCTGTAAAAAGCGTTATATAAAAGTGTATTATTATTATTATTGAATCACCTGGAACACTGCCCTTTTTAGTTTCTGCTTTTGTAACTTGTAATGAAGTTACAAAAGAAAATTAAAAAATGTAATGGAAATTGAAATATTGATTTCGACCAAATTGTAGTCATTATAAAAGCTGGCCCTTTAAATTCTTTTGATTTGGCTAGCCCAAGGCAAGTTTTAAGTCAAACTGGTTACAAACAAGCAAAAGCTCAGTTGGTTGACCCAGACCAGAATTTTATGTGTTTATTTTTTTGTTAATTTGTTTTTCAATTTTATAGATTTGCACTTTGGCTCATGTGAGTAAAATAAACCATGTAGGCAGAGTACTATTTGATTTCTTTGAACTGTGAACTAAAAGTAAAATGTGGCTTTATTCACATTAAAGAAAACAACCAAAATCTATAAACAAAAGGTACAATTTAATATTTTTAATACAAAACTTCAACTGAACAAAACTTCAACTGAAACTTACACTGCTCAAATAATACGTAACAAAAGAATTTTCTTAAACACAAAGTTATAATATATTTTGATGTCTAGATGGAGTGTACTTCCTGCAAATAATAACAAAACTGTTGGGACTACTCCTACACTTTTGTCTATTGTTTGACATTGTCAATGGACACAAGATTCTACACTTTGATATAGTTGTAACACAACTGATAAAAAAAGTTAATCAGATATTTATATTTGATAAAAAAAAAGCTCAAGCCAGTTCTCTTACTCCTCTCCATCTCTATCACGAATTCAGTCGTTTTACATTATTAAATCCTTCAATTCTCTAGTGCCATCTGTCCCAAACCTCGATATATTACTAGCATCTGGTCATCGGCGTGCGTGATGCACCATGCCGTTTCTACCGTGCAGTCTTGCACTTAGTAGGAACCACAAATCTTAGATTTACCCTTTCTTGTATGATCAGCTCTGCGAATAAACCAGTGTAAGTGGACTGTCCCTGATGAGAGTTTAAAACTTAAAACCATGGTCGGGCAGTGAGCTCGGGTTCGGCGTGCGTGGTGCACAATGCCACAGATGGTACTCTCTAGTGCCATCTGTCCCAAACCTCGATAAATCCTTCAATGTTTTTAACCTATGAATTCAATAAAAAACTTTCTCAAACTTTCCTTCATTTTCACACATTTGAACAACATAACTTTATTATTCATACAAATTTAAAGGCAGAGATATCAATAGCAATAAATATAGCTTACTAGCAACAGCGATTCAATCCGTGTTGATAGGTATGGAATGCCTTTATAAGACTCCTTTACCGCATAAATTTGAAATAGGCTAAGTTCAAATATTGACTCCCATATGTCTGCGCTTCAGTTGGTTTTACAGCAATACCAGCTTAAGTCCAGCTGTATTATCATTCTCATAGATATTGTCTTGATAGAGTTCAATAAATATTGTTATTTGTAGTAGCAGCTATTGTTCACACTTTTGGGGATTTTACAGCAACATGTTGAACATTGTAATAAGAATGCATTGAGTCAGATTTCATCATATATTCAATATCTCAGAAACTAGACGTGATAAAATAAATCTAATTACAGATTAGGATTCAGCTCCCAAAAGTTGCCCTAAAACGCTCTTCAGGTTATCAGATACAAAATTTTTGTTGGACAGTGTAATCCTTACAAGTTTGGATAGAATCAACAATACTCGTAGGTATAACAAAAATCAGGTTTACCTAAGAAAACTTTTTAAAATTAAACATAGGTATCCTATGAATAAAAACCAAGCTTGCCTAGGAAAAAAACTTTTTTTTAAATTGATTACAGGTATCCTATGAATAAAAATCAAGGTTTACCGAGGAAAAAATTTTAAAATTTAAACATAAGTATAAAAAAATCAAGTTTACCAAGGAAAACTTTTTAAAATTGTATATTGGTATCTTATAAATAAAATCAAACTTGTTCAGAAAAAACTTTTTTAAGTTGCCTATAGGTATTCTGTAAATAAAAATTAAGGTTGTCTAAAAAAACATTTTAAAATTTATACATAAGTGTGACAAAAATCAAGTTTACCATAGAAAACATTTTAAAATTGAATATAGGTATCCTATGAATAAAAAACAAACTTGCCAAGGAAAAACTTTTTTAAATTGTCTATGGCTATCCTGTGAACAAAAATCAGAGCTTCTAGAAAAAACTTTTAAAATTCAAGATACATATCCTCAAATAAAATCTAAGTTGCCTAGAAAAAACTTTTAAAAATTGCAACATTGGTATAACAAAAATCAAGTTTGCCTAGGAAAAATTTAGTTATCCTGTAACAAAAAAAAACTTAACTAGGAAAAACTTTTTAAAATACTTACTTTAAAAGTTGAAGAGGTATCTTTTTTGTATCAGCAGTCTAGGGTTAGATTGTTCTATCCATTTAGCCTTTACTATTTTACTGTCAACAACTGACTTGGGTGGGGACGAAACTTATGACAATGATACCAGCTGGGGTTAGGTATTGATGAAAACCCTCTCTACCTCCACATCTCCAACTTACCCACCCCCAACTTTCACACCTCCACCTTCCACACCTCCACCCACTCTTCTTTCGGGTTTGTACTTTTGGGTTACTCTTCTTTGGATTTGGTACTCTCGGGGTATTCTTTAGGGCTCACTGACGTCATGAAGCGTGAAAATGCCCCACTTAACCGCATAAATTACAAATTTTATTCTTTGCAGGGCGATAGACTATGCTACCACGATGGTAGGGTCCTCCGTAGAAAAAATATTGGCGTTTCTTTTTACGGTCAAAGGTGTTCGAATTGCAGATTTTAGTCAGACTACTATTATTTGGAGGGGTTGCAGGCTCAGGAGCCACAGCTGCCACTTAAAGACTTCTTTACGCTGAGTAAAAACCGGACTGTTTTTCAGCTCGATCCAAAAGCTGGGCTTTCCTAACAGCAGTTTGAAAATTCAAATCACTTTCTTCAAGTAATCTTTGTCAAATAATGCTAGAGCCGATTCCACTGATAAATGCATCCCTGCTCAAATCATCTTTGTAATAATTTGTTCTCACGTCTTGAATTTGCAATCTTGAGCTAATTGGTTTAAAGCATGAGTAATTGTCAATTGTCTCTGTCTCCATTTGTGTTCTGGTCATAAGCAAAAATGATATTTTTTTGTTTATGAGCGTTATTTAATGCGTCCTGGCTTTATTTTAAGATTTTGTATCCGCCACAAATGCACACATTTTATGAGTAAGATAATGCGTAAGTACACCTAGTTTATTCACTGAATCTGCATTTTTGACTTTTTCTAAAACTTCGTTTAGAAAAATATCAAATGCTTTTTGCCAGTAGTCAAATTTTTGTGGCCTCAGGTTCTTCAGGTAAAACTTCGTGCTTGCCAGGTTTCAGTAGACTGTCGATCAATTATTTTAATGTAAATAAATTGTAAACCAGAAGTAAAATTTGGCTTTATTCACATTAAAGAAAACAATTAAAATATATAAACAAAAAGTACAATTTAATATTCTAAATACAAAATTAAAAGTATAGAACAAAACCTCAATTGAAACTTACACGGCTCAAATAAAATACAAAATAATTTTTTAAACACAAAGTTATAACGAACTAAAAAGGCATATAGCGATTACTAAAAAAGCGTTCAGTTGAACGAGTTCGATTCATCACATGTACCTTGCACATCGAGCCCGAAACGAAAAAACCTCTGCTTGTTTACGATGACGTCTCATTCTGGCTTATGGGATAATGATCAGGAATTGATCGAAAATCCACAAAAATGTAATCATACAACGATAGATGAAAAGCTTTAATCTTGATCCCATCTACCGAAAACACTGTCAAGAGCAGAAGCTGGCAACTTCTTTAACATAAGAGCTACTTGTAGAAATGTTTAATGTTTTATTCGAAGCCGTACAAAGTTTTTACTTTCAGCAAAGCAAAAGTTATTTTTAAAATCTCCATAGAAATTTTTTTTAAATTTTTATTTTTAATTGTAGGTCAACACGACATTTTTGTTTTTTAAAATCAATCTTGAAGATAAAAATCTGATATTACATTTTGTCGTGTAATCGAATCCACACTGTGCGCGCGCGTACGGTACTAACCACAAGTCATCTCCCTGCATAATTCCCGATGTGCTTACGGCTGCCTTGGCAGTTACGTGCATGGTAAAATTCCTATGTTTTAGTAGTTGTTATCACAGTTAGTAGATGCAGCGTCTTTCAGTTGAATAAAGCTGATATTTATCTGCTTGCATTAGTCTACAACAGTTTATTTAACTGAAAGAAAATGGATAGCAAGTTTATTAAACCAAGCGTTTTCAATGCCGATCCTAATTTGAAGCAAGCTAGTAAAGAGTGGAGGCATTGGTATTGCACATTTTCGAATTTCGTAGATTCTTTTCCAGCTGAGCCTGCAATATCTAATGAAAATAAATTGAAATGTTTAATTGCTCATATCAGCAAAGATGTATACGATTTTTTGAGTGAATGTCTTACCTTTCAAGAAGCGATACAAACCTTGGAAAGACTTTTATATCGTAAAGTTGTCCAACATTATTTTTGCAAGACATTTGCTAATGACATGCAAGCAGCAGCAAGCGCAGTCGTTAGACAACTACGAGTATTTGCACAAATTAAAGCAATTGGCAAAAAACTGTAATTACCGATCAGTTAGCGCTGATGTTTGTCGAAGTGAAGCAATTCGTGATGCTTTTATATCTGGTCTACTATCTACATCGATTAGATCTAGACTGCTAGAGAATACAAGAGACGAATCGATGACATTAGAAACCATATTCAATCAAACCCGGTGTTTTAACACGGCTCAGAAAAGTTCGGAGAGTTATACTGAGTATTAATGCGCTGAAATATATTAAGACGAATGTTGTGCCACGATTGTTCGAACATTTAGCAAGTGACTGTAAACCTATAATCACGAAATCGCGTAAGCATTCTTTAGCAAACGAAAAGTTTATTGCTGAAACAATAAAAAACAACTTGAAAAAAGGAATTATAGAACCAAGCTCTTCCCCTTGGCGCGCACAAGTTCTTGTCGTGACTGAAGACAATCATAAAAAAAGAATGAGCATTGATTATAGTGAGATCATTAATAAATATAGGTTATTAGGAGGCTATCCGCTGCCTAACATGCAAAATTTGGTAAATAAAGTGGCGCAATACTCTAACTTTAGCACTTTAGATTTGAAAAGTGCCCTACCACCAGATGGAAATTCCAATAGAAGATTGACCGTATACAGATTTTGAGGCTAATGGAAAGCTTTATCAAAGTAAAAGAATTTCGTTTGGTCTGACCAATGACATACATTCCATGATTGGAAACTCACATCACGTGACCTGATTTTGTATCGCCCGTTGCACGCTTGAATGCACGAACCTAAATTCAGTCTGATCCAGTTTAGCCAAACAGCTTTATACACTTTTTGAATTAATAATTCAATAAATTAATGAAATAAAAAATAAAAAAATATAAAATGTGAGAAATTTTTTAATAAACTAAAATATTAACAAAAAAATTTAATGAAAATAAAGAGTTAATAAGCTAATTGACTATATTTATTCAATTGAATTCATTTGTAATCTTTTTAAATTTAAAATAATTTGATACATTTTTTAAAAATAACTTTGATAAAAACTTTAAGTCTAAATAGCTGTTCTGCATTCTCATTATACTAAATAAATAACTTGCTTTTTTTTTAAATTACTGTATCTTTTTTTGGTTTAATTTATTTAAAATTTGTTAAATTTATTTATTTAAAGTTAATTGTTAAAAGTTTTTGTGTAATAATCTAAAGCAGTTTTATTTAAATTTTGTAGTAAGCCACCGACTTGTCGCCACCAAATTTTTATGGTATCGAAAGAAATATTTTCATACTTGGGAAAAAAATTATTATAATCGATTCCAGTTTGTGACACTATTTCTTCCTTGTTTTCAAACAAATCATCGAATTCTTTCAAGTTATTCAGATTGATGCAAATAGCCCATCGATGAGATTCCATTTAGATTTATTTAAAAAAATTTAAATCTCACTAATTTATTTAGCCAACGTTGCCTATGTTCAATCAACGGTTCAATCAATCAATCAAGCAAGATTTTATTTTTTCGTCCACTACACAGCAGATATTTATGTTAAAACTCACATATGTGGTTGACAGTGGCGTGCGATGACCTCTTGAGACTGGTCATGCTATTGCCATGCCAAAATCTGATCATGCAATCGTGTATTTTATGGGTAGTAAGTGAGTAAGACAAGCAATATTTTACGGGTACGAAAAAATTCTGTGTGAGATTCTAATTTTTAGTCTTAAGATCGTGGCGTTGTAGACCAAGACATGCAATATTTTACGGGTAGAAAAAATTGTTTGTGAAATTCAAATTTTTAGTCCTAATATCATGGTGTTCTAAACCGATTTTCCTCCCAAAATTGTAGCGTTCCCTAAAAAAAAAAGGTCTTCACTTTCAATTACTCTCAAATTTTATATTTTTCACCCTGAAATTCTATCAGTTAAAGTCTATTATGAGGGAAGTTAAATTTTAGTAACCCATGTTTAGGAAGGCTTATAGGTGCTACACCTTTCTCAAGGGTGACCTGGAAAAAGTTGTAATAGGGTATACTCATTCCTCCCAACATATCGAAGATAAGCTCACAACCGGATGTAGTTTATTCTCACATCAACAGAATGTTGAAATGTTTTGACATATAATAGACGTAAATTGTTATGTAAGCATAGCCTATAAATAATTAACATAAACATAACATATAATCATAGCCATACCAAGCTGGAGGGCAAGGGCGGCAATTGGCACACCGAGAAGCATCATTGGCAATTTCACAATTTTTCCAGCATTGAGCATGCGTTATTTGGGATAAAAGAAGTTTTTTTTGTACGTATTTTTTGAGTAGAATAACTTTCATTTTATTGTGAAAAAACCGATTTAGTTTTTAAAAAAGTGGAAGCCTATAATTTTGGTTTTTGGGCACTCGTCGCATAAAATTGCAGCAAAAATTGTTTCGCTCCCCAATTTTTTTATTCTAGGAGCGGCAAACCAGGACACTAGTTAATAGAAAAAAATTCGTCCCTAAAAACTAGTGTTCTCTAAAAGAAAAAAGTCTTCACTTCGTATCAGTTTCCGATTTCTTGGTTTTTATCCGAGTAACTTTTAATTAGTCTCGGATTACTTGATTTTCATCCCAAAACAAAAATATTCTCTTAAAAAAAAAAATCTCTCCTTATAACACAGTGCTTCTCAACCCCTGGGTCGCCGTTTAGTTTGATTGGGTCTCCGACAAGTGTAGGGTAGTTGTGTAACAATTAAACCATTTTCGTTCTTTTGTGTCAATTTGTACCTACTTTTGGGTCGCGACCTAGGGTTGACCCAAAATTTTTACTTTACAAAAAACGAAAATTTGGGACAAAAAATGAGAAATCCAAGACTATTCAAGTGACAACTTTTTTTTGGAAAACACTATGATTTTGGGACGAAAAATCAGAAATCTGAGACTGAATTCAAAGAAAGACTTTTTTTTTAGAAAACACCTTGATTTGGGGACAAAAATTGGTCTGCGTCTTAGAACCTTACACAATTTTTTGTCCTACCCACAAAGTATTGCATGTCAATTGCATGACCAGCCTCAGAGGTCATAAGTTTAGTTCCCTTATTATGCTTGCAATAACGTCTATAAAAAATATTGGGTCGCCAAATCTTTATTCTCGATTTCCGCTTAACATTTGGGTCGTCACAAAAAAAGATTGAGAAGCACTTGAGAAGCATTGAGAAGCACAACATCTGAAGTACGGTAGTGAAAATTAGATGATTTAAACCAGGGGTTTTCAACCTGTGAGCCACAGTGGTTTTTTTAGTGGGCCATGGAGCATAAATCAAAATGAAAGCAATATGTATAATATATATGTATAATTAGGCTTGCTATCCGTCCCATTTTTTAGGCATTTTTCTGGCGTCCTGTGCAGTCAACCACATGAAGACTTTGTTTCTTTTTTAGAGAACACTATGATTTTGGGACAAAAATAGGGAAAATTGACAGCAATTCCAAGTGAAGACCTTTTTTTTTTTAGAGAACACTATGAATTTGGGACGAAAATAGGGAAAATTGATAGCAATTCCAAGTGAAGACCTTTTTTTTTTAGAGAACACTATGATTTTGGAATGGGAATTTAATTTTGTTGACCAAAGTGGGTTGTGAAGTTAACTTGGGTTGAAAAATAGGCCACGGTACAGAAAAGGTTGAAAACCACTGATTTAAACTTTTTATTTGCCTCAATCTTACGTCATAAACTTATCTATATTAAAATAATTTTATATTAAGGATATATATTATATTTTATATTAAAGATATATATTAAGTATATAAAAATATATTATACATGTATATACAAAAAATAAAATTATTTAATAAAAAAAGTTTATTAGGAATTATTACTCATTCCATTATCAACTGCGTAAAATTCTTTATAATTTTACGTGGTCGTGCTTCTTTATAACTTTTCATGGTCGTAATCGTACGTCCTTAAATATTGGCTATAGTTTTTATTCTAAAATTTATTCAAAACTTACTCTCTATCATATCTTATAATTTGATTTATAAAGTTTGTTATTATTCAAAAATAGCTACATCAACAATCTGACCAATTTTTGTTCACGCTTTTGCAAAAACAAAACAAACTTTTATGTAGTTCAGTTTAATTTCACTAACTTGGCATAACTATTAATTTATTAAGCTAAAATTTAATGAAAACTTATACTCTATCACGCCTTACAATTTAATTTAAAAAGTTTGTTATTTTCAACAATTGCATCATTAACAATCTGACCAATTTTTGTTCACGCTTTTGCAAAAACAAACCAAACTTTTATGTAGTTCAATATATAAATCAATGTATTTTTTGACGACTCAGTCGTCCAAAGGAGCATGCAGTCAAGCGTACGAGTGCCGACGCTCCTGTTGGCGTTCTCTTAATAAAGAAACAAACTGAGAGAAAAGAGTTTCTCATCATGGTATATATGTCGTTGGTCTGACTAATGCGGTTCCATGATTCCAACGGATAATTGATGATATAATTGAACGCAATAATTGTAAAAGAACATTTGCATACCTCGATAACATCATAATTTTTGGCAAGATCAAAGAAGAACACGATGCAAATCTTCAGCAATTTCTTGAAGCAGCAGTGAAACATAATCTTACCTTTAATAAGAACAAATGTATTTATTCGTCGATTGTATTTTGTTATTAGCGTATCGAATCCATAGTCGTACACTGCGCCCAGACCCTGAGCGTGTAAAAAGTTTGTTGGACATACCGGTACCAAAATTAAAAAAAGAGCTGAGCAGGGCAATCAGCCTCTTCGCATATTATGCAAAACGGTTGCCTCGCTTCTTTTGTAAAGTAAAACTCCTAGTAGAATTACGAACGTTTCCTTTAAACAAAAATGCTGTATGCTGTTTTTATCAGTTGAAAAATGAATTAGCTGATGCAACACTAGCAAGTGTAGATGAAAATGCGCCGTTTACATTGGAAACCGATGCTTCCAATGTTGCTGTATCCGCAGATCTTTAGCAAAATGGTCGACCCGTCGCCTTTTGGTCAAGAACGCTCAATAAAACGAGAAACGTTATACAAGCGTTGAAAAGGAAGCTGCAGCTATTGTTGAAGCGGTCCGGCGATGGTCGCACTATTTATTGCCTCGCAAATTTACCATAATAACAGATCAAAATTCTGTGGCTTTTATGTTTGGTAATTCTCGGCGTAAAAAAATTAAAAATGATAAAATTATTCGGTGGAGAATTGAATTGAGTCAATATTGTTATGATATCGTTTATCGTCAAAGAAAATTTAATGTTGTTTCTGACGCATTATCGCCGGTATATTGTGCTGCTACAACTGTAAATGCGCTTTATAGAATTCATGCGGGTTTATGTCACCCGGGGATAACTAGAATGTATCACTACATCCGACAAAGAAATTTGCCATATTCGCTTGACGACGTAAAAAAGATGACTAGTGCCTGTGCAATTTGTTGTGAGATTAAGCCAAAATTTTTTTAAACCGCCTATTGTGAATTTAATTAAAAGTTCGCAATCTTTCGAAAGATTAAGTATGGATTTTAAAGGCCCTCTGCCTTCAAAAATTAAAAATCTTTACGTTTTTACTGTTAAAGTCTTTACACAACGAGTCGATGATAGTTTTTCCCTCTGTTTTTGCCTGTAAAGATGCCAGTTCTTGCACAGTTATATCGTGTTTAAGATCACTGTTTAGTTTGTTTGGTTTTCCTGCTATTGTGCACAGTGATAATGCAAAGTGTTTTGTATCGAAAGAGATTAAGGAATTTTTTAACGAACGGGGAATCGCGAGTACGTTTTCCTCCGTGTATAACCCTCGTGGTAATTCTCAGTGCGAAAGTTTTAATGGCATAATTTGGAACACATAAAACTGGCGCTCCGCACAAACGGCTTAGAAATTGCTAATTGGGAGATGGTTATCCCAGAAGTTCTTCACTCATTGCGATCATTTCTTTGAACAGCTACGAATGAAGTTCCCCATGATCGTTTTTTAAAATTTCCCTGTCGTTCAATGTTTGGTACCAACAATCCAATCTGGATGACCGAACCTGGACCTGTGTATGTGCGTAAACATGTACGAGATAAGTATGATCCTGTTGTGGAAGAAATGGAATTGCTCTGCGCTAATCCAAATTACGCCGTCGTACGATTACCCGAAGGCCGCGAGGTTACTGTTTCTTCCAGAAATGTTGCACCTACGTATTCCAGCCGGTCCAGGAGAAGCAAATGAGTCCCAGAGTCTTTCGCAAAGTAACAAAATTCCGTTTTCTACATTAGAAAGAACGGACAGCGGTTCGGATGATCTTCCAGGAACAAAATAATTCGAATAATCAACCTGATCTGCAAACTCCATTAAATTGGCGCTTTAGTCGCCAAAGACAACCTTCCGATAGATCAGAACAGGGCTTCTCAAACTATGGGTCGCGACCCCAAATGGGGTCGCCTAAAATAATTTTGGGATCGCGAAACAAATTGGCATTTTGTGCTTTGTGCCGCAAAACTTTGAAAATCCCAGTAGTGCCGCGAAACTTCTGAAAAAAAATTGTGGTTATTGCACATGTAATCGGCAAATCAGAGAATTTGGGGACAAAAATTGATAAATTGGAGCTTGATTCTGAGTGCGGACCTTTTTTTTAGAGAACACCTGAAGTTGGCGACGAAAATAGATAAATCGCAGTTCGATTCTGAGTGAAGACCTTTTTTTTTTAGAAGGGCATGATTTTGGGAGAAAAATACGGGAAAAGAAGATCGATTTAAAGTGAAGACCTTTTTTTTCGAGATCATTATGATTTTCGGAGAAAAATTGCAAAGTGCAAGATCAAAGCCCTCTTTTGTTTTTAGAGAACACCAATTTTTGAGAATTCTTGCCTCGGGCCCCTAATTTTAAATATCCACCACTAATTGGGGTCACACAAAATTTTATTTTTTAAAACGGTGTCGCAGAACAAAAAAGTTTGAGAAGCCCTGGATTAGAGTACAATTAGTTGACTGTTTTTGCTTAGTGTTTATTTTATTTTCTTAGCCCTACCTATTTTCGTGCATGCTTTTGTCTGTAATGCAATCTTTACTTTCTTGCGAGCGGGGGTAAATGTTGTATAATCGAACCCGCACTGTGCGCGCGTGTATTGTACTAATCACAAGTCATCTCTCTGCATAATTCGTGGTGTACCTACGGCTGCTTTGGCAGTTACGCGCATGGTAAAATTCCTGTATTTTTAGCTGTTATTATCACAGTTGGTAGATGCAACGTCTTTCAGTTGAATAAAGCTAATGTTTATTTGCTTGCATTAGTCTACAACACATTATTTTTGAAAAAATTATTTGAAACAAAAGAGGCACACAAAAAAATGGGAAGGGGCGGCTGGTTTATAGAAATCTTATTTCACGCCAAAAACTGAATTTTGCATTCACACTACAGAATCGACAAGTATAATATCCTACAGTTTTTTATCAATCAAGACCATGTTAACATATCGGATGATTTTGAATGTTATTATTATTTTGAAAACTGTAGAATTTGAAAAAGAAACATGCAAAAAATATTAAACACCATTCGAAAATTTAATGTCTTTGCTGAATAAACAAACAATCTACTATCCTTTCTTTAGTAGATGTTTTCCATTCTTATTTTTCTATACAGTTCAGTCTGATATGAATAAAGCTGCAAGACGGTTTGCCGAGAATCGGAGCTTATACGTACAATTTTTTCAAAACGTGAGTTAACTTTCGTGAAATATTTAAATTGACGATCATGAATTACCACGAACAATTCGGAGATTTTACCAAACCACCGCATTTGGTTGCATGATTCTTGAAAATAAAAAAGACAATCCGATTTAAGTGGTAATTAGGTTTGAACATTTTTGCTTTTTTAAAAAACAGAGAGGCGTAAACATACAGCCAAGCAAGCTTTCAGAAATAATCAAACCAAGCAACGCAACTTTTCATAATACGTGTTTCATACTCCAAAGCGTGTCACGAGTTTCCGGCTCTTGTTCCACTAGGTAGCGGGCCCTCTTATGTAACACTGTCGTAAGTCGATGAAAATACCGTGAGTCGGTAGCGCGAGTCGTTGAAAATACTAATTAATATTTACTTGGCCAAGAATCGAACACAGACTTACCGCGTTTAATTCGACAATAATACCCTTGACCATAATTGGGTAGTAGCTTTTAAAATTTATAAAAAAAAAGTCAAGAAATAAGGCTTTACACAAACTTTTAAAAGTTGTATGAACAACAACATTAGTATACCAGGCTAAAATATTTTTTAGGGGTCAAAAATGAATTCTATGCTAAAATTACCCGAATCATAATTTTGCATGATTTTGCATGATTCCACGAAGAAACCCAAATACAAGTATCCAGAACAAAAGAGCTGATTTATTTGTATGAAAATCTTCTTGGTGGCCAAAAAATCAATTTACAAGCAAGTTTTATGAAAATAATCCAAAACTGTCAAAAACTAAACCAGGTTCAAACTGGCGATAAGTGGTAGATCCATTGTAGAATGCATAGACCGAAAAATTATTTGAAAAACTTTTCTTAACAAAAACCCCCATCAAAATACCACTATAAGCTTTTGTTTATTCAACTTTTTCGGATAAGTTATTCAAATAGACTCTTTCGTATTCTATTTAAAGAAGTTAACTGAAGAAGTTGAATAAACGAAAGCTTATAATAGTATTTAGTTGGGTTTTTTTGTTAAAGAAAAGTTTTATGCTTTAAAATCATCTTTGCGAAAAAAAAAACAATTTTATTGTTGATCCATGGAACAGTTTATTTAAATATATAATTTAAGGATAAAATAACTTTCTTTCTGTCCTAAGAAACGTTTTTATATTTCTAATTTATATTACACACTGAAAAACAGTGCGCAAAAAATTTGTACCCGAATGTTTTTGCAGCATGAATCAACTTGGGTACAATTGTCTCTCCTGTCCCTCCGCTCGGTACAACCATGAGCAACAATTCAAATTTTTCAGAAGACTAAGCAAAACTTATTTTTAAAAAAGGCAATTGATAAGTTGATACTGTACAGCGTTTTAAGTTTTAAAAGTACAGTATTATTTTTCCTTTTGCTATTGAAAATGTTTTGGAAAAAACTTTTTTTAAATTTCAATGATTCATTTTCTTCCAGCCAATTAAACAATAGTTTTTTTTAATAAACCAAAAATATCTCATTTGGTTTTTAAAAATATTGTACAAAAAAACAATAAAATTTCTAGCCCGCCAAATTTTCAAAAATCTTAACTTTATAAAAACGGTGATGGGCTTACAAAAAGGGAGGCTCGGTGTAAGAAAAGTAAGGGGACCACTATTTGTTGTTTCAAAGCAAAGCAATCTCTAAAAAAAGTCATTGTCATAGTGGGAGCCATTTTCAGTGTATGAAAACAAAGTGATCACTACAAAAAAAGGTCTTTAAAACATTTTCATGTCTAAAAAAAGTCGTCATTTGATTTGGAAAGCCACTTTTTAGTTTCTCAAAACAAAGTTATCTCTAAAAAAGTCTATATTTTAGGGGGGATCACTGTTAAATGTTGAAATCAGTGTGATCTGTAAAAAAATAGTCATTATTTTTAGAGAGGTCACTTTTTAGTATCGCAAAATAAAGTTTTCTCTAAAAAAAATACATATATTTTTTTTTATTTTTGACATGCATCAACGTTCTGGTACTACTATAAAAAAAGAGAGAAATATCTTGTGTAGTGGGGGCCATTTTTTGATCTACGTATTTTAGGAGGAGCTCGGTGCGGCCTGACCGTTCGCACCCTATTAAAGTCATCAATGGATAAAAACAATTAGGTAAGATTAAGCCGAAAGTTGAGCTTGAAATTGAGCTTTTTTAAATTGAAGTCCGAGTCCAAATTAAAACAAAGTTTTAAATATGGCATTGCGCCAGAATAACATTGTAAGTATAAAGATGCAACGAAAAAATAAAAAATTTTTAATAGCATAATAAAGAATACGAAATAAAATAGCTTTAGAAATATTTGAGTCACTTGTTGACCTATGGGCTATCGCAAATCACCTCCTTATTAGAATGTAATTGCTAAATATATAAAATGTTTTTCATTTACTGAAGCATGATCCCACATGCAAAATAATCAAGTGGACACTCGAAATTCTTCTTCAACACCACCACGTTTTCTGTTTTTGCTTTTCATTACAAGAAATTACTTTTTTTGTGTATTTTTTGACTGTATAAAAGGCAATAAAGCAGAAAAAACTTTAGTTTTGTTTGCTAGATTTTTTTCATGTAGTATATTAATAAAATTATTAGTAAAAGATTATCAAGTCTTATAATACATTTCCTTTTTCTTCACAAAGCTATGTGTTATTAAGCAAAAAAGTATCGATAAGACGATGTTGAAAATATTTTTGCCGGTGATTGTATTATTTGGTGAGTAAAATAAAATCAAATTTTTTTATTGTCATTATCCAAATAATAATTACAGTAAGACTTTTTTTAAAATAACCTTTTTGTAACTTAAAAATCTGTGTCATAAAAAATGCATATTTTGTGAGGTATAGCGACTTATATTTTTTTAAGCCCAGTTTTTCTGATTATGCAATGGTTGTGTCAAACGAACATGATTGGTAAAGCTGTGTTTTGACGCATCGAAATCGGCTTAATTATAAAATTTCGAGCGAATTCATCCAAAATTAAATAGTCCCAAAAAGATTTGCTTTTCTATTAACGCATTTGAAATCATCCAATATAAACACAAGCAAGACAATTTTGATGTATGGATAAAAGCTACTTTCCTGTTATCGCCCCATTATCTATTGCAAGTATTTTTTTTGGTGAAACTAACCCCGAATCACCCCTACAAGTTTCTTTTTTATTTCATCCTAGTATTGTAGGGGGAATTTGGGTTAGTTTCACCAAAAAAAATTACTTGCAATAGATGGTGGGGCGATAACAAGAAAGTACCGGATAAAATTTTAAAAAACCCTACGCCCATTTTTAATAGAAGTTTTATTAAACGCCCTGGTTAAGGCCTAAAAACCCT
Organism: Diplosoma virens; assembly: GCA_963680785.1. Lineage (NCBI taxonomy): Eukaryota > Metazoa > Chordata > Ascidiacea > Aplousobranchia > Didemnidae > Diplosoma > Diplosoma virens. The sequence continues at coordinate 28,099,648 of OY796891.1, forward strand.
TGATGCTTGAAAGAAAATGCAGTTTTATTTTATTTTTAATTTAAAGCAAATTTTTTCATTTTCAAAATCAATGTTTTTTCAATAATAATTAAGCTCAAATTTTATTTATTGTCGAAAACATCTGTATTTATTCATACCTCCTATTAATGTATCAGCTAGTACAGGAAAAAAAACTAAACTCCATAAAAATTGAAAAAGTTGCCAAAAAATGTAAATTTGTTGAATTAACAGGCATGTTACCGGTTATCGCTTCCGAGTTTTGGAAAGCATCCAAAATTTAATGTTTAAAAGAATTGAATTAACCACTTTTTCATTTAATTTTTAAGAGAATATTGTGTGTTTGGCCAGTAAAAAAAAAAAACAATTATCACATGCTTTCTCTTACATGCCAGGTAGATCGATGCTGTAACGCTTTGTATAAGTGGTAGCATAATACCTTGCGTCATGTGATAAATGTTTTTAAATATAAACTTAAAAACAAAGATTGATAATTTCTTTAGATTTCAAGTTGAATGTTGATCGCAGAGTGTCCGAGCGGCTCGCAAGATTGTTAAAAAAACCCGGAAATTATTGTTGTAAACGCCACTCAACACTTAATTTAAGCCAATTAAATAAAATAATTTTTTTTTAAAGTAATTTTTTAATTTTCAGGTTCTTTAAGAAAATCGAAAGCTGCTGAATGGGGTTACAGAGGCGAAAATGGTGGGTATGCGATTTGTTCACTAAGTGCATAAACAAAGTTTTTATGTATCTGCACAGTCATTTGGTTAAACGAGACCACTTTAAATATGAGTAAAAAGCATAATTCAGAAAATAATTTAGGTCTAGATAAAGAATGCATTTGCCAAACCTTCAAATCGATTCAAAAAAGTTTATATTTTTTCTCATATAATGGTAAATGGCAACAACAATTAATTAAGTCCTTCACTATTTTGCTCCAATTAACAAAGTTACGCATTTTCGCAAACGACTGATCAGAAAAAAATCACAATTACTTTTCGACGCAACCAAAATAACAACTTTTGAAGTGTTTGGCACCCAAATTATTTTGGTAATTTTTAATTTTATAAAGACTTAATACATAAAAAAAACGGTTTTTATAAAAACTTAAAAGTAATGAATACATTTTTTATACAAAAATTGAGCAACTTTTACCTTCTTTTGCGGCCTATTGTATTAATTTCACGACCCAACTGTGGGTCGTTTTCATTATACGTATATTACAAGTGCAGTAACTTAAAAAAAACTTTATTTTCCTTGAATAAAAAATTTGCATTAATCTTTATTTCAGGACCCTCTGGTTGGGGCTTGGTTACTTCAAATTGCGGTGGAAGAAGACAATCACCTATAGCGATAACGACAGAAAATACCTCGGTCAATTACAGCTTAGCGACTTTCCCTCGTTCTATATTTGATACCCACGCCAGTGCCTTGCTTATCAAGAACAACGGGCATTCGCGTAAATAACTAAAATAAACATAATGATTTTATATTGTAAGCACTTTAATGAAGTCCTATTTCAATTGCTCGTTCTATCCTGTTGCGACAGTTAAGTGCTTTATGTACTTTGCAAAACAGACAGTCACACGAAATGTAACTTTCTGATGGAGAACATTTAAAATTTTGTGTTGATATGATGTAATACTGTTTCTGTAATTCTGTTTTCTGCTTTGCATAAACTTGTTATACAGTTGGTTTCAAAGTGTTGCATCAATAGCAATATTTTTTATTTTCAGTTCAAGTTGATATAACTGATGGATACACAATTGACAATTCCAATCTTCTTCCCGGCAGCTTTAAGGTAGTTGCTTTTTTTTTCAGAATAGGCTGCTTTTATCATTTACATATTATAATATACTGTATATTAAAAAAAATATAAATTCAGAAATAACCGAAAAAAAATTAAAACCTGAACTCTGTTTTATTCAATAAAAAATGATTTAGTTTAATTAATTATTTTTATGAAAAACATGCAAATAAAGTTTTTAACAGGCTGCAGGTTTTTTCAATGTCGTAATTGGCTGTTTATTCGTGAGCTATTGCTAACTGTGAAAAAGCAAAAGTAAAAAACGTAGAAATAAAAAAAGAAAAGCCCGTGCCCATTCTAGATAAGCAAAAAATTTTAATGGAGTCATAAAGGGCAACTTCAAAATGCAATGATTTTATATTGATTAATTTTTGTTTGTTTGTTAAACGGGTAGTTCAACGTGTCAACAACAATTTTTTTAAACGTTATACGTACACGAATCAAGTTATACTTTTTTAAAAGGAAAATGTCTGTGATCAGTATGATTTTGGTATTCAATCAAAATGCCTTAGAAATAAGCGAATGGTAATCTATTTTTCTTTAAAAAAACGTCGTTTAATCAAAAAGTTAGCATTGCAATATAAAAAAAAAGTATTACAATGCAACTCATTTTATGATCAAGTTCCTATTTATTAAGTGAAACGTTATTTTTCATATGAGTAAAGTATTATTAACTATAACTGCAAACGAAAGCTCTTGATGTTCAACAGCAGCATTATTATGAATGGTGGAAGTAAAGTAGTTATAAAACGCATTGACCTACAAAAAGTAGCTATTGTTTGGGTTGAAAAAAAATTTTTTTGTTCTGAAAGTTTGTTGATTATATACGTATATATATATATATATATATATATATACCAGTGCGTGCGGTGACCTCTGAGGCTAGTCATGCAGTTTATGTGCCAATGCTATTCATGCAATTGACATGTAATACTTCCCCGACAGGACAAAAAAATTGTTTGAGATTCTAGGGCGAAGACCAATTTTCGCCCCAAAATCACGTTGCTCTCTAAAAAAAAAGGTCTTCAATGAAATTCAGTCACAGATTTTTTTATTTTTTGTCCCAAAGTAATAATGTTCACTAAAAATTTTTAAGAATCAGGTCTTCGCTTGGAATCAATCTCAGGTTTCTCAGCTTTCGTCACAAAATCACTATGCAAAAGGTCATCACGCAAAGTTTGTTGGTCATGTAAAGCATGACTTGCATGCCCTGACCGCACGCCACTGATATATATCATATAAAAAAATGTATTGAAAACGTTTATCATATTTCAAAATTCAGATTTGCTTTTTTTAACAGGCCGTTCAGTTTCACATGCATTGGGGAACACCAAACGGCACAGGTTCGGAACACACCCTTAATGGAGTTCAGTATTTCGGAGAACTTCATATTGTTCATTACAATACTAAATACTCCTCCGTCGGAGAAGCAGCTTCACAATATAATGGTCTGGCTGTGTTGGGAGTGTTTTTGCAGGTGATGTTTTTTCTTTAACATAGAGATAACATTTAAGCAAAACCCAGCCCTCTGAGACATAGTGGAAAATGTAAAAAAACACAGTTTAAATAAAGAATTGAATTCCCCGACATTTGTTTTTTTTTTACTAATTGATATGGGCTAATTTAAGTTGGCCAGCTTATTTAAATTATTTCTATACGTATAGTTTAATCTAAGTAAGGAGCAACGAGTTTTTGAAAAAAATAATTATTTTTAATCCGCCCAATAAAATTGCATATGACCACGATCATGCATAAAAGTAGGGACGTTAAGCAAGGTGTTTTTTTCAATAAAGTTTGTAAGCTTTCTAGTAATAATAGTAGAAGTTAATTACTTAAAAACGTTGTGCAAGTGATAAAAAAATAATAAACTAATTGGTCAAAATTAAGATTTAAATTTTTAAATTTTTTTAAATTATAGATTTATCTGTGAAAATTATAGGCACTTTTAAAATTTGTAGTAAACTGTTACCAGTTTGTGTAGCTCAGATAACATAAAGGCTCGTTTCTACTACGAGCGTGAAAGAAAGCATTCTTTGTTTCTTTCATTGCTCATTTTGGCTTCATTTAGCACTTAAGCGCGGAAAGATGTGAAAAAATCAATAAAACAATCAAAGAATACTCTATTCCACGCTCGAAGTGAAAACGGGCCTTAAAAGTACCTACGAATCCCTTTTCTTGTTTCATAGATTTCAAACGAAACATAATGGTTTTGTTTGAATCCTTAAAATAATCACTTTTTTAAACAAGTGAAATTGTTTTCGAGAAAAAAGCATTGATATACAGGTGCAGGATGGGCCGTAAGTCGCGCACCAAAGACTTACGTGCAGTACGGTGGAAACAATGTAAAAAAAAGCGGAATAAAACATCCTTTCTTTTCCTTGAACGTGTCAGTTACTATAACTTTCAGATTTGGTTGGTTCCAATTAAAGTTTATTTTTAGTTTTAATTTGCCTTTAATTTGTTTCAAATTCTTTGGTGCGCGACTTACGGCCCATCCTGTACTGTACAAGGGAAAAATCTGGTTTCCTATCAAACGTTTTTCTTTTAGTTACGCTATGTTTTGAAAAGCAAACGCAATTCGCCTAAAACGTGTTTTTTAGGACGACTATCCACAGGATAATCTTGCATTTGAACGTTTCTTGGGTCCAGTCACTAATGGATCAATCAAGTATTCTGGTGATAATCAAACTTTTACGGCACAAAACATGTTTTCGATTGAAACCCTTCTTCCTGGAGACCTTTCAGAATATTATCGTTACGAGTAAGAAAAAATAATAAATCAATTGCAGTAAATTTTTTTCAATTTGTTTTTGAGTTAAATTGACTTTGTTTTTTCCCTACAGTGACATTGTTTCCTCACTACTTTACAATGCATGAAACGATTTAAAATTTTTTATCATTTCACAGGGGATCTTTAACTAATCCTCCATGCTATCAAAGTGTTGTTTGGACTGTTTTTGCCACCCCTTTACGAATATCAAAATCTCAAGTAAGCGTTTGATTCTTATAATGCAGTTATTCTGCGACGTAATGCATTTTTAATCAACGGATTCATTAGCAGGGTGACTTGATTACAAATGGAGAACCTTGTCAGAATCCGAATAGTTTTTTTATTATTTATGAGTTAGAGCTCGTTCCCACTATGAGCGTGAAATGGAGCATTATCGTTTGTTTTGTTTATTTTTTTACTTCTTTACGCGGTAACAACGGCAAAAAGCGCAAAGCGAAGCAAAAAAATTAATAATAGAAACAAAGAATACTCCATTTTACGATCGTAGGGAAACAAGTCTTTACTTGTTTTAAGTGTTGCCCAATGACAATTTATCCAATTTCTTTCCAAATAGGTGAATGTGTCAGAAAATAAGAGTTATAGCAAGCATCACCTGTTGGCTGCGTCTTGTAAAACTCTGATAAATTACAATGCTGTCAACAAGATCAATAATTGTGGTTTAATTTCTCGATTGTACAAGTCAAAAAGACAAAACGTAACTCGCAGGAGTGTCCAATATTCTGCGACGTAAAGATATTTGCCTCAAACTCGAGTAAAGACCAAAAAAGTCTTCGGTTGCCCGATTTCCTTTTCTATTTTGAAAAATACCTCGCAGGATATGGATTGGATACCCTTGCTATAATTTCAAAAGTTTCCTTTCTGTTTTTAGTTAACAACAAATTCTCAATTAACAAGTCCTTTGTTGACAAGATTGATTTTGTTTAATCAAATTGACTCTCCACAGAAATTAAGACAAAGGATAAATAAAGTTTTAAACAAATTCAACAAAAAAAAATTCAATTTTCTATTTAGTGATCTCTTTAAAAAACGCTGAAATATCTTAGCCAAAACAGTTTGCAGACAAGTTTATTAAAGTACTTAACGGAGTAAAGTTGTAATAAAATTGGCTTTTTATAGCCGGCAATGAAAGCAAAACAAAGCATATCAGTCGTCGTCGTCGTTTGAAAGGGTCCCAGTCTCAAGTCCCAGTAGGTGCCAGTGGATCCCAGTAAGGTCCCAGTCTTGTCTATGACTCCGGGTCAGTCATAAACAAGACTGGGGCCGAGGGTTTAACCTTGTACTGTCTCAGGCTCCCCGGATCACGTGGCAGTGATGATGCTAAGCCAGCATCGCGTTTCGTCATTCAAAACGATCAGACCTCGTGTTCATGCAGTGCCCGGTGTTTGGGGCACGTTAGTAGGACATGGTCTGCGGTTTGTTTAGTGGCGTCCATTTGCAATTCGGTAAAGGAGCAAGACCTCATTTGTGCATGGACGAATGGAATCGCCCAACATTAGTCCGCAGGCCATTGACTTTGACTTAAGCTGTTCGGGGAAAGCTCATTCCAACAGACCTGGTACTGGTCCTGGGTATGAAAGCACGGAGTCTGGATGTATCAGTTGTAACATCAGTTGTAAATCATTTAGACTATCTACTTCATTACCAAAATCAAACAATTTTTGAGATTTTTAAATATAAAAGAATATCGGTTTCAATTTTGTGTAGATTGTTTAAACCAAAAAGTTTATTTTTTAATAATTAGATTTTATAAAATACCTTTAATAATAAATTATATTGGTTGAAAAAAGTTGTAACTCGGTTTCAAGCCAAGTAACATTCTAGTAATGCAAACTAATCGTTTTACGAATAGCCTTACTTAAATAATTATCTCTATCACATACATGCACGCCTATAGTACACTAAAATGTTGGGGTTTATTTTTTAAAGACAGATATTTTTGAATTAAACTGTTCTTTTATGAGGCATTTCTTTTTATAATTATCAGCAGCACAACTATATTTCATTACAAGTTTTCAAAAAATGGAAACTTTTTTACATTTTGCAGGCTTCAGTTTTAAGAAGTAATCTTTTCGAAAATAAAAAAGGCGAAGAAGAATTTCAGTTGTACGGAAATTTTCGTCCTGTGCAGCCTATAAACGGTAGAATCGTCACACGAACGTCTTCTATCTGTTCCGGTGGACCTTCGTTTTTCCAACACTCATCCTTTATTTACATTGCTTCAATGTTCGTGTGTGTTATAACGTCTTAAACGACTTTTATCTATCTTATCAAGGTTGATAAAAGCTTTGACTTTTTAGAATTTATATTGATAATAATAGATATAAATTATTTCTTCAGTTTCGCCGTTTTGCAGTCGAAAGCTGTCTTAATAAAGACATCACAGGGCTTGAAGCGCGGTACTACTCTTCGGTTTCTACACGTGTATTTCTTTGTGTCAGTTTCTTTGTGCAACTATAAAATGCACACCTAATTTTTAGTTGTTGCTTAGTACTTATTTCTTATTTATTATTGCAGATTATTTTCACATGTTAAAGTGTCGTTATAAGTTTAATAAAGCCAGGTAAATTGTCTAGATTCTGGTTTGTAACAAAAGATAAAGGTTTGATATTTTATAACAAGCGACCCTTATTAAATAAGACTTTAGGCTATCACCTGATTTATCTCGCCCAGAATTGTTTTAAAAAACATCAACTTTAATACTTTAACGAAATAATAACCAGTGGCGTAACAACGTAACCTGCCGCCCTTGGATTTTTGCACGAACTGCCGCCCTTTAACACCATCAAAGCGAAGAACATATTAATGAAGTTCTACACATTACAAAAATAATAGTGATAGTTTAATTTTTATCAAAAGTTCAAAATTGAATACGTCGAGCTTTCATTAAAACAAACTCGGAAATTATATCATCTCGACGAAATCCCTTTCAATGGACAGGATTGCTAAAACAGACAGTCTGCTTTCACCCATAGTCGACATCAAGTAAGATTTTATTAATTTAAGCTTTAAAAAAATTCTTTCACAGCTTGAAATAAAAATAGCAACAGTGAGGTAAAGCTTAAGACACAAAAATAAATAAGGTGTTGATTCACATAAACGACATTTGGTCAACCACTGCAGCACATCCAGCGCTGTGGCATCGCTTTAAAATGCAGTGCCGCTGGATTGAACTAGCCTTTTGAATCTGGCTATTTCATAAGTTAATTCAGAAAAATTAACGTCATCAGTATATATGTTCTTAAATTTCTTCATATCTTCTTCAACATTTTTGCTTCGCAACAACGCTGGGGAATTTAAGAAGCCGAATACTTCATTTAACATACAAATTTCACTGAACCGCTTTTCTGCTTCACTCTGAAATCGGTCCATAGCTTCTAGCATGCATTTCTTGATTTCTTCAACAGCCGAGAGACCTACGTCTTCTGTATGTTCGCCAGGCATCTTTTTCTTCCTTCGGACACGTTGCTCTTCAATCGGAATTTCTTGCCTTTCGCAAATCTTGATAGCAGTTTCAATACTTTGCTTAAGCGCATGGCGATCATTGACCAAAAAAGCAATAAAAGCATTCACTTTGTGGAAACAGTTTTCCAGTGACAAACCTCTTCGCTGTAAATATTTTGGGTATCATAAGATTATCTTAAAACTTCCATTGAAAATTGTGAAAAGAAACAAAGGAAAATTGCTGAATTGCATCCAATATGCCACGAGCTTTTCCTTGTGTATCAATATTTTCGTTTTGATCACATAGCTCGTTTAATATACTCACTACATCAAGGAAATAATGCTGAAGGGCTTTCACAGCTTCGTAATGTGCACTCCATCGAGTGTCAATCACTTTACCACAATTGGTACATGCTTAAATAACACTTCCCACGTTTGAGTAGAAGCAGAAAAAAAGAAGTAAACCCTTTTTACAACAGCAAAAAATGTTCCAGAATGTTCAGACGATGCCATTGCGTGAACGCCTGCCAGGTTAAGCGAATGATTAGCACAGTGTCACAGATTTTGTTTGGGAATCCTAAAGGACCAGTTGAATAAGGTAACCTGAATACCTGCGCTGAAACAAAGCTGTGTCTGAATTTTATTTTATTCCGGCTCAAGAAGTAGTTTGCTATGAGCCTGAAGCTTTTATTCAGTTGGCTTGAACCAAGCTCGGATTGGTTTCGTCGAAGACTCCTCTCTTCAAACAAACAGAGACCACTGTCTCTCATTAAAACAAATGTATTACGAAATTCGCAACTCACAATCGACGAAAATTCTCTTCCACGCTCTGTCACTGCAAAGCGAAAATCAGCCCTACAATTTAATTCGTCCAATACAAATAATTCTACCTCCGCTGAACCAATCCCTAAACACTGGCGCAAAAACTATTACAACACTTGCCAATCCATGCAATACAATCAAAGAGTCCTTCGCCCACGCTCTGCGCCCAAATTAACGCTCTCTGAAATTACTTTACTCGAGTCGTCTCTTAAAACATCTCTCTCTTCTCTATATACGCGATCGAACGAGCGTATATATATACAAATGTCATATATATGCGATCGAGCGAGCGAGCGTATATAGAAATGTCACATGAGGAGAAATTTACTAGCATATGCGGGACTTAGCTCGAATCCCCTAGAGAAAACGCTTCGCTCCAATGCACCAGAATCAAAACGTTTGTTCCACAGTATGCGAGAACGTTCGAAAATAAAGTTCAAACTCGGTCATGCACTGAGAGAAAATAACTTGACGAAGCGCATTACGTCATTACTGTCTGCGAAAGAAAGAAAAAAAAGATGCGTACGAACAAACCGCAGATATTTAAATCACAGAATACAAAAGCGATTATATCATGTCCAAGCGATTTCTACGTTATAACAAAACTTTAAATTACTTTAAGACGGAGAATTATAACGCCACAACTTGAAATTATTACCAATGAAGTGTGACACACATGGAATAAATATTGCTTTAGAATTAACTTGTTTTATTCTGCATTGTACTCCAAAACGGATTCTACCCATGGTGGAAGCATTGTCGTATGCTTGACCTCTGCACATCATTATGTCCAAACCATTTTGCTGCAGCTCATCGAGAATAGACTTAGTAATTTCATCTGCGTTTTTTCTGTGCAGTGGAAAGAAATTTAGGAACGACTCTTTTATTTGTACCTGACTACTGTCAACTTTTACGTATCGAACAATAAGAGCCATTTGATCAATATGAGAGACGTCGGGAGTACCACCGAGTAAAATGGAAAAATCTTTTGCTGCCTTTATTTCCTCCAGAATGAAATGTTTTACCTTTTTTTCCTAAAAGTTCAATTAATTCATTTTGGATTGCTGGTGAAAGGTACGTTGTCATGCCCTTTGCTAGAAAGTTGGATAACTGAAAGATATTCCTTAATGACTGCATTATATTTTGCAAGCAATTTTAAAGTTTTTAAAGCTTAAAGTGCATAGTGTTGTTAAAACTGAATTCAACCGAGGAGGTGGCCGTTTGCATCAATTCGATTAAAATTTCCTTGGGAAACGGAGGTGGAACTAAATCGTCATCATTGACAGCATTGTCAATGATGATCAACAGGTTTCGATAGTTTCTTGCAAGGGAACATTGGTAAAAAGGCTGGAAGTATAAAAGGAACACAGAAACGGTGATGAAGTAGCAAGTTGAAAATTTCTGAGAGTTTTAAGGAAGGTGGAAGAGTCAAGTATGCAGTTCGTAGAAAAAAATTGGAGTTTAGGGTCAAGGAGAGAAGTGAGCCATTTTGCAAGTTGGTGTTGAGCTGAGCCAGTCATGGAGAGGATGGGGCGTAGAGGCAAATTTTTCTTATGGGTTTTGGGCAAACCATACTTTGGTGGGCGTTGAGAGCTGGTACGTGGGATGGCTTCGTAGACTATAGCGAGGATGAGATTTTCCTTCTTCAGTTCCAATAGTCGTCGTTGTATTTGAGATTCAATCTTGGCTGTGTTGTAAATTAGCCGGACCAAGATTTTCGAATTTGGAACAACATGGCAACTTTGTACTGGTCAACTATAAGAGTGAATTAGCACCTCAATGTCTAATATTAAACTCGATACGCTGTCCACTACACAGGCTAAACAATAACTCAAAACGATTTTTAAATACTTTAGTGATCAAACTAACTTTCAAGACGTCATCCCGGACAATTTTAACGTAGCTACAATGGCACAAAAACACAAACGATTTCTAAACACTTTTCTACTGTAATAACATGAAAAAATGCGATCGTAAGATTAAGCCACGTTACATGGTAAACATCTCCGAATAGCAATTAAATTAATTTACCATCGGTCAATTAGATACCCGCCTGCAATACAGCCAATCAGATGACAAGACAATAAACAATTACGGAATTTCGGAATAAACTAGAAAATTTCGACAGCGTTCTTAAGCGCTCGAGATAGAAAAAAAAATAAAAGAGAACGAGAGAAAAGGTGCTGTCCAAAGTTTACTATGCGCTCAGAATTAAAACGATAAAACGAATATTTATAGCACTTATAAAACAATTTGCAAATAAATTATTTGATTGGGGTTTGGTATATCGATTACGTAATGACTAATTAGTAATGAAAAGATTACGTCGTAATAATGGCTTAAAATTACAGTAAAAAACAAAAAATCAACTACAAATTTATGAAGTTACGATTGCATTGTGAATAAAATGTGACAAATAGACTGTTGGGTTTTTAGCAGATTATATTTTAATTTCATGATATTTTGGTTCAAAAATATTAAGCTCTAACTGCCTTATCGACCAATCTGTATTGCAACTGATCTATCTCAGTGTTTCTAAAAGTAAACCACTTGGCTTCCTAAGGAGGAATTCGTAATTTGTAGGAAAGAATAATTGTTGAGAAAGGAATTTAAATAAAATGTAAGATCATCCAAATTATTTACTGATAACAAAAATTGGCATGTCCTTTGTCAATTGCAGCACCTTGACAGTTGATAAAAGTTGTTTCGCTATAGTTAAGACAATTTTTTTTAGTCTTCGAATTCATAAAACCCTATTTATTTTATGTCCCGCTATGCTTGTAAAAAAAACTGCAAAGAAAAACAGTAAAAACCAAAAAATTGTTATCGTTGTTGTTGTATGAAAGGACAATTGCTCTAAGTCAGACAGAAACAGGACTGAGGCCGAGGATTCATCCTTTTTCTACCCCAGGCTAGTGTACTGGTAGATTAGGTGCTGGAAGCAATGGTGTTCAGCCAGCATCTGGTTTTGTTACTACGAATCGGCAAAACAAGTCTTCCATGTGATGCCTGATGTAGGCTAATGGGCACGCTGTTAACACTAGAAGGACGGGAAGCGTCAATTGACGCATTTTTCACCTTTGCGCGTCTATAACTTTTAAACCGTACGTATTAAAACACTCATATCCCCTGACTTTTTCTAATTTGGTCAAGCCCACATGCCTTGAAATTTTCATGTTTCTATTTTATCAGTGAAGCGAAATGGAGTGGCAACTACCAAGAAGGACGGCGTGCGTCAATTGACGCAGTACTGTTTCATTATTGAAAACGTACGATAAAACGCATCGCCGCCTTTTACACAGATTACATCCAACAAAAGATTGTACTGTAAAACAAAAGATAAACAGCTGCTGTCTGCATTCAGAAGCGTGAGAAAATTCACAATTTTTTGTGAGAAAAAACAGTGTGAGATACTTACTGTAACTTCAATACAACTTACTATTACTGCAGTACAGAGCAAAAGTTTTGTAACACGCATATTATCAGATACGTTTAGTAGTTTATCTAGAATGTTTTACTGTACTTTTTATAATGTATTTATTTTTAAGAATTACAGTACTTTCTAAAAGTCTAAACTGCTAAAAATGTCTAGACAGAGAATTGCAGCAAGTTGTGCTTTAAAAATTTTACAAAATCTTTCCTCAGACTGCTGTGATAACGATTGCTCTGACAGCGAAATCGACCCAGTTGTAAATGCAGCATTGGCCAGTGTACCAGCGGTAGAATCTGACAAGTCAGATAGCGACGATGAAGCTGATGACCAAGTTACACATTCTGTCGTGCAAGGTGGACCAGGTCTGATTCAAGGTAGGAGTGGGTCAAAGTGGCGAAAGATTGCTGCGTCATCTGCTGCTCAGGGTCGCTTGCAATCTCACAATATTCTGCTATTTCAGCCCGGACCTACATCATATTCCACAAGTCGTATTGGTACTGACAGCCCGGTTTCATCGTTCCGGATACTATTTAATGAACCAATGCTGAGAAACATAAAAAAAATGCACAGTTGAAGAAGGACAAAGGCGAACTGGAGATCAGACTTAAGATATGTCCTTGCATGAATTAGATAAATTTATTGGGTTTGTAATTGCTCGTGACGTGATCGGAGGACAAAAATTTTCTCTGAAGAGCTTTTGGGGAAAGTCGTGGGGCTGTCAAATATTTTCGCAAGCCATGCCAAGAGATAGATTTGTTGAAATTATGAGATTTCTTCGTTTTGACCTGAAAACAGAAAGACGTAGAAATCTTTTGCAGGATAAATTTGCTCTCGTTTCACAACTTTGGAACAGCTTTATATCAAACTGCCAAAAAGCATTTATTTCACAATGGAACATCACAGTGGATGAGCAGCTGTTACCATGTAAGGCACGATGCAAATTCATCCAGTATATGGCCAATAAGCCTGACAAATTTGGCCTAAAGTTTTGGCTTGGAGTTGATGTAGAAAGCAAATACTTATTTAACTGCTTTCCTTACGTAGGAAAAGACAATACATGCCTGTGCCCACAGATGTTGTGCTGAAACTCATGGCTCCGCTTTTTCATCAGGATTACAATGTCACGTGTGACAATTATTTTACCCCACTTGGTCTTGCTTTGAAACTAGTAGAGAAAAAGTGCAGTCTTGTTGGGACATTGCGCCAGAATAGAAGAGAAGTCCCGGAGGAATGCAAAAAGAAAAAGGAATTGCATGAAACCGAAGTGTTTAGGGTATGATGGCCAAACGGTAGTCACACTCACATTTTACCAGTGCAAAACAGCAAAAAACGTGGCAATTATGAGCAGCTTGCACCCGGATATCCTTGTTTCAAGCAACGAAAACCCAAAAAAGAAATTTGATTCAGTATTATACTACAATAAAACAAAAGTGGGAGTGGACATTTATGACCAAATGACAAGACTTTACTCGGTAAAAGCAGCAAGTAGGTGTTGGGCTGTGCATGTATTCTACAATGTAGTTGACATGGCTCTTATCAATAGTTAGATTTTTTACAAGCAGATTTGCCAAAGCTGTATCTGCCGTAGAGAATTTGTACAAAGGGTATCAGAAGAGCTGACTGAAAGTGCGCCAACCGTGTCTCGTAAACGGTGTGCTGAAGAATTTTGTAGCCCCAATGACACAAACGTTAGTTCTATTGTATAACGCCGCGCTACCACACAATTTGTGCATAAACGAATGAAATTGTCCAACGCCAAACCACAGGCAATTGAGCTTAACTGAAGCTGTTCGGGGCAAGCCCATTTCAACAGGCCTGGTACTAGTCGTGGAAATGAAAGCACGGAGCTTGGATGTTCTCTCACAGTACTTTGTTGCATCCATAATTTGTCCACGGATCAGCGTGGCTGCTACCTTTGGCGTGACTTTTTAATAGTTTCCGCGCAGCTGAAAAAACGGCTACTTAGACCATAGTCTCAGTTAACAGACACCTGAGGACGCATTTTAAAGACCATGCAGTATATAGTCAGTGCCACGTTAGCTTTGCTGGCTGGATGCTTAAAAGTATGAATACTCGGTCCGTTGGAGTAGGACCCAAGCAACCAGTAAAATTGCCCAAACCATCATTTAAGACACTGTGCAGAGGAGAATGTGAGCAGTGCGATAACTGGAGCACAGTACCCAGTTCTCCAGCACGTTAGAGATAGGGCAGGTGTAGGTAATATTTTGTCATCAGCAACCCATCCTGAGTCAGCAAAGCGCCTCAGCAGTGTGACGCGTAAAGATAAGTTTTGCGCATTGCTACAAGATGGTGATTGAATGTGAGCGATCTATTTGAATTTTCCCAAGATAAAAGGGAACCAGACGAATGGTAAAACTTTGTTGTTGTTATGAACCTTTAATTCACGTTTGGCCTCTCAGTTATTCAAAGGAAAAGCTGCTGTTACCGTTTTTGTGTAGGTTTGTCCGCCCCTGAGCTTTAACCTCCACGTATGAAGATACAATAAAATTAGAGTTTCATCTTACAAGTCCTTTCAATTTCAAAGAGTGCCGTAATGCTGGATCGCCTGCATAAGCATACTTTTTGGAGATTGTAAAAGTCAGGTCACACTTATAGTTGTTAAAAAAGAGGGAGCTAAGATTATTCCTTGAGGAACGCTATTTCCCGGACGGCACAGCCAGCTTCACTCAGGGTTTTGAACTTTTGACCCCCGAACCTACCCGGCTCGTACGCCTATATGCGTTAGTACTCACACAACGTCAATTGGGCGTAGTATGTAGCTTGCTGACGCTCTCAAAATTGTTGTTGAAACAATTAATTTTGTGCGCAGTTGAGCTTAAAATCATCGCATTTTTATGCAGCTGTGTAAGCAAATAGACTCAAAATTCAAAGTCATTTTCTACCATTCTGAGTTCTTTGGCTGTTTTTGGGAAAAGTAATGAATAGATTTTTTGCCTTGGGTGCCGGATTAGGGGAGTGTTTGAAAGATCACAAGCATCGGCATTTAAAACACTTCGAAGACTCAAATTTTATTTTAACTGTGGTCCATTTGGCAGACATCTTCCACATCTTCCGAATTCTCAAATGCAAGGAAGTGGAGTAAATCTAATTTAAGCTGAGGAGAAAATGAGTGCTTTTGGAAAAAAGTGCTTTTTGGAGGAAATTAAAACGATTGTGGCAGCGATTGGAAAATGGCAATTTTGCTAACTTTCCACTTTTGTATGAAGTTGCATGTAGCTTTTACTGCAATTATAGATGAAGAAAGATCATGAATTGCAGAGGCTCAAGCTATTATTTTTTAAGCGTTTGCAGAAGTTGCCTAGATTATTTGAAAACTACTTTCTTGATGGATAGCATCGTTGAGTATCAAGAAAACGAGGTCGAAAACTTGCCTTTACTCGAAAAATTTTTACAGTTTTGGTGCCAACAAAAGGAAAGTTATACTCTATTGCTAAAGTTGCCTTAAAAGTTCTCACGTTTTTCGTAATCACTTATTAATGTTAGCATGCGTTTTCTGTTCTGGTGGCGGTTCAAACAAAACGAAACAGACTTGCATGCAAAAATGACATAAGAATTGCTCTTTTCCAAACAAAGCCTTAAATCTCCCAGTTGGTCACCAAAAAATGACAGCGAAGGACACATTGATAAAACAATATATTAGGATTAAATGTAGTTGTTATTGTTCTTATAACTGAGCAAAAATTTGGGGTTTAACAAAAGCTTGTATAATAACAAAAGAGTGTCACACTTCATTCATAATTTTAATCTTAACCGCATAACTTTCAGTTGATTTTTAGTTTTTTACAATAATTTTAAGCTTTTGATTATGACATAATCTTTTTCATTGTTAGGTAGTGATTTCGTAATCGGTACACCGCCCTCCCACTTAATTTATTCTGTCTGCAAGTTTTTTTTATAAGTGATTGAAAAGATTTTTTTACCATTTTATTCATAGCATTGATTGTTAAGAAGTTATAAGCATCGTGACTTTTGGAATAGTTTTTCGCTTTTTCTTCTCTTTTTCTCTATTTTTGTTCCTTTTTATCTCGAATGATCAAGAAATGCTGGATAAAATTTTATATAACTATTTCGACATTATAAGTTATGTAATCGTTTACTGCGATGTCTTACGATTGGAAATATTGGGTCGTCATAACTGCTTTGTCCAATTGTAAAATTAATGTAATAGTTGGTTTGAGAAATCTGGCCCGATTTAGTGGCTTCAATTGTTGCCCAGTAACGTTGGCTAATTTATATACGTAGCGTTGCATTTTTTATCATTTATTCGATTAAAATAAGTGTTTAGAAATCGTTTTGAGTTATTGTTGTTTGTGTGACTTACAAACTACTAAGTAAAATATTAGCCATCGGGGTGGTAATTTATTTTTATAGTTAGTCAGTACAAAGTTGTTGAGTAATTATTCGCAGTTGTTGGCTCTGAAAAAATTTTTAAAGTTTGGTGAAGCTTAAAGTCAAGCTTTTGAAAATTGCTCAAGTTACTTTGATTTTTATTAATCTATTCTTATAGTCAGAAATCGTGGTTTCTTTCTATTCGTTGAGAGACATTTTAAGTAAATCCATTCGTAGTTAGTCAGAACTAACTGTATTAAGAATCTATGTTGATGTTTAATTGGGTAACCCAGGGTAAGTGCTCGTTTTAACGAGTAGCGACGTGCTGCTTATACGAAATTGATTTTATAACACTCCATTGTCAGAACGTCGCAAAGGCACGTAACTGTAAAACCGTAATGTAAAAAATTCTGATGCAAAATCAAAAAAATCCCGCAAACATAAAAGGACCAACTGAAATAATTTAAGAAGCCTCTTCACCCTTTTTACAGTGCATCTCTAAAAAAAGTCTGCTGATAAAAAAAACTCTAGACCTATTTTTGTAAACGCTTTTTGCAAAATGATTTTTTGTGTTTGACCACAAACCGAAAATATTGGAGAACAACCGACAGCAACCAAATTCTTTTTTAATGTTTTCAACCATGCACTAGGCCATTTTAGCTGTTGAATGAACGTAAGCGCAACTTTTGATTATATTGCACCAGAAATGTCGTCGAAACTACAAATGTTGAGACCGAGACCCGATAATTTATCCGAGACCAAGACCGAGGCCGGCAAATGTCAAGGTTCGAGATCAAAAACAATCGAAACCGAGATCGAGACCGAGAAATTTTTAGAAAAATATAGTCCATTTTCAAATGCAGTATTCCAAAAACAATATCTTTTTTTTTAATAATTTAAGATTACATTTTAAATAAACAAGCATCTCTAACATGTTTGAAAGAGCTTTGTTCTGTGTGGTTGCATCATTAAACAACCCAGTTCAAAAACCTGCTCAACTACAGCAGAAGAAAGCAAAAAGGTATAAAGCGTGCTAGTTAATAATGTTGAAAAAAGAAAGATTTTCATTAAAATTTTTTTTAACTCAAAAATACTAAAAGCACCGTTATTACGGGAATGTTTAAAACTTCATCCAAATGTTTGATTAGTTTGGTTATCTGTGTTGGCTTGTTGCAGTTGCTAGATTCGTCGGCTATTTTTCGCTTATATAGAATAGAATTTGTCTAATTAGCCAAATCATTTTAAAAAGATTTGAAACAATGACAAAATATGCAAATGAGCAAAAACTGTTTAACGACTTGCTGGTTTTCCTTTTGGTAATTCTCCTCTTTATTTTCTGCTTTTTCTTGGGTAGGTTTTTCAAAGTAGTTTTTTAAACATTAAGGTTCTTTGCTACCCCGTCATATTAACACTTTATTAATTTAACTTTAAAGCAATTGCGTATTTGGTTTTAAGCAATTATATTTATACACTGGCCTATGCAAAAATTTGTTATGGGGCGGGGGGGAAGTTGAGAGCTGAAAGCACGATTGCTATGATCCGTTATGTCTTTTAAAGAAAAGGGACCAGGTGCGACAAAAAAGTGCCACTTTAAAAGATTCACTTAAAAAACCACAAGAATTATATATTTATTTCTAATATTATTCTCTTAAATTTATTTTTATCCTCCTAATTCCCTGAATCATAGGAAAGAGCCGAAGGCACTATACATAAAGCGACTCTCAAGCTATTACTTTAACTTTCTTCTGGAGATGCCAATTAAGATATTGCTGTCCGGTTAAAAATTTTCATTTTGTTTTTTAGTTTATATTCAAAGGTATGACGAAAATTTAGGACAGCTTCCTAAGCTCTCCATAAGCAGGGAAAAGTGCCATAAAGTGCTTTTCCAAGGACACCGCAGAATGCCAAGAGTAGGCTTTAAACCACAACGGTGTCAATTACGTTCGTCATCAATCTCGGCGTTCTTAACCACTCAACAGTTGCCGATGAATATAAAACAAACGCGAAGACCTTTTTTTGGTCTTCACTTTTTTTAAGCTCTAATTCTCTTTTGATTGGAAATCTAATTCACTTTATTTTAACAATTTTTAACATGTCTTAGTGCTACTGTGAACCTTAGACCATCATTTTTCATAAATTTTTTTAAACTCGTAATCCCCCCTTCTTCCGTGCATACATCTATAGATTCCTAGATCATAACTTTTTAATGGGTGGTAAAATAGGTTCTGGGCAGCGTGATCGAGTAGTTAGAGCGTCGTAATTGTAATCGAATGAGCCGCATTTTAAAACCTACTTGCACCATTTGGCTGTGTCCTGGGAAAGACATTTTACCGGCACTTTCCCTTGCTTGGCGGTCTTGGCAAGCAGTTCTAAATTTTATAAACTATAAAAAACTTAAAACTATAATCTATATATAACGGATAAAAAAATAAAAACTAACAAACTATTATCTATATATAACGGATAAAAAAAATATAAATTAAAAACCTATACTCTATATATAACGGATCAAAAAACTAAAAACTAAAACACCAAAATAAAAATATTTCATTCGGACAACAAAATTTCTTGGAATCTCCAGAAGCAGGTCGGGGTGATTGCTTGCCTTATGTATAGCGACGCTTTCCTGAGAGACAGGAAGATAAACATAGAAATGAAAATAAATAAACAAACTAAAGGGTTGAGCAAACGTTTAATCCTGACCCTATCCCTGACTCAAAGGGCCACCAGCTCTTCACTTTTATAAATAATCATGGACCATAATTAATAAATATATATTAATAAATATGGTGTTCAAATTATTGCACACCTAAATTTTATTACAACAACAACTTGTTCGTTTTATTTAGGAAAAAAATACGTAAGATCAAAAAAATGATTTTTTTTGGCTGGGAGGGGTTCGATCCATGTTTACATGAACAATAATTCAAAGCAATCATTAAAATCAAAGTAAAGACCAAAAAGAGTTTTATCACGTTAACTCTGTATCGATTGCGGCTCAAGGGATACTTGCAAAAAAATTGGCCTCCAGAGTGTAAATTGGGCATCGTTGGGCATCGATGATGTAGCCTAACTCTAACTGTTAGCGATTTAAAAATTGCATCATCTTATGTAGCTGCCTGCTTCCATATCAATACTTTATTACCAGCCAAAAAAATTTGAAAAAAAGTTTTATTTAATAATATTGTGGGCCATATTCTGGACATAAACGGGGAATATTTTGCCCACCTAAACTATATTATTGTATTTTATTGCACCATTTGCTTTAGTCGTATTTTTGGGAAACTTTTTCGTTAATATAACGTTATCACTTTTGGACTCTAAATGTATATTCACAAGACGTTTTTAAACTGAATATTTAGAAAGTTTTAGCTTTTAGTTAACGTTAAAGTCTTTTTTCTAACACTTAATCTGTTTTAAAACACGCATGAGTAAAATATATTCCCTATTACAGGGGTTCCCAAATCGGGGATACATTTTGACATTTTAAGAGATACATTATACGTGAGAGAATATCCTTATCTAACTTTCTGTTGTCAGGCTATTTGATTAAATTGGGATCTAGTATATTTTCCATGTAATCTCGCTAGTTTCCAATAATTTACAATGATTCTAATTGGTCCATCAAGAGATCCTTCGAGGGAAAAATTTCTTGGTCAAAATGCATATTTTAAGACCAAAAGTTTCATAGAACTGGTCACTAAACATCTTCGTGACCAGTGGTGAAGTTTGAGAAGGAAATTGATTGATATTTTCTTAGTCTAGATAAAAATGAGTTTGCATACATACTTTCACTGCAAACGCTCAAATGCTGCAGCTCGGACAGGTACGCAAGAGAAACGGTCAAATTCCATCATGATGGTTTTTGCACGCGATGCGTATTCTGAGAAATACTTATGCGAATTTTTGGTTTATGATGTGCAACTGATTCAAAAAATTGTTACATCTACTATTTAAGCATTGTTGTTGCTTCCATTATTACGGCTATGCGAATCGACATTTTCAGTGCTGGTTGAAGTGAAATCGAAATTACAAAACACCAGAAGATGATCTTTGTTGTGTTTTTGCTAATGTTTCAACTCGTAGCCATGATCTTGTTGCTAAAAAGCCGCCTCATCCATAGGCCTATTGTCGGGCTACTTACATTACACTGCTAGCTTAATAGTACTGTTTATTTAGACTTCTCTTACATAGTTCTAATTGATTTTGTGTGCTTTTTATTATTTTGTTTATTTAAAATTTAATTAAGTTGATAATTATCTTATTTTTCATATGAAACTAAAATTTAGTATATAAAACTGTAGCTATTAATTTGATAGCAAAAAATATATAATTTTATATTTTCAAAGGGAATCCAACTATGGTTATTGTATTAGTTTTAAAAATTGGTTTCAAACGTAAAATTTAACTTTCTTATGCTCTATTTCTATACATCTTCGAATTTTACATCTTGTCGTTCCATATCGCATGATCACGTGATATAACGCTCACTTTCATACAGTGATATGGCTTTGTGACAGATTGTAATATATACTGTAGACTTACTCTCCCGCAAACATCAGTTAGATGACGTTAAGCTTCTGTTTTAATTATGATAAAATAAGTTGTCTGAAATATTGTAATTGTTTGGTTTTTATTTCTACTTGAATAAGAAAATAAATATAAATACAATCAAGTAAATGGTTAACCTTTTGAGTTTGAACTACCACAATAAAGCTTGAAGATAACGCTTCTAATCACAATAAACCACCAATTTTACTTTTTTTTCAAGGGTTGCAATGAATTGCATAGCTATAAAACGTAAGTTATGCATCAGAGCAAGTTGAGCTTAGCGCTAAAAATGATGAAATTTGGGGGTACATGTGAATCTATAAAGTACCGATGAAAGTTCATCGGTATCCAAAGGGTACCGATGAAAAAAAAGCTTGAGAACCCATGGCCTATGACATCATACATCCAAATCATCGTCCGAAACAAGCATTTTAATTCTTTTAAAAGCAACTTTTGGCGACGTACTAAATTTTAAGGGTGTTGTAGATTAACTGTAATATTGCTATAAAATCAGATTAATTTGGTGTAAATGCTTTAACGGCAAGAGTGTAAGTTGAAACATTTAAAACATTATCAAACTTGCTTGCTGTCAAAAAATAAAATAAAATAAAGTTTTTTCATATTCAGATTAGTTTGTAACAGATGGCCCAGATCACAATACAAGTGTTCAGTGGACTAAAGGTAAAAAAGTGAAAAACTAAAGATTAAAAAAGTTTGACTCTAAGCTTTTTACCACATCAAATTGCACAAAGCTGGTCAACCGAGTGTCCTTTTTAGGCAAGATGCAAAATTCATCACAGTATCATAAAGAAACAAAAATACCAAAAGATATTTGGTCTCCAGACCAATTTATAAAAAACATGAGATCGAGACCACATCACCTCGAGATAAAGACCGAGATTTTTAAAAAATGCCCTCGAGACCTTCATCATTGTATTGCACAAATAAAGTAGTAGCTAACTCCTATTGAAATGATTGTTCTTGAATAGCCCATATTGTTATACACAGCCATTACTGTTGACTATAAATGCATAGGCATGATTTACTTTGTAAAAATTGCGTAGATCTGTTATTCAGCTAAGACTGAATACGTTTTTGTAAAAAATTATTTTTTATCAAAATAATATCGAAACTGATAGCCTTAAATTAAAATTGTATTCAAGTTAAATGAGTTTTTGCAAAATAAACTGGAGATAATGTACACTTAAAAGTCGTAAACTAATAAACGATGAAAGAAAGTTTCAACATAATAATGGCTAATTTGTTTATTTAAAATTTCCAATAGCATCTTTAAAATTACAATTTAAATTTCTTCACGATGCTTTTATGCTATCTGTAGCCGACTGGCGGAAATATTTATTCTTTTATTATTTCGCTAAATAGCGCGAGCATATTTTTTAGTCTCTGTTGCTCATAGTGTTGAACAACTGACTCATAATTAACAGAAGTCGTGTTCACATTTAAATGTAAAAATAAGTAAAAATTTATTTTGAAAAAAATTATAAGATTTTAATCAAGTTATAGTAATTCTGTAAAATAAATCGCAAGTGTGTGATTTGAGGACACCTGTCACAAACTTTGTTTGGGAATCCCAAAGGACCAGTTGAGCTAGGTAACCCGAATACCTGCGCTGAAACAAAGCTGTGTCTAAATTTTATTTTATTCCGGCTCAAGAAGTAGTTTTGCTATGAGCCTGACGATTTATACAGTTGGTTAACGAAAGCTCGGATTGATTTTTGTCGAAGACTCTTCTTCACAACAGGCAGAGACCACTGTCTCTAATAAAAACGAATGCATTACAAAATCACGACCGACGAAATTCTATTCCACGCTTTGCCAAACTGCAAAGCGAAATCAACACTATAACTCGACTCAATCAACACAAAATAATTCTACCTCTGTAGAACAAAACTGCCCACCACTGGCACAAAATAAATTCAACAATTGTCCACCGACACAAAAATCTAACGGTCCACCTCCTGTGGCCAAACAAATTCACCTTCGCTCGAGCCGCCACTCGAGTCGCTTCAAATTACTTCTCAACGATAATAATCATCATAATAATCATTTCTCGCTACGCATCGGCTTTATATAGAAAACAAAATCACGTGACGTAAACTTTCTCGTAAATTCAAGACTCAACCAGAAACCCCTGGAGAGTTCGTTACGCGAATCAAGTGGAATATACGCGAATTTTCCAGTACAATGACGTTGGTCAAAAAAACATATTACGTCAATACAAAGAGGAGAAAAAAAAGAGAAAAAGATACATGTATCGAGCCATATAACAAATTGGACGTATATCGCAGACAGCGCTCAAAGAGCCGCATTTATTCTCTTATGATAAAACTACGAACTGCTTTTAACGGGGATACACTACATCGTTATGATTAAAATTATGAATGAAGTGTGACATACGCCCCCCGCAAAGAAAAATATTATGCAATAATATTTTTAACAACACACACGAAATACAAATAATTTTACAAAACAAAACACGAAGTTATTCACACGAAAGTCTATACGATTATGCGGCTGAGATAGTCCGCCATAACGTTCTCCTTGCCGGCAATGTCTTTTACTACGAAGTCGTACCCCTGCAATGATAGAGACCACCGGAGTATACGATCGTTCTTGTAGCGGGCCGTGCTAAGGAAAGTCAGCGGCTTGTGGTCCGTTTGGAGGACGAACTTCTTCCCGGCCAGGAATAAGCGAAATTTACCAACTCCCCATATTATTGCCAAGCACTCCTTTTCAAGTGTAGAGTACTTTGTCTCCGCATTCGTCAACTTCTTGCTTGCGTACGCGACGGGGTGGAGTTTTCCCTCGTGCTCCTGCATCAGAACAGCTCCAATTCCGCTGTTGGATGCATCCGTGCGTAGAGTGAAATTTCGCGAATGGTCGGGCAGTCTTAATATGGGCCGCTTCAGGAGAGCCTCTCTCAGAGTGTTGAAAGCTTTCTCCTGAGCCTCACCCCATTTGACAAAGTTTGGCTGCCCCTTCTTCATCAGGTCCGTCAACGGTGCCGCAATAATCGCAAACGAAGGAATATAGTCCCGATAGTACCCGAGCAACCCACAAAATGATCGGACTTCCTTCTTTGTGACTGGACGCTTCGCTCGCGCAATCTTCTCTAGATTGTCATCGTTCGGCGTGATCCAGTCGTATCCGACATCGTGACCTAAAAATTCTACCGTAGATGCCCCAAAAATACATTTTGAGGGACGAGCAGTGAGGTTGGCCTCACTTAGTCTTTTCAACAATTCTTCCAAAGTTCGCAGGTGTGTCTCCCAATCTCTGGAGAATACAATCAAATCATCGATATAGCTCTCAACGCCAGATATTCCTGAAAGCACTTCCCTCATCCCACGAACCAGTGTAGCACCAGAGTTCTTCATGCCAAAGGGCATTCGAAGAAATTCATACGTCCCATCCGGTGTCACAAACGCGGTCTTGAATATATCTTCTTCTGCTACGGGTATCTGCCAATACCCTTTACTGAGATCAATTTTCGAAAAGAACTTTGACTTCCCTAATTGTTGGAAAAGATCCTCCGAAGTCCTCATTGGCTCCGGATCCGAAATCGTTACTTTGTTCAATTTTCTGTAGTCGACGCAAATGCGATTCGAACCATCCTTTTTTTTCACAATAACCACCGGTGAAGCATACGGCGATGACGACTTCCTGATGACTCCCATATCTAACATCTCCTTTATTTCTTCTTTCAGTTCCTGCCGCAGTGCATACGGCAAAGGATAAGGTTTCAAGCGGACAGGCTCCTCATCTACCAAATTAATCCGGTGTTCAATCTTAGATGTTCTTCCCGGCACATCTGAGAAAACATCAGCATAATTTTCCATCAAGGCTTGCAGTTGTCGACTTTGGCTGTCGCCCAGTTCTGTGCCCAATTTGACGTCGCTTACATCTTCCTTTTGTTTGTATGTTCCCAATTCTAACAACGAATCCTCGTCTATGCTGGGCATCTCTTCATCCATTAACATTTCCGCACCAGCTGACATCTTTAAATCTTCTTTCTCTATTTCGGTCTTCACTTCATCCTCTCGGGCATAATATTTCTTCAACATGTTAGCGTGGTAATTCTTTTCTTTGTTTCCGACCAAAATTTTATAACCATTATCTCCCATCCTTTGGATAATTTCGTACGGTCCCTTCCATTGCATTAAAAGCTTATTATTGTTCGTTGGTAGCATTACCAAAACTTTGTCTCCTTTATTAAATAGTCGATCCTTCGTTTTCTTGTCGTAGTTTCTCTTGTATCTAGTCTGGTTCTTCGTTAGCTCCTCCTGAGCAAGTTTCATCGTTTCCTCCAGCCTCTCTCTCAACTCCAACACATATTGATAGCTGGTCTTCACTTCGGTTGATTCACTTTCACCTGTTCATAGTTCCTTCAGAATTGCCATAGGTCCTCGCACAGTGCGACCATACAAAAGTTCGAAGGGTGAAAACCCAGTGGACGCTTGGGGAACCTCTCTATACGCGAACAAAAGTGGATTTATAAACCTATACCACTGCTTCGGTTGTTCAACACATAATCGCCTCAGCATCTTCTTCAGCGTACCATTAAATTTCTCAGTCAGACCATTGCAAATCGGATGATACGGTGTCGTCGTCAGCCTTCTGATCGACAATAATCTTGATACTTCTTGCATGCATTCCGACACAAATTGAGTCCCAAGATCACTCAATACTTCTTCCGGAATTCCAACTCGACTATATAGGTCTAAAAGTGCTTCTGCCACTGTCTCGGTGTCAATATTCTTCAGAGGCACGGCCTCTGGATAACGTGTCGCATAATCCACCAGAGTAAGAACATATCGGTGCCCCTTATCACTTGCCGGCATAATCGGGCCAATCAAATCCACCGCCACTCGCTTAAACGGCAAATCCATTAACGGCATTTTTCCCAGCGGAACTTTTGCTACTCTCCCTTTCGATACCGTTCTCTGGCACACATCACATGACCTGCAGAAACTCACCACATCCTGATGAATCCCAGGCCAATAAAAATT
Source organism: Diplosoma virens (assembly GCA_963680785.1). Classification (NCBI taxonomy): domain Eukaryota; kingdom Metazoa; phylum Chordata; class Ascidiacea; order Aplousobranchia; family Didemnidae; genus Diplosoma; species Diplosoma virens. Next base: position 28,125,873 of record OY796891.1, read on the forward strand.
GGTCAGTATCCTATCTTCCGTCTTCTTGACACCCATATGTCCAGCCAACATCGTATCGTGAGCGATCTCCATCACCTTCTTCCTCAGATCTTTTGGCACTAAAATCTGCTTCAATTCCTTCTCTCCTACATCAATGTTTTTGGTGATGCGGTACAAAATTCCCTTCCTCTTTATATAGCTGATCTCTCTTCCGTTCTTGACCAAGAGCGCTTCCATCGTCACGTACTTTAACAAGGATGGGTCTTCCCCTTGAAGTTTGATGAGCTCATCCTTCGTCACAGCCATCTGATTCGTTGCCTCCGCAACTTTTAAAGGTTTTGACTCGGTGCTCCTTTTAGCTTGCGACCGAGTAACTGCTGCCGCCTCCACGCACCAAGTTTCATCAGGATCATCGGGTGCTCTAGCTCCTGGAATATTTCCAACAATCAATGGATACAGCGGGTCTCTTAAGCACAAAGCTTCCACTGTTCCACTACAATAAGGCGTATTTATCTCTACATTTGCAAACGGGGCCTTCAGTAAAGTGCGCGCAACCGTCATTATATACCCCACCTTTCCTGTGAGCTGCTCTTCCGCGACCAACTCCTTCTTAACGATCACTCCGGAGCACCCAGTGTCTCTCAAAACGGTGACCGATTTGTTTCCGACCATTCCAATCGACGTAGGCATTTGATTACTTAAATTTTCGTCTAAACATGCGCCATTCAAAATTCCAATTTTTCGTCCATCTTTTAGCTCTAAATACTCTTGTGATTTTTGATCAATTTCTTTTCTTTCTTTACTTACAATTCGGTAATTTTCTTCTTTTTGTTTTTCATTTCCGATCTCACTAAAACTCTTTATAGGCACGGCGCAAGCAACCTTGTATGCTCTTTCCCGCGCACCAGCACCACCACGCGCTAATCGATTTCTTTCTTCGCATTGCATAAAAGTATGACCCATTCCACCGCACCGGTAGCAATATCTTTTGGGGTTTCTCTCTTGAATCTTTGAGAAGCACTCACTTGCCCTGTGCCCGACTTTCCCGCAGTTAAAGCATTTTATATTTCCTTTCGTTGTAGGAGAGATATCCGGAATCTTGCCTTCCAATCTTGGCGCGCCGACACTCTTCTTAGCACTTACATCTCGGCTTGACAGCTTCCTGTTGTGCGCTGTCAAGTACTGCCCCGCACTCGCTGCCAATTCTCGGAGATCCTGATGCTTGCTCTCCATCAGATGTACCGACAATTCCTTCGGGCACGCGTTTATAAACTGCTCCTTAACCATTAGCTCGACAACACCTTCGAAGCTGCTTTCCATATCAGAAAGCTTCACCCACTGCGTGAAATAGTTTCTAAGCCTTACAATGAACTGGTCAGGGCTCTCAGCACCCTCTGGCTTGGCTTCTCTAAAACGTTGGCGATACCCTTTTTTCGTATAGTCGTATCGCTCTAGCAACGCTGCCTTCAATCGCTCGTAATCCAGAGCATCCTCCTGTGAAAGCCTGGAGTACACGCCCAAAGCTTCCCCCCTCAACAAAGCACTCAACTGAGTCGCCCAATTAGTCTGGGGCCAATTCGCAACCGTAGCATATCTTTCAAAGCGCAACAAATAGCTATCAAGGTCGTCTTTTCCGTCAACAAAATGAGGGAGATCAAGGGACTTTACCCCTCCAAAAGCACGTACGCCCCCCGCCTGGTTTGTTTCTCCAGCAGAGCGATCGGCTTCTCGTTCCAACCTCAGTCTTTCTAGTTCCATCTGCATTTTCCTCTCTTCAAACTCCATTTCTCTTTGCTTCGATTCAAATTCCATCCTTCGTCGTTCCAATTCCAATTTTTCGAGTTCTACTTCTCGATTTTTCTCCTTCTCTTCCAACATCGCTTGTCGTTCTCTTTCCTTCTCTTCCAACATCGCTTGTCGTTCCTTTTCCTTCTCTTCCAACATCGCTTGTCGTTCCTTTTCCTTCTCTTCCTTTTCACATAGTCGGTTCCACTCGCTCTGGAAGAAATCGGCTTTTGCCTTTTCCGACATCTTCAAATGTTCCACACGAACTCTCAGTCTTTCGAACTCTTCCTCAATCGAACTATTCGCCATCTTCAAGCTGTAGACTCCTGTTCAGCACTCTTAAACAAAATCTAAATCTATCCCGGACGAGCCCCCAGATGTCACAAACTTTGTTTGGGAATCCCAAAGGACCAGTTGAGCTAGGTAACCCGAATACCTGCGCTTAAACAAAGCTGTGTCTAAATTTTATTTTATTCCGGCTCAAGAAGTAGTTTTGCTATGAGCCTGACGGTTTATACAGTTGGTTAACGAAAGCTCGGATTGATTTTTGTCGAAGACTCTTCTTCACAACAGGCAGAGACCACTGTCTCTAATAAAAACGAATGTATTACAAAATCACGACCGACGAAATTCTATTCCACGCTTTGCCAAACTGCAAAGCGAAATCAACACTATAACTCGACTCAATCAACACAAAATAATTCTACCTCTGTAGAACAAAACTGCCCACCACTGGCACAAAATAAATTCAACAATTGTCCACCGACACAAAAATCTAACGGTCCACCTCCTGTGGCCAAACAAATTCACCTTCGCTCGAGCCGCCACTCGAGTCGCTTCAAATTACTTCTCAACGATAATAATCATCATAATAATCATTTCTCGCTACGCATCGGCTTTATATAGAAAACAAAATCACGTGACGTAAACTTTCTCGTAAATTCAAGACTCAACCAGAAACCCCTGGAGAGTTCGTTACGCGAATCAAGTGGAATATACGCGAATTTTCCAGTACAATGACGTTGGTCAAAAAAACATATTACGTCAATACAAAGAGGAGAAAAAAAAGAGAAAAAGATACATGTATCGAGCCATATAACAAATTGGACGTATATCGCAGACAGCGCTCAAAGAGCCGCATTTATTCTCTTATGATAAAACTACGAACTGCTTTTAACGGGGATACACTACATCGTTATGATTAAAATTATGAATGAAGTGTGACAACACCACTGCTGTACCGTTAAGCTTAGAAACGTATATCAGTCTTCTATTCATCAAGTCTTTTGCACATCAAATTACATATTGTTGAAAAAACCAAGTGTGCTGCTTGCGTAAGAAATTAAATAAAAAACCAAAAAATTAACAAAACGTAGTGTAAATGAAACTGGATTGAAATTATTCAAGCCTGAAAAAAAATTTTAGAAGAACTATTAAGCTTACAATTCCAAAGCTTTTATTGTGCTCCTTTCTTAAATCGAAGAATACAAGTTCGCGGTGATTGAAAGCTCAACATTGCGTCCGAGCAACTCAGTAATATTTTTGCAACAATTATAGGCGACCTTGTCTCCGATTTAGTAGGCTGACAAATCGCCCTGAAAAGAGGAATAATAACCATTTATAAATAAGACCGGTGCATCTAGCTTAAATATCTTATGCATGTTTCAACGTTAGACGTTGTGCTGCTTCTTTCTTTTCTTGATCTTTTCTAATATTAATGATTTTTTGTGTGAAGTAATAAATAGCGATCGACAATAAAAGAATGAAAATGAAGAAGATGAAGGTGAAATATGCTTTTGCTTTATGCGTATTTTTTAATACTGTTGAAAAATTGTTTCATTGAAGAACTAAGAAAAAACTTTTGTTTACATTGTTAAACGAAACGAAAGTTTTCACACGCATAATGGATGGAGCGGCCTATAGAAATTTTGATTTACAAACAAAGTTCACAAAAGTATGTATTTCTTTCAAAGATCTTTCGGAATGGTCACAAAGGTTTCAACTAAATATTAAAAACAAAGGTTCCAGGTTTGCAAAATCCCACAAATTAATGGTTTTTGCATTTTGCGTTTCCTTCTTCAAGCAATAAAACCCCTGTATTTCTTAGAGAGTATATTGCTGCATAATTTGATATCAAATACTTCAATAATTTTTCTTCGTTTTTTACTTCACTGTAAAAAAAAAACTGCTGCCTTTTCTTTGATCATTGCATTTTTGATATTTGCGGAATTTTGTAAAATTTCTTTGATTTTGCAGGTTCTTTGGCACACAAAATAAAAATCGATTTCGTCTATTGCCAGAATAAATCACGAGTTAGAACTGTCCAGTACATACGAGTAACAACACCAACTTCATTATACATGTACTGTACTTCTTCCTCTAAATTACGCCTCGGCCAAAAGTAAATGGAATTATGATTTAGCCTCTAAAATTTATTGAGACGGCTAATTTATTATTTTCTTTGATAACGATTATTCTTTTTTAGCGAAAATTGCAGAATTTCAAACTAAACGATCGGCAGTTTCTATATACAGTAATATGCGTGTTGTCAAATTCAGCAATGCGGGTGCTAGAAAATCCACTTTACGATCAGCCCGCAAATGAAGGGAGAAAGGAGAGCAGTAGAAGCAGAAATGTAACAAACTTAGCTTGGTAAAATAGCAATTTGTAATTAGGTCCTTGAAGCCAAGCTCTGCGGTTGCCTGCGAGCTAAACATGGAATGTACAAAGCTGCAAGCAAAAACTTTGCACAAGTTGTTACTCAATGCAATATGAAAGCAACAGGCGAACAAGTTTTGCCCGATATTTTATAAATTCATCACAATAAAAAGCGCTTGCAGAAGATGAATTCAATGTCATTGCTAATTCGACGTTCTACCATATCATTTTGCATTACAATGTAACAATTGAAAGTGCATATCTACATCTCGTTCGCATGTGTTCAATTTATTGTTTTATACTGAAAACCTTTTCATAGAAATGCATTGCAGTTGTCGGTTTTTCGGCAAAAACAGTTTTGCCACCATAGCGCGTAGAATTTGCAATTTTCATCCAATATAGTTTTTAAAAAAATTGTATTAGAAGTGTTGTATTAGAAATCACTTTAGTATGGAGAAAATGGAGTAGCCGCACCAGCTCCCCCCTCTGTAAAACGCTGTAGAAGTGCCCCTTCTGAGCAATAAATTTTCCCCCCTCTTCAAAATAGCAACCTGTGACAAAGAAGTTGTTGAAATAATTTAAAGATCTTTTTTCTTACCATTTGCATGGAATTTCATTTATTCAATAAATTAATCTCTATTCCCGGTAGTAGATCTTGGTTTAGACAAGTAATTTAGTTGTCTCAATCCCCCCTTTTTTATAATAATCAAGGAACCCCTTTAAAATGCTGATTTTAGTTTTATTTTGAGGTATTTTACATGGGTCTATTAACCTATGAAACTCTGAAAATTTGTAAGCAAAAATATAAACCGGTCCTGTTAGGTCGTACGCGTAAATACTTGCCGCGTAGGTAATCGCTAGTGGACTTCGACCAACGCGCCTTTTGTATTAGCGCTATTAGCGCTGCTTTTTAGTGCCTTCTCGCGCGGCTGTTTGTCTCGAGTAATGCCACGTTGTGTTGGTGAGTTTTTTGACTTGAGCGAGCGGTGACTTGGTATTTTGTGCAAGAGCTTTCTTTTGGAACCGGTCAGAGGATTCGACGGAATTATCGAAGAGATACCGGTAAATTGAATTTTTAATACCCGAACTTTATACTTTTTTTGGGCTGCTATCTATTTTCAGTCCCTTTGGACGTTGTCTACTCTTGGTAGAGATTTTGGTAGTTTTGTTGATTTTCTTTGCTCGTTCGCCAACATCGTTGGTAAGTGTGTGGACAATGTGTTTACGCGTTAAAGTTAATTAATGTAATATTTGTTTAGAAAATCGTTTCCGACTTGCGTCTCCAGTATTGTTTTGTTTTAATAAAATAAAACCGTAAAGTTTGGTGCTGGTCCTGAAGCGCGTTTGTGAGGAGCTGGAAGGATGAGGCAGTTTTGCGACTCCGTCACAGACCCCTTAAATTTAAAACAGCAGTAAATACAATCGATTCAATTTTTAAATATTACACACCAATTGTGTAATTCGAACTATTTCTAACAGTAACCAAATCGATATAAAAGTTTAATAAAATTAATTAAAATTTAAGAGAAAAAAAATTTGCTTTACAAAAAAAATTATAATTTAAATTAAAAATATTTTGTTAATAAAAACATTCCTTGTCATTAAATTTGATGCGGTGAAATTATGACTTTATTTTGACTTATGCAGTGAAACTCAGTAAAAAAGACTCCTGAGCAACCCAAACTAGCGTTGTGTAAGTTTGATGACGTAACAAAGTCTTGAAAAAGTCTTGACTTTATCGGGTCCCAGTTATGACAAACAGAAACAATTCTTATATCACGACGAAGAAAAGATCAATCGTTAAAAATAAATATCCTTGATAACGTGTTACTCTTCTGAAAAAAAACGCAAATCATATTATGAAACAATAAACCGAAAAGTTCTCGGACATTCGGAAAATTAGAAAAAACTAAAATTATTGAAAATTTAATACAAAAACTACAGCCGTAACTAAATAATGATAAAACTTCACACCCGTTTTTTTTGTTTAATTTTTGATTTTTTCTTTTTTTTTTTTTTTTGTTTTTAATTTATTGTAACTCTGGTTCAGCAAAATTTCGCTTCAACATTTATTGGTTAATTGGGTGACAATAAAAATTGTGATTTTTAACTACTCGTATCATTTACTTACGTAATTTTTACGATTACAATCGATTCATGCGGTTAAGGTGCACATTTCAACATTTATTAATGTTTTAATAACGCTTTTTTTATATTTGAAGAAAAACACTGATTGCAACAACGTCAACTCTTTGAAGGTGTTTTACCTTTTTTTATAACTAATGACGCTGTAACTCGGAAAATAAGAAATGTTATGTGAATGAATATGTTTATTTGAAACAAATTTTGTTGTAACCTATTTCCTGTCAAAAGCTTTTTAAAAACGAATGGCACTTAATCAATAAAAAAATTTTAAAATAAATTTAGATAGTTAAGATTTAAATGATCAATTTTTTTTTATTCTCTCAAAACCAATAGTTTTTTAAATCACTAAAAAAAATTTATCTTGTTTTTCTATATTTATAAATCAAAATGTATTATTTTTCTCGATAATAATATAATTTTATAGCTGATGCAAAATAAACAATATGGAAGCAAAAGTTTTCAGAAAAAAAGTATTAGGTAAGTTTTTAAACTTGATGATTTAAATGTCGGCTGTTAAAATGTCGATCGTGTTTATTTTTTCTCACGAAATATCTACATTAGTCTAAAAGGTTTTTATAAACATTCCTTCCTGGCTGTTACAACTTTTTAGTAAATTTATATTCATTTTAGAAATTATTTAAAAATATGAAAGGTTACTAAAATCAATATTGCATTATCTAATCTTTTCAGCTTAATTTGTTTTTTATTTAGTGTTATTTAATTTCTTCTTCCTTATTTTTCTCTCCACTAAATGGATTAATGTTTACGTTTTCTTTTCAAATTTTTACTTTTCACGTGTCATACTTTTTCTTATAGTCTTTTTTAGTCCATGTTTTTGGTTAAAATTTTAAATGCTTTGGCGATATTAATGAAAATAACATTTCGCCTCAACTGAAAACCAAAAATAAAACAAATCAAGAAAATTACAAAACCTATTTTTTTGTTTACACGTGATCTCCTATTTTTAACGATATCCTTTAAATGAAAATGTAATGAAGTCTTGAGGACAAAAATATTCTGACATATCGCGCCACCACACCATCTTAACTTGTAGTTATGTTTATGTAATAGTCGGCTGGATGAACTGTTGCAGCCTATACAAAAACAGAAGAATTTCATAGTTATAGTAAATTTTATTGAAAATAATGATATTATTTGCTCCATCTTTTTAGACTTTTGATACTGTTGATCACAAAATGTTATTGAAAAATTACACAAATATGACATTCGTGGTGAACCTTATGAACTACTTGCAAGTTATCTATAAAACAGCAATAGCGCACTATTATTAATAAAATAAAGTCATACTGCTGTGAAAATAATTAGGGAGTACCTCAAGGTTCTACTCAAGAGCTCCTTTTATTTATATCAATGGTTTGTTTAGCGCAGGGGTGACGAGCCTATTGTTTGTCGCGGGGCGCTTTGTCAGTTCCAGCTGAGTAAGCGGGCCGCACAAGTTTTAGTCATATTCTAAAAATTTTTTATCTATAATTTAAATAGTAAAAAAGTCCTAATAGATTATGTTAAAAGCAGGGCTGAAACTCGAACTCGAAGAGCTAAAAAAATAAAATTTGCTAAATTCGAACTTGAGCTCAAACTCAAAACTTTCAGTTCATTAATTAAAGAATTTCGAAAAGAGAATGAATAATATTTCGGATTTAACTCTCGATATTAAATTGTTAAATTTCGAATACAAATAAGTTATACGTATCCTTTTATTAAACAATTGAGTTGTCAATTTATATAGCTTCTCTGTTTAAATTGAACTCGTTAAAGGAATTTGTTTTATTTCGTTAATGACAGTCAGTTTCACTATTTCATTTATTTATATTTTTGTGGCATGTTTTCAATTTTTTAAAGAGATTTAAGTTATTGTGTAAATAGTCTTAGTCGAGCTTTCCATTTTTTCACCATAGAATTGAACTTGAACGCGAATAAAAATCTATCAGCTCGCAGCACTGGTTAAAATTGATAAGGCATGAGATAAAATAAACAAACTTAATAAAACTTTGGCATAGTAATTCTTAACCTTTTATGGTTCGTGGCCCTTTTCCAGAGATTGTCTACACCCCTGGTCCCCTGCTTAGACTATGTTTCCAAAAGACTAATGAAGACTAAAAAAAGGTCTACAGCGAAGGCGTTTGCACGTAGCCACCCCGGAAAGTGCCTCGTTGGCCTCTTTGTAACACAAAATTATAAATCTTTTAGAAAAAAAAATTGTTCAACAACAATAATAAACAACAAACAAAATTAAGAAAGAATAATCTCGTCAAGGCTCGTAGTGGAAAAGAGCCTTAGAACTGCCATTCTACAAAGACTCTGGGGTGGTACGTTAAAAATTTTCTTGAATAAATGCAAGAAATCAAAATTACAAAAATATACACAAATAATAGAAAAATCAATGTAAAGCATGCAGCTGAAGTTATTTAACGCGGTATTGAAGCATGAAACAATAGAAACCAACAAAGAAACATTTAATCAAAAATTAAACTAGCTTTACCAATACAATCCTAAGTAAGATTTTTAGAAACTTTTTTGCTTTTCTAAGCGCTTAATATTAGGTCGAACTGACGATGTCGCAACTCTCAACTGCAAACTAAGATTTTCGTCTGTCAGTTTTTATCTGTATAATGACTTTTGTGATGTTTAATTTAGAAAGAAATTGTTCGCATAGGTACTTGGTTTCGAAAACTGATGACCGTTTGATAGTGTAAGCTTTCAAGTTTAGAAACTCTTTCTTTGCTACATAAACATCATAGAATTCAAGCAATGGCTTGTTAAGATACATTGCTTTCATCATGTCATCACTTTGTACTTTTATGAGTTTGAGTTGAAATTCAGGGGGTGCAGAAATTGGTGTAACATTAAAGGGAATTGAAAAAAAATCATGCCGTATCTGCTTGCTTTTGATATTCTAAAATCTAGGGGTTGATTTTTTCAAATCGATTCGCGGGCTGCATATTCATCATCTCTGGTCTAGCGCATCAAACTTAAAAGTGACTCTATTTGCTAATGATACAATTTTAACATGCATTGATATAAATCCAAACATATTACAACATAAAACTAATACAGAACTTAAAAAAATAAATGTTGGATAAAGCAAATGAATTGACAATAAACTACAAAAAAAACAAATCACATGATAATTACCAAACAAAAAATACACAAATCTCTGTTTGAAATCAAAATTGGCCAAAATGAAATTATCCAAAAAGAGAGTGTTAAATAGCTACTTAGGCATAGTGATTGATAATAAAATGAATTGGGTGCAGCACATCACTATCTAAATGCCAAACTTTGTAAAGGATCATAGGCTATTTACAAGCTAAAAAAATATGTTAATATTCATACTTTGAAAACCATTCATTATAGTTTTGCGTATTCCTATCTAAAATACTGTATAACTAGTTGGGAAATAGCTTCCAAAACTATTACGCTATCAAACCTATTATAAATAAACAAAACCGTCTTATTTAGATAATGACATGGAGCCATTGCTAAACTAATTCAAAACCTTTTTTTATAAAATAAAAATTTTAAAACTATGTGACATATACAAATTACAAATAGGCATCACAAATCATAACCTGAAAAACAATATATGGAAAATTAATAACAAAAATTATTTAGTCTCAAATTTAGACACAATACATAATCATAACATCTAGAATACTGGAAGAAAAAAAAAATCGGTTTAAATCTCAAATAATTACCATCATTATGTTCATTCGATTCGGACAAATTTAGGAAATTTTTCAATTATGTTTGCAGGGCCACAAGTGTGGTAAAATGTTCCGACTGAAATTAAGAATTATTGAAAAGATAAATTTAAAAAAGTTTGTGCAAAATTTTTACTTCAACCTTACAACCAAATTTTTACGTCAACCTTATAAATAAAAAATGAAAATTAAAAAAGAAGGAACACGAGCATGTTTGGTCTCATACAAGTTGATACTCCTCTATTGCTTGAAATAAAATAAAAACAATTTAATTGTATAGTTGCTAATTATGTGTTGTTGACTATACATATTTGCTGTCTCTGCTGTTACTTAGTGTACTGTTTTTGTTTATATGTTTTTTTCTTTCCATTTTATTTTTGTGTAATCATTGTTAATTTTTTTCCTCCTCTGCAACTTCTTGTTTATCTGTATATAATAATCTCACGGTGGAATTTAAATTTTTGCTGGTAATAATTATTTTTTAAAAAATTTTATGGAGTGGCAGCTGACTTAGAAGACCTAATGGTCTTTCGCCGTCTACTCGTCAAGTGACTGATTGCACAATTACTAACTTATTTTTGAATTGTGTTGTCATTCATCATATTATTTATATGTATATGTATTTCACTTTTAATTTTTAATGATGCATCAGTATTACTTGACAAATAATAAAATGAACTGAATTGATTAGAATTGTTCATTTGAATGTTGTCTAGCCCTGCTAAAATTCGTTTCAGAACTCAACAGGTTTTACATTCTGGTGAATGAACATAATCCCGCACTCAGTCAGACAGTTCACTTCAAAGAAAGAAATTGCAAAATCTACTTATTTATTCACACGTGTTCACTTGTGTGAATTACGTGTTTATCACTATTTTTAACCAAAACCTTTAAATGAAAATGTAATAAAGTTGTAGGTGTTGGCGGCAAAAATATTCCGACATATTGCACCACCACATCATCTTAACTTGTTGTTGTGTTTATGTAATAGTCGGCTGGATGAACTGTTGCAGTCTGTGCAAAAACAGAAGAATTTCATACTTATAGTAAACTTGATTAGAATTGCTTTTGAATGCTGTCTAACCTTGCTGAAATACTCGCATTTTTCCGAAATCAACAGGTTTTACATTTTTATAAATGAATATAGTCCGGCACTAAGTCAGACGGCTCATTTTAAATCATTACCATTACTTAGTTTTTACAAAGGCAAATTCTTATATTTTTAAGAACTGACCTCTTGGGCACGTACAATTTGGAACATTTTAAGTAAAGCAATAGTGTTTGCTTTCATAGGAAACAGAATCCAATGCATTATCACAAAAAAGTTTGCGATTGCACTTTCGGGGTCGTGATTCTAGAGTGGTCATGTCATCGCCAATCTTCTTTACTTTTATTATTCTATTCCTGAATTCCACTGCTACTTTCTGTAATTCTTATGCACAGTGTGATCATGTGCTTTATTTGAACTCGTTTTGAAAAATATTTTTATAGAAAATACCAATGTATTTATTTTGAAGGAGTTCATTTGAAGTTTTGCACTTATCCTGTTAGTGTTTTATTAAATTTATTACGTTATCCTACAGTGTGGATAATCAGTCAGATGATGAAAAACTGAAAGAAGATCTTAGTGATTTGCGGACAAATCGAACTATTTACATGCAACTTGAAGCAAGATTTTTAAAGAAGGTGTTCAGCAATGAATATGTTTCCAAGACTTTGTGAAAAGTACTAAGTATTCTTATTCCGTTTGGAACAACACTGTAAAAAATTTTGTAAATTTTCCAATCACATGATTATAAAATTTACAAAATTTTTTTTGCAGTGAACATACTTATGTTAGATCAGGTTCAGTGCAGTATTATTATTATTAATTTCAACAAAATCTAATTACTGCCTTAACCCACATGCTGACTCGAGGATCGTTCCTACCAGTAAAACTTATTAACAATACGAGTAATTAAATATCATGAACAAAAAATTAAATAATTGTTATTTTTTTGTTGATTTATTTGATTACTTTGAGACTTCATGAAAAACTTGCGTAATTTTTTGTTTGTTTTTAATTTTATTTGTTATTGTGGGTCCTACGACACTTGATCGAAACGACACATAATCAAATGGCACTTGATTGAAACGACATTTGATCGAAACGACCGTTGACCAAATGACAGTCGATAAAAAAAAGAAATTACTTTTGTATATCTCTACAACTACACAATCTTTTTTTTACTGTAAATTAGATTCATAAAAAGCAGAGGTCATCAGTGAGAAAACAGTTTATTTTTATTTTTTATAATTTTTTGCCATTGTCATAGTCAGGGTTTTTTAACAAGGTCCCTGGGCAAAGCATTTTACGGAAGGCAGCAAGTAAATCTCTTGTCATGGTTATGTTTTGTTAGATGCCTATTGCTGCCATTGTAGTCAGTAGCGTATTCAGGCGCGAGGCATTGTGCCATGGCCCCACTCTTGGAGACTCCTTTGAGAAATCAGAGGCATCTTCAAAGGGAAGAGCTTTTTTAAGACATCACTATGTTTTTAGGACAAAAAATTGACAAAACCGAGACAGATTCAAAATGAATGTTTTTTTTTTTAGAGAAACAAAAAATTGACAAAACCGAGACAGATTTAAAGTTGTAAATTTACTGTTTTGTTATTCGATCAACGGTCGTTTCGATCAAAATTGGTTTTGATCAAATGTCGTTTCGATCAAGTGTCGTTCGATCAACTGTTGAATCACAGTTATTGTGTTCTTACTATTCCAAAATTTGAATGTTGGTACTGTCACAGCTTGTTTTGGCAAAACTTTTAAAAGGATTTGGAGTATAAAAAAGATTGAAAACCATTGCTTTGCAGTGTACAAGTATAATATTTGCAAGTATTTAAGAAAAAACATAATAGAATAATTTCAATTGGATTACAATGTCGTAGCATCTGCGTCGGATTAATTACCTGACCGTTCCTCTACAGTACTTAAAACGCCTCTGAGGTTCTTGTGCCACTCAAGAAGTTAAATAGTTCATATAGCGGTAATTGTCACAATCGTGTATTGAGTTCGTGACTGAAACTACCATTTACAGCAGGGCTTCTCAAACTTTTTGTTCTGCGACCCGTTTTAAAAAATAAAATTTTGTGCGACCCCAAATCAATTTATTTATGTGTAGGCTGATTTTACGTTAAATTTTTCCAATGGAAAACCACGCATGTGCATGAAAACCATGCAATAAGAACGAGAAATGAAAATATCAAATAGTAACTTTAAACGAATTAACAAAAATTACAAAAACCAGATGTTCTCTAAAAAAAAAAAAGGTCTTGATTCAGATTCAGACTTGATTTTGTCGATTAAATGCCTACTAACCTTAAGTAACAATGGTGTAATGACACTAAACCTTTTCTAGTTTTTGATTGACGATGAATATTATTGTACAAAGGCCAATTTCGTAAGTACAAAAAGCTAATTTATTTCGCGACTCCAACATTTTGAGACCTACAGTTTTGTTCTGCAACCACATTTTAAACCTGCAGCAAATGTTGGGACTTTTTCGAAATTCGCGGTGTATTTAGACAAAATTTTTTGATTTTCGTCTAAAAAAAGAAAGGTCTTTACTCGGAATCAAGCTGCGATATATCTGCTTTCGCGGCCAACTTTAGGTGTTCTCTAAAAAAAGATCAATAAATAAAAGTTCCCACTCAGAATCAACCTCCGCTTTCGTCAATTTTTGTCCCCAAATTCTCTGATTTGTCGATTATATGTGCAATAACCATAATTTTTTCAAAAAGTTCCGCGGCACTACTGCGTTTTTAAAGTTTCACGGCACAAAGCACAAAATATCAATTGGATTCGCGACCCCCAAATTTTTTTACGCCACCTAAAGTTTGAGAAGCCCTGATTTACAGTACTTTTTCGAGATAACTTGTATAATGATAAGATAAGAATTTTGTAAAAATGCTGTATTAACCTATTTTTTAAAGTATTGGTGTGCTTGGCGAACAACTGCACTAGCTTTGGTTTTTTGGTTTTCGTTTTGATGTAAAGGTGAACCATGTGACGATGACGCATACACCCAAATTACGATTTCGCTATGTGCTTTGAATATGACAAGTTGCAAAGTCGGTGATTGTACCTTTTGTCGACCTTACAGCGAAAAGGTTTGCTCGTGAAGAATTCTCTGAAATCATTAAAAATGCGTGAGTTGATTTCCATGTTTTTTCTATAAAGTAACACTGACCTTACGAGCAAGCGGCGAATCGATTCGTTTTTGCAGACGCTCGCTAAGTCTAACTGTGGTCTTCCACTAAACTCAGGAAGCGGCCGCAAAAATAAGTCGAAAAAAACTCGAGCGATATTATTTCTTGCCTTTCACGACGTTATATTTAGCAGCAGTTTTATTTAGAAAAGATTCACACTTTTTATTTGTAATTTAAATATTTAAGAACACTCTAGCCAACAGTTTGAAATGCTCTTTGGTTAACTTGATATTTTTCTACTTTTGCTATCATAGCTGTTATAATTTTATTTAACAATCAAATCAAAAAATTGGTCAAACATACAATTTTTTTCGACAAAAAAAAAAAATTTTTGTTTTTATCCATTTTTTTGTTTTACTTAGCGCTCGCCTAGGTTTAAGCGCGGAAAGATCAATAAAAGATAAAAAGAATGCTCTATTCCACGCTCGTAGTGAAAGCGAGCCTTTAGGGCAGGGGTTCCCAACCTATGGTACGCGAACCGCTAGTGGTACGCGAAGGTCTTCCAGGTAGTACGCAAGTAATTTCCATCTTTTCAAAAATTTTTTTATTGGTTTTTTTCTAAATAAATAAATTTTCCTGTAGCATGCTATTCTATTGTTTCGTAACATTTCAGTCTTCAAAATACAGAACATGTAAACACAAAGAGCGAAGTTGCTTTGAAAAGCAGTACAACACTCATAAGCTTCGCTTTTCTTCTAACAGCTTTATAGATTTTATGTGCAGTTTTCAGTATAAGCTGCAAATAGCAGATTGAGCAATGTTAGTTGTCAGATACAAGCTAGAATTAAGTTTAGAATAGATTTGATAAGAAATATTGAATCACATTTACATTGAAAGAAAGTATGACTGAGGATACGTAAAATATGATTTTATCTGATTGAGCACAGTGGAGAAATTATTCAACAGTGTGTGGTTTGCATGAAAAGACTGTCCAATGCGGCAATACAACCCATTCTGCTAAAACACCATCTGGAAACGAGCCACGCTAATAAAATAAACTGAAATCAGAGCTATTATCAGCGATTGAGCGAAAACGTAATTCGTAAGCACATGGACAAAATCGGCCAGATCCAGCAGAAGGGTGCAAAGGTTGTCAAGGCAACTTATGAAGTCGCTTTCTTAATGGCCAAACAGTTGAAAGCTTGAACGATTGCAGAGTCCTTGTTATGCCAGCTCCAAAAATCTTGGTCAGCCCAGTAAATGGAGAGCAGGTCGGGGCAAAGTTAAAGAGTGTTTTCTTTTCCAACAATACTCTGAAATGGCGCATTGAGGAAATATTGGGTGATATCGCCAAACAAGTAATTGCAGGAGTAAGAACTTCGAAGTTTTGGATTCGCCAAACAACTTGATTAATCTATAGATTTCAACACTGCTGTCAACTTCTTTTTTACGTCCGCTTCACACAGAATGATGTGGTAAAAAACGAATTATTGCTGGGCCATGAGCCACAACTAGGGAGCAAGAGAAGCTTATAGATATTTAGGAGGACCAGAAGCAAAGTAAAACCCAAAGAATGTTCTCTAATAAACTTTTGGCTTATGACGGCCTCTTCATACTTTACTCTGGCTTCCGCCGTGTTCCACCGCTACTGACTTTACCTTCTATATGGGAATGCGAGCAGGAATTTTCAATTACTATGAACATCAAATCAAAAAATCGAAACCAACTAAGTGGGCCAGGACATGACTCTGTTAGCAAATTTACGCCATGCATCGACCAATTGGTGGAAGGTAAAAAATATCTCATTAAATTTAGTTATGGTCTTTTATTGCAAGTTTAATGTGTATTTTTCTTCTGAATGAAGTAAAATTTGATCAAATCAGTTCCTCTGGAAGAAGTGGTACGCGTTGACGATACGGGATGCCCAAGTGGTACCAGATCGTAGAAAGGTTAAGAACTTTCGCTTTAGGATTACCGAAAATGCTGATTCAGAAATAAGGATTCGAATCAGAAAAGTTTGAAATTTTTTTTAAGTGACAGTCAAGATCTTTTTACTAATACCTATAAAGGGTTTTTTTGTTCAACAGTGTATCTCAGCATCTCGTTAACCACATGTACGTAATGTTTGCAGCGCGTTGCGCCTCTTCTTCACGCGTAAGTTTTTGGACTTTTCTCTCAGTTCACACTCAATTACGTTTTAGTTTTATCTATTGTCTTTTTTTAATAGTTAGTTATTTTCAGATTGTTTGCTAAACTGATTGATTTTTAAATAAATTGATGCTTGTTTTTCGTTTAGACATTAAGAGTATTTTAACTTTGTTTACATTTTTATTAAAGTGTTATTAAACATTTTCGGATGTTGTTATTTCATCTGGTAACGCCAAGACCGTTTACACAAGCCAATAATTAATTAAAACGCCTTAATTTTAAGAACATTAAGCATAGTTCAAGACTTTTTAACATGATCAAATAAAGAATTATATTTTTTTCGTGACGACATAAACAATATGAAGCATAGAATTGCAAATCATTGTTGTGAGCGGAATTCGTTGAAATAAATTCGTTGCGAGCGGAACAATTTGGAACAAAATTTTTGCTTTAAAAGTCATAATCTTTCTTTTTAATACGCAAAATACCCTTTTTTGCCGAAAATTTATTGTGTTGTTTTTTCTGTGCACTCTCTTTGCCTCTTTATACGGTTATGTTGTCGGGAGATGAAAAGAAATTGCATCGATTTCATAATTAATTTTTTTCATGCTTTATATGTTAAAGCTTTGCGGACAATTATTCGACAACAGTTGTTTGATGTGAGAATTTCTATTCGATTTTTTAGCTGGATATTGATATGGACTACCTTTGAAAAAAACAGCTAAATTTATTCAAAACTAGAAAAGGAGATTTTTATGACTTCAAATCTGGTCGTGCGCTGGGTAGAGGTAATAAAGTCTTTACTTGAAATTGATGACAAAAAATCGTTTACACCTTCAATGAAAACTTTTTAAGTCTTTTTTTGACTTTCAACTTTTGAAGAAAAATTTCGCTCTAAGATTTTGAGTAAATAACTTTTTTTGTATTCTTCAACTGAATTTTGACATAATGAAAAATTTTTCCGTACTTGATCCAAGTTGTTAAAAAAAATTTGCATCTCTACTGCCCGGCTCTTCTGTAGTAATCTAACTTTTCGACATTCAAACTGCCTTCCTTTAACGAGTTTATGCTCATGCCACTTTCCTAACTCAATCTTAGTTTGACCTTTTTTTTTGAACAATAACAATTTCCCGAATACGGTTAAAGATGCTTTTTTATGTTTCTCGTAAGTGATTATATCGAATTCCTCTATTGATAGAATTAGAAATAGAATAATACAAAATGTCCTAAATTCCATGTGCACTTTTGAAGAATTATAACTTTAAAATTATTTGTGATAGAAGAAATCTGTAAAAAATATTTTAAAGTTCCCTTTTTCCAGTTTTGAGAAACTGAAAAGTCAAATAAAACTGTCCAACATGAAAAAGCCTCACCCAAAGTTATTATGGGATGTTCTTTCGGACAAAATTACGTCGTGGAGCCATTCTTGTTTGAAGATCGTGTTATTAACGCTGACAGGTACTTAGATATATTTCAGAATTACTTTATTTCACAGCTTGAACAACTAAATCTGAAACATGATGCAGTGTTTCAACAAGATGGAGCTCCTTGCCACTTTGCTCTCGTGTTAGACAGTTTTTAAACCGGGAATTCTAAATCGCACTGAATTCATGTTAATCTTTGCATTGCTAATGAGGGAGGACATGTGGAAACTTAAAAAATATAGATTTTCTTTTTTTAATACTTTTTACACATTCTTTTTATCACAAATACTTACAAAGTTATAATCTTTTAGAAGTGCACACGGACTTTATGGACACCCTGTATAAAAAAGGTTGTAATAAGATCATAAGATTATTGTTTTTATTAAGATAATAAGATAATAGATAAAAAAATAAGAATGGCAATTTCTTTTTGTAACTGAAAGCAAGCTTACTGAAAGCCACGACCAAGTGGCGGGATAGCAAGCTTGATATGACGCAATCTTTTCTAAAACTAAACCTTTCTTTATATCTTGGTTTTGGCGGAAAAAACAATGAAAAAATATATAAGATTAAGTTAAAAAACATAAGTTTTTATTTATAATAACTGCGGCCCGCTAAAGTCAATAGAGCCAAAATTTTTCCAGGACTTTGTTACATCATAAAACTTGCAAAACGTTAGTTTCGTTTGCTCAAGAATCTTTTAACAAAGTTTTATAGCTCAAAATAAAGTCAAAGTTTTACCTCATCAAACTTTACATATAAAAACGCACTTATTTTGCTTATTTTTGCAATTATTCCAGCACCTACAAAAACTATGATATATTTTGTTTTGGACTTTATACTAGATACTTAAAAAAATTTTGGTATTGCCACTCTTTAACGTCAGTAAGAGTTGTAAACAGGCCGACTAGTTCAGGCCCAAACCCGAACTCGAATTTGATTTGAAGTCTTAAAGAGAACCAAAAACGCCCGAAAGTTAAGTTTGGTTTAAAATACTTACGGTGTATGTTTTTAATTAAATCACTGTGAACATATCATATCGGGCACTTGAAAAAGGAAAATGGCAAGATGGGTTCGCGTTAACAAAGTCAAAGCAGCTAGCTACTTGGCACTGAAAAAAGGTGTTTGTTTATCTGTGAGCTACGCTTTGAGCCCGAATTAAGCCCAAAATTTTTTTCAAATTTAGACCCGAAACAAACCTGAACCCGACCCGAAAAGCCTGGCCCGACTTACTACTCTGGCGTTAATCTTAAAACTTCTCATTTTCCTTTTTATAAGTTTTCAATAAGCAATAAATAAGTTTGACATGTTTTACAATATTCCACTAATTTTGATTTTCTGAAGATTTTTAGCGTCTCTCACCCCGAGGTGCAATTTTCAGTCTAAAAATCTTTCATCTTTAGGATCAAAGATTTACCAATATGAAATTCGGTAAAAATAAAGTGTTATTTTGATGTAAATAAAAAGAAAATGTGTCTCAAAATATGTGTTTGTTAAAAAAGTCAGCAGTGTGGCCCAGTGGTTAAGAATGCCGGATTGATGAAAAGTAATTCAACCGGTTGCAGTTCAAAACCTACTCGCGTCATTTCATTGCGCCCTTAAAAAAGATACTTTTCATGACTTTTCTCTGCTTGGTGGTCTTAACAAGCAGCTATTAATTTTGGTCATATCTCTAATAAAAACAAAAAATTTAATCGGCCAGCAATATTTTGGCATCTCTGAAAGCAGCTCAAAATTATCGCTCGACGGTTGTCTGAAGTATAATCACTTCTGGCGATTTCCTGCGAGTCAGAAAGAAAATAGAGATGAAAATAAAAAATATTTAAAAAGACATTTAGGTCTACAACAAATTTACAATTGCTGATGCATAAAATTATTCTTTTGAATACACGTTACCATATTTCTACAAATTAATTGTTAAGGAGAAAAAAATATTTTAGTAAATGCTCGTAATCGTGCATCGCTAATGTACAAGATTACTTGAGATTTTTATCTCACAGTCGACCAAATATTCTTCAATTTAGCGATTTTGCAATAAGTTAACCTAAATTTCTCTGTAAAAACTTTTATTAAAGACCAAACCAAAAATAAATTCAAACTTAACAAAAGTAAAAAAAAAATTTTTAGGTGATAAAAAATGACCCTAATTATAATGTACAAATGCAGCATTCATCAAACAAATTTAATAGAACAAATTTCTTTCTTGGTTTTTTTTGGTTAATTTAGGCTCGTTTGAAGTTACCAATATATTAGCATTGTGAAACAAGTCGTTTGAAAGACTGTTTAAAATGTTAAAAATGCCATTGAAATTATAAAACTGTCCCATTTCCTAAGTATCAATATATCGCAATCAAAACATTAAACTTTCTATGAAAATAAGACTCATCAAATCAAAATGTTCTTTGATTTTATTTGATTTATGTTACTCAGTATCTGATAAAGTGTTTAACACTTTCAAAGATATTTCAACAAATCGATTTTCGTTTTAGATGGCTTTTTATATTTTTTAAAAGCCATTAACTTATTCACAGCCAACTGTTTTCTGAGATTATTACGAAAAAGGCAAAGCCTACGTATATAAAAACGACTTGCGCAACATTTAGAAACATTTCTTCAAAAACCTGTCTGCTGCTTAGGCTAAATTTAAACTAATATTGTTCAAAAAAAGAATTTTTTACTATACGGGGTACGGCGTGAGTAACGCCCTTTTTATATTTGTAAGTAACGCCAATATTTTCATAAAACAATTACTTTTATTTAGTAACTTTTATTGAACATAAATTTATTGCATTTCCTTAAAGAAAATAAAGATAATAATTTGTTGGAAAGTTTTTAAGCATTGTTTTATGAAAATATAGGCGTTACTTACGCCGCACCCTGTATATTGTCAAAAGATAGATTAGTTAACAAATTTAATTTATAAAAATTGCAACGTCGATTTAAAAACTTTTGTTTGTTAATTGCACTTTTAATTTAAACTAGAGAAAAAAATTGTTCGGGTATAAAATCACTAGACTTTAAAAAATTTGTCAAATACTGTAGATGAAGTTGATGGGTTTTGTTATCGCGTAAACTTTAATTGGCCTGGAAAAGAATATAATCGCGAGGAGGCCGACTAACTTTTTAAAGGGCATTTGGCAGAAGCTAAACAGAACAAAACGGAACGGACAAATTTATTTCATACAAATCAATATTAATACAACAATACTCACAATACAATAATAATAAAAATAATAATGAAGAAGAAAAAGAGTGCTTTTTACTGAGGTAATTCGTTATACGTAAAATAATAATAGTAATACCGAACGTATGCGGAGACTGCAAATTGTTAAAAAAAATAATGAATTGGTCTTCAAGTCGAGCAGCCACCGATTAACTAAACTTATGGAAATAAACGTATGCTAGAGCAATAAGATAAAAAATGGACCACTTTAGATATAAGTTTAATTTAAAATATTAATGGATTTAAGAATAAAAATTTAAGGTAGAACATTTGTACATATGACCAAAATTATATAAGAAGCATCAGTTTTTTTTAAATTACATGGAACATCATTTCAAAATTTAACCCCCCTATATTTAAGAGATCTTTGCAAACGATTGAAACGGTATCTTGGTAATTTTTAAAAAAAGTAAAAAAATATGTACTATATATATATATATATATACTAAAGATGGTAAAAGTATAATAATTTTCTTTCAAAACGATTTCGACAATTTTCAAAATAAATATGAAATCCAAAGAGGTTTTTATGATCAATCAAAAACTAAAAACTAACGTTTGATAACACTTTTTTAAAGTTTTACCAGAAAACCAAAATAATGACTTTGTTTTTGGTGTTTTTTTCTAAACCGGAAAAAAGAAATTTTTTTAACCGTTACAAAATGATAGCAAAACCTCTGTGTAAAAACGAGGCTTTCAAGGACGCCTCGTTTCCTCATATATATGTATATCACTGTTTATACGCCATAGCAAATTCTTTTTCTTTATTCACCTTATTAGGAAGAAAACATACAGCATTTTTAATGAACCAAAAGTTAAAATTAAAATTAAAATTATATTTCAAGACAACACAGAACTTTGAGAATTTTGCATGTGATCGAGAAGTGTAAAGTAAAACCAGTTCAGTAGTCTACAGTAATACAAATATTAGTTTAAAGCAATATCAATCAAATAGCCAAGCTTGGTCGAGATCATTTACTCTAGTAAATTCTTTCCAACAACGAACTTGTAAAGGTTGCAATTCAGACTACTTAATTAAGTAAAATCGGAACCAAGCATTTTTATAACGAAGTAGATGTAATTGAAAAATAGCCGGATAAAGACAAAATATCAGAAAAAATTTTACTTAATAAATATGAAGAGTCGAAATACTAGAAAACTAATCCACTTTAAAAAATCATCGAAAACGCATTAATTAAAACAAAATGCAAACTACTGATTATCAATTGTGACCAATAACCATATTATGATCTTTTGATCACAAAATGAGAAACTAATTTTAATATAATTTTTGCTTTTATATCTGAGTAAAATTTTATTAGAATTGATTTAAAAAAATGGAGTACAATAATCTAATTCCAAGAAATTTTATATTAACCTAATCAAAAAACAAAAATATATATATATATATAACTTAACGGCTTTAACAAAATATTTATTTTACTTTTTCTATACTCAAGAAAATTCAAATAAATAACAAAAGAATATTAAAAATTAATACTTTTTATAAGTAAAATATAATACTTTTGAAAAAAATTTTTATTCAGGAGTAAAGAATTATTCTAGTAATCGCGATGAATAACACAAAAAAACAAAAGTATAAAAGGTCTTAATTTTATTACCATAAAAAATAGTATAATTTAGGTAATGCTGTTTTTATATCTATGTTTGTAGCATTGTAAAGTGTTTTGTGAATCGAAAGTCACGTTTTCGTGCTTTACTTCATCAGTTTTACAATAGCATATGCGATAAACGAAATTGTCTTTGCATTGCATCACAGACGTTGAGGCTTTGAGATCTAATTAAAAAATTGTTGCGATCAATACAACTCTGTATTAAAAGACAAGTATTTAAGAGTTGATTTTAAGACTTTTCAATGGTGCGTTCTGCAAATTGACTTCGATTTAATTGCATTTCAAGAATATATTTCAATAACTAAGGTTTCAGCCTGTTTACGTATACTTTTAAACGTGAATGTTTTTTTGAACCTTATCTCAACGTCATAAGTAACAAACCAGAATAGAAAAATCTTAACGTTACTTTTATTATATTTCTTGTTTATTAAAACAAAAAAACCTTTTTTGAGAAAATGAGCTTTGCCTTATCGTCATCAACGACGTCGTAAAAAAGAGCATCCATTCCGTATCAGACATTAGACAAGACATGAGCTGCTATTTATTTTTTGTACTACAAAAATTAGATATTGGTTGAAATAGTATCGAGTCAGCAATAGATTTTATCACCCGATATTTATAGACGTCGAATTTTCCAAAATTCTTAAAGTATGGAGTACAGAGATGATATAAAGTCGTTTGCAGTTTGTACAGAAGGGCCCTACTCGCAATTTGATAAAGGAGAAAGACCTCAGTTTTACTTTACCCAGTAATGGATTAACAAAAAAGCAATTAAAACATTTGCCACGAACCGCACGCAATCGAGGCCCAGCTTTTCAATACTTTTTTAATTTTCTATGTATTGCAGTTTTTGATTTAAAAAGTCAGTATTTTTTCAATTAACTAGAAACAGTTAAAGAAAGTTTATCAATTCAGTACTTTACTATTTTTGTCATTTTTAATTTTCTACCGTTCTCGGAGACCCAACCGTTTTTAAACTACCTTGAATATCAAAAAAAATATAAACTGGGACAAATATCAAAAAAATATCGAAAAAATATGAAGTGGGACAAAAAATGGACAAAACCAAAACAGATTTAAAGTTGTAAATTTTTTATTTTAGTATCAGATCAAATGTCGTTTCGATCAACTTCGTTCGATCAACTGTCGGGTCACAGTTATTGTGTTCTTATTTTTCCAAAATTTGATTGTGGGTACTGTCATAGTTTGTTTTGGCAAAACTTTTAAAAGGATTTGGAGTATAAAAAAGATTGAAAACTATTGCTTTGCAGTACACGAGTATAATACTTGCAAGTATTTAAAAAAAACATGATAGAATGATTTCAATTGAATTACAATGTCGTAGCATCTGCGTCGGATTAATTACCTGACCGTTTCTCTACAGTACAGTCAAACCTCGATTTACGAACACAATTCGTTCTGGAAAGCTGTTCGAAAACCGAATTGTTCGAAAACCGAATCATCTTTTTCCATTATAAATAATGTAAAAAAGATTAATTCGCTCCACGCACCAAAAGAATAACTTATTTACCTGTTTACAATATACCTTGCATATCATAAAATAAAACCATTTCTTCCAAGAGTAAATAAAACAAAACATAAAAAGTAATTTACATTTACATAACTTTATATAGCATAAAAATTTACATAACAATGTATATTTAATAATAGATGTTTTTTTTTTTCCTTGATCAATATCACTTCTCGCTTTCATTGGATGCATGACTTAGGGCTTGAAGAGAAAAGAATGTTTTTGTGCAATAAAATTGTAAATGCACAGCGTAACAATGAATGTTACAAACGTAACAATAAAGCACAAGTAACATTAAAGCAACGTAACCGTGAATGTACTGTAACTCGTATGCTGGTGAACAAAAAAAGTTGTTCGAGAACCGAATTTTTGTTCGAATACCAGGTCATTTTTAACTCAAAATTTTTGTTCAAAAACCGAATTGTTCAAATTCCGAGACGTTCGTAAACCGAGGTTTGACTGTACTTTAAACGCCTCTAAAGTTCTTGTGCTGCTCAAGAAGTTAAATAGTTCATATGACGGTAATTGTCACAATCGTGTATTGTGTTCGTGACTGAAACTACCATTTACAGTACTTTTTCTGGATAACTTGTATAATGATGAGAATTTTGTGAAAATGCTGTATTACCTATTTTTTAAAGTATTGATGTGCTTGGCGAACAACTGCACTAGCTTTGGTTTTTTGGTTTTGATATAAAGTTGAACCATGTGACGATGACGCATACACCCAAATTACGATTTCGCTATGTGCTTTGAATATGACAAGTTGCAAAGTCGGTGATTGTACCTTTTGTCGACCTTACAGCGAAAAGGTTTGCTCGTGAAGAATTCTCTGAAATCATTAAAAATGCGTGAGTTGATTTCCATGTTTTTTCTATAAAGTAACACTGACCTTACGAGCAAGCGGCGAATCGATTCGTTTTTGCAGACGCTCGCTAAGTCTAATTGTGGTCTTCCACTAAACTCAGGAAGCGGCCGCAAAAATAAGTCGAAAAAAACTCGAGCGATATTATTTCTTGCCTTTCACGACGTTATATTTAGCAGCAGTTTTATTTAGAAAAGACTTACACTTTTTATTTGTAATTTAAATATTTAAGAACGCTCTAGCCAACAGTTTGAAATACTTTTTGGTTAACTTGATATTTTTCTACTTTTGCTATCATAGCTGTTATAATTTTATTTAATAATCAAATCAAAAAATTGGTCAAATATACAATTTTTTTCCTACAAAAAGAAAACAAGACAAGTAAATATAGACAAAATAAGATTCAAAGAAAAGGCGACGAGAGTACAACGATCAAGGTAAAAAAGCATGCTGAGGCTTTAAAATGTTGATGAAAACATAAAAGTCAACTAAAGACCAAAAAAATCTTTTTAAACTATGTTTTTGAGCCTTCAAATCAGGGCTGTAAATCCGAACTTGAAGAACTCGATCTTTATTTCCGAATTCACACTCGAAAAAAGTGGATCTTGTTCGACTGCTTTAATATAAAAATAAGACAAAAAAACATTTGATATACGCTTCTAAATCAAATGTATTCTTGAACAAAAAAAGTTTATGAAACAACCATAATCTAAACTGAAGACCTTTTTTTGTCTCTACTTTTCATATAGAAAATTACCCAACTCAAACTCGGTTAAAAAAGCATCGGGTTCGCAACCTTGCATCAAATAACACGTTTTCCTCAAACTATCAGTCATAACCCGCTATGTGCGTGTGGTAAAGTCTTTCATTTAATTAATCGCTGCCTCCTTATTCACAATGTTTGTTTCTTTTTGCACCATGAGTAATTTTTGGTTGATTGTGAAGAGAAATAAAAATTAAAAAGTCAAGAAAAGTTTTCGCTTTAACGAGCGTGGAATAGAGTATTTTTTGTTTTTTTTTAATTTTTCGCTTTTCTTAGCTTTCGCTTAGCTTTTAAACTGGGAAAGATCAGTATGAATGAAAAAAGAATGCTCTATTCCACGGTCGTAATGAAAACGAGCCTTTAGGGTGCCCGAAAGCGCTTGTACAGAAAATAAGGATTCAAATAAGGAAAGTTTGAAATTTTTTTTAAGTGACAATCAAGATCTTCACCAATACCAATAAAGGGCTTATCTGTTGAACTGTGTATCTCAGTAAACACCACACCTGTACCTAATGTTTGCAACGCGTTGCGCCTCTTCTTCAACGCCTAATTTCTTTGTATTTTTCTGTTAGTTCACTCTCAATTACGTTTCAGTTTATCAGTTGTTACTTTGTATAGTGGCTTAAGTTATTTTCAGATTGTTTGTTTAAATTGATAGATCTTTAAATAAATTGATACTTGTTTTTCGTTTAAACGTTAAGTATATTTCAATTTTGTTTACATTTTTATTAAAATATACTTCGAAAAAGAAGGTTACTTTCTTATACCATAAAAGTGCTGTGGAAAGCAGCCATATTTGATCAAGCATTTTTAAATTTATTTATTTACATTATTATAGCAAGAAAAAAAAACAAAAAACGATTGTTTTACTCTGTCTAGTTTTTGTTTGTTTTTTTCTTCCTTTAATAATGTAAATTAAATAAATTCAAAAATGCTTAATCCAAACGGCTGCTTTCCGCAGTAACTTTTATTGAAGTGTTGCTAAACATTTTCAAATGTTATTATTTGATCAGGCAACGCCGAAACCGTATATGTATGCCATCGATAAATAAAACGGCTCAATTTTAAGAATATAAAGTATAGTTCAAGACGTTTTAAGATGATCAAATAAAGAATTATATTTTTTTCGTGACGACATAAACAATATGAAGCATGGGATTGCAAATCATTGTTGTGAGCGGAATTCGTTGCGAGCGGAACAATTTGGAACAAAATTTTTGCTTTAAAAGTCATAATCTTTCTTTTAAATACGCAAAATAGACTTTTTTTCCAAAAATTTATTGTGTTATTTTTTTCTGCGCACTCTCTTTGCCTCTTATACGGTTATGTTGTCGCGAGGTGGAAAGAAATTGTACCAATTTCATAATTAATTTTTTTCATGCTTTATATGTTAAAGCTTTACGGACAAATATTTGATAACAGTTGTTTGATATGAGAATTTCTACTCTTTTTTTTTTTAGTTTATTTGGATATTGATATGAACAATCCTTTGAAAAAAAATGGCTAAATTTATTTAAAACAAGAAAAGCAGATTTTATGATATCAAATCATGTCGTACGCTGGGTAGAGGTAATAAAGTCTTTACTACTTAAAAATGATGACAAAAGATGTTTTTTTCCGTCAAATGAAAGTTTCTTCTAACATTCGACTTTTGAAGGCATATTTCGCTCTAAGATTTAGATTGAATAACTTTTTTTTGTATTCTTCAACTGAATTTTGACATAATGAAAAATTTTTTCGTTCTCGGGCCAAGTTGTTAAAAAAAGTTTGCATCTCTACTGCCCCGCCTTATGTACTGTAGTAATCTGACTTTTCGACATTCAAACTTTCTTCCTTTAACGAGTTTATGCGCTGACTCAATCTTAACTTGACCTTTTGTTAGAACAATAGCAATTTCACTAATGCGATTGAAAATGCTTTTTGTTTATTGTAAGTGTACTATTGATGGAATTAGAAAATAATAATGTACAAATGCAACATTCCAGAAACAAATTTGATTGAAAAGATTTCTTTCTTTCTTTTTTTTTGGTTATTTTAGGTTCATTCAAAGTTACCAGTATATTAGGATTGTGAAACAAGTCGTTTGAAAACTGTATAAAATGTTAGAAATGCCATTTAAACTATAAAATTGTTCCATTTCCTAAGTATCAATACAGTAGAACGCCGAATATCTGAACTAATTAAGACCAGGAGTGGTTCGGACAATTGGTTTTTTCGGATAGTTGAACAAAACATAATCTTACAATAAAAAATATCATATACACATATCATTTATGGTACATTTATAGTACATCATGAGCTGTATTTTTTTGATTTTGTTTTAAGTTTGTTACTCTTTTAGTCGCTGTCAAGTCTCTCATCCTTTTTAAAAGAAGAGCTGTGTTGAACGACACTTACTCTGTCGTTCACATCATGCTATGGCGTTGTAACACCATCTTAGTAGTATTTGGATAATTGGCGTTTCGGATAATCGGCGTTCTACTGTATATCGCAATTAAAACAATTTAAATTTTCGTTCAAAAGAGGACTCATCAAATCAAAATGTTTTTTTGATTTTATTTAACTTATGTTACTAAGTATCTGATGAAGTGCTCAACACTTTTAAAGCTAGTTTTCAACAAATCGATTTTCGTTTTAGATGGCTTTTTTTACTTTGTAAAAGCCATTAACTTATTCTCTGCTAACTGTTTTCCGAGATTGTCACGAAAAAGGCAAACATATTTAAAAACGACTTGCGCTATATTTAGAACCATTCTTTCAAAAACCTGTCCGCTGTTTAGGCTAAATTTAAACTAATATTGTTTTAAAAAAAGAATTTATTACTATATATTGTCAAAAGACAGATTGGTTAACAAATTTAATTTATAAAACTCGCAACGTTGAATTTAAAACTTTTGTTTAATAATTGCAGTTATAATTTAGACCAGAAAAAAATTTGTTCGGGTATAAAATAACACTAGACTTTAAAAGATTTGTCAAATATTGTAGATGACGTTGACGGCTTTTGATTTCGCGTGAACTCTAATTGGCCTGGAAAAAAATATAATCGCGGGGAGGCTGACTAACTTTTATGAAGGACATTTGACCATTTGGGACATTTGGCAGAAGCTTGTGATGGTAAAAGTATAATAATTTTCTTTCAAAACGATTTCGACAATTTTCAAAATAAATATGAAATCCAAAGAGGTTTTTATGACCAATCAAAAATTAAAAACTAACGTTTGATAACACTTTTTTAAAGTTTTACATAAAATTAAAATAATGACTTTGCTTTTGGCGTTTTTTTTCAAACGCGAAAAAAGAAATTTTTTAAGCGTTACAAACTGATAGCAAAACCTCTGTGTAAAAACAAGGCTTTCAAGGACGCCTCGTTTCCTCATATATATGTATATCACTGTTTATACGCCATAGCAAATTCTTTTTCTTTATTCATCTTATTAGGAAGAAAATATACAGCATTTTTAATGAACCAAAAGTTAAAATATTTCAAGACAACACAGAACTTTGAGAATTTTGCATGTGATCGAGAAGTGTAAAGTAAAACCAGTTCAGTAGTCTACAGTAATACAAATATTAGTTTAAAGCAATATCAATCAAATAGCCAAGCTTGGTCGAGATCATTTACTCTAGTAAATTCTTTCCAACAACGAACTTGTAAAGGTTGCAATTCAGACTACTTAATTAAGTAAAATCGGAACCAAGCATTTTTATAACGAAGTAGATGTAATTGAAAAATAGCCGGATAAAGACAAAATATCAGAAAAAATTTTACTTAATAAATATGGAAAGTCGAAATACTAGAAAACTAATCCACTTTAAAAAAATCATCGAAAACGCATTAATTAAAACAAAATGCAAACTACTGATTATCAATTGTGACCAATAACCATATTATGATCTTTTGATCACAAAATGAGAAACTAATTTTAATATAATTTTTGCTTTTATATCTGAGTAAAATTTTATTAGAATTGATTTAAAAAAATGGAGTACAATAATCTAATTCCAAGAAATTTTATATTAACCTAATCAAAAAACAAAAATATATATATATATATATAACTTAACGGCTTTAACAAAATATTTATTTTACTTTTTCCATACTCAAAAAAATTCAAATAAATAACAAAAGAATATTAAAGTAATACTTTTCATGAGCAAAATATAATACTTTTGAAAAAAATTTTTATTCAGGAGTAAAGAATTATTCTATATAGTCATCGCCATGAATAACACAAAAAAACAAAAGTATAAAAGGTCTTAATTTTATTACCATAAAAAATAGTATAATTTAGGTAATGCTGTTTTTATATCTATGCTTGTAGAATTGTAAAGTGTTTTGTGAATCGAAAGTCACGTTTTCGTGCTTTACTTCATCAGTTTTACAATAGCATATGCGATAAACGAAATTGTCTTTGCATTGCATCACAGACGTTGAGGCTTTGAGATCTAATTAAAAAATTGTTGCGATCAATACAACTCTGTATTAAAAGACAAGTATTTAAGAGTTGATTTTAAGACTTTTCAATGGTGCGTTCTGCAAATTGGCTTCGATTTAATTGCATTTTCAAGAATATATTTCAATAACTAAGGTTTCAGCCTGTTTACGTATACTTTTAAACGTGAATGTTTTTTTGAACCTTATCTCAACGTCATAAGTAACAAACCAGAATAGAAAAATCTTAACGTTACTTTTATTATATTTCTTGTTTATTAAAACAAAAAAACCTTTTTTGAGAAAATGAGCTTTGCCTTATCGTCATCAACGACGTCGTAAAAAAGAGCATCCATTCCGTATCAGACATTAGACAAGACATGAGCTGCTATTTATTTTTTGTACTACAAAAATTAGATATTGGTTGAAATAGTATCGAGTCAGCAATAGATTTTATCACCCAATATTTATAGATGCTGAATTTTCCAAAATTCTTAAAGTATGGAGTACAGAGATGATATAAAGTCGTTTGCAGTTTGTACAGAAGGGCCCTACTCGCAATTTGATAAAGGAGAAAGACCTCAGTTTTACTTTACCCAGTAATGGATTAACAAAAAAGCAATTAAAACATTTGCCACGAACCGCACGCAATCGAGGCCCAGCTTTTCAATACTTTTTTAATTTTCTATGTATTGCAGTTTTTGATTTAAAAAGTCAGTATTTTTTCAATTAACTAGAAACAGTTAAAGAAAGTTTATCAATTCAGTACTTTACTATTTTTGTCATTTTTAATTTTCCGCCGTTCTCGAAGATCCAACTGTTTTTAAACCATCAAATATCGAAAAGATGAGCGGAGTGTTTAAATTCAAAGATGAGCGGAGTGTTTAAATTCAAAGATAACCGGAGTGTTTAAATTCAAAGATGAGCGGAGTGTTTAAATTCAAAGATGAGCGGAGTGTTTAAATTCAAAGATAAGCGGACTGTTTAAATTCAAAGATAAGCGGAGTGTTTAAATTCAAAGATGAGCGGACTGTTTAAATTCAAAGATGAGCGGACTGTTTAAATTCAAAGATAAGCGGAGTGTTTAAATTCAAAGATGAGCGGAGTGTTTAAATTCAAAGATGAGCGGACTGTTTAAATTCAAAGATAAGCGGACTGTTTAAATTCAAAGATGAGCGGAGTGTTTAAATTCAAAGATGAGCGGAGTGTTTAAATTCAAAGATGAGCGGAGTGTTTAAATTCAAAGATGAGCGGAGTGTTTAAATTCAAAGATGAGCGGAGTGTTTAAATTCAAAGATAAGCGGACTGTTTAAATTCAAAGATGAGCGGAGTGTTTAAATTCAAAGATGAGCGGAGTGTTTAAATTCAAAGATGACCGGAGTGTTTAAATTCAAAGATGAGCGGAGTGTTTAAATTCAAAGATAAGCGGAGTGTTTAAATTTAAAGATGAGCGGAGTGTTTAAATTCAAAGATGAGCGGACTGTTTAAATTCAAAGATGAGCGGAGTGTTTAAATTCAAAGATGAGCGGAGTGTTTAAATTCAAAGATGAGCGGAGTGTTTAAATTCAAAGATGAGCGGACTGTTTAAATTCAAAGATAAGCGGAGTGTTTAAATTCAAAGATGAGCGAAGTGTTTAAATTCAAAGATAAGCGAAGTGTTTAAATTCAAAGATGAGCGGAGTGTTTAAATTCAAAGATGAGCGGACTGTTTAAATTCAAAGATGAGCGGACTGTTTAAATTCAAAGATGAGCGGAGTGTTTAAATTCAAAGATAAGCGGACTGTTTAAATTCAAAGATGAGCGGACTGTTTAAATTCAAAGATGAGCGGAGTGTTTAAATTCAAAGATGAGCGGAGTGTTTAAATTCAAAGATAAGCGAAGTGTTTAAATTTAAAGATGAGCGGAGTGTTTAAATTCAAAGATAAGCGGACTGTTTAAATTCAAAGATGAGCGGAGTGTTTAAATTCAAAGATGAGCGGAGTGTTTAAATTCAAAGATGAGCGAAGTGTTTAAATTCAAAGATGAGCGGACTGTTTAAATTCAAAGATAAGCGAAGTGTTTAAATTCAAAGATGAGCGAAGTGTTTAAATTCAAAGATAAGCGAAGTGTTTAAATTCAAAGATGAGCGGAGTGTTTAAATTCAAAGATGAGCGGAGTGTTTAAATTCAAAGATGAGCGGAGTGTTTAAATTCCTCCATCACTGACATTCCCATAAAGACGTTTTTATTTTAGAACTCAGCAGCCAACCCGTGACTTGCAGATCAAGTCTAGTCAACTTTAGATGACAATAGATTCGCAAATACCAGAAATAAGCTGGTGACTAAGTTTGGCATTTTAAATTTTGTCGCAAAACTGTAGAAAATTTAACTAGCAACCGTATTTTTTGTATAGAGATTTTTTTTAACTTTCAAATTAAAGTTATATGCTAAGCATTATATGCTAAGCACATAATTCAATACTGCAATAGCAATTATATTATATGCTAATGCTTAGCAATTATATGCTAAGCACATAATTCAATACTGCAATAGCACCATGTTAAATGACAACAAGACTATATAATCACCCGTCATTTAATCACCTTGAAATTTTTAGTTGTTATGATAATACTAATTTCTTCAAATTAATGAAAATAAAATATTTTGTTATAAGCATAAAAGGTATTGATATGTTAAGATCCTTCGTTAATTTAGCACATCGTTTCAAATACTTTTGCCAATCTAGGCATACCTGTGAATTCTGGTCTCACTGAAAGGCCTTTTAAAAAATCTATCTTGTAAAAGTTAACTAAAGGTTTTATTATTGTTGTTGTTCATGGACAGCTTTTAGGCAACGTTTCAAATTTCGTTCAAGTTTTTTCTGCCTCTTTAGATAAATTCTCAAATGAATTCGATAAATTCAATCGGTAGCCGTAAAAATAATATTTTATTCATCATCAAAAAATAACAAAAATATTTGCCAATCATGGAACAACGAAGCTATTAGTTTTAAAGGATAGAGCTTTTTTTAGTTTGATAAATTTTCATTTAACATTTATTCAAAGCTATTCTTTTTCAATTCTTTTCGACGAGTCTCCGGCATAAATAATGCTTTTGTGTCGTCATAAGCATTTGCGTCAAATTACAATCTGTCATTTAACGATCATGCAAAAAGAAATTATTTTCCAGCTATGTCATTGTCGTAGGGACAATTCACTTATAGCTTAAAAGCGAATTGATCAAAAATCTAAGTTCAAAGCATTGAAGTTTCTTTTCATTCGCAGACAGGTTATTCTTTTTTTTACCAAGTCACGTGTCAACCCTTTACATAGATTCTGCGATTCTTATATTGTTCGAAGTATTTTCTTTATAACAACCGTTTATGTTAAACAATTCTTTCTAAATTGAACTGGTAAAAGAGTAAGACAAACGTGCTTTGATCGTGAAGTTTAAATAGGTTTGAAAACGTTTTTATACCGATTTAAACTTTGTATAAAATCAAAAAGAATAAATTCTGTATATAGGCTTTTTAAATAGCCCTAAGTAAGGACTGCAACACTGAGGAGTCCCAAAAGACTACAACAGTGACAGAAGATGCTGTTATTGATGTTTTCTTAACGTTTTGGCATTTCTGGTCACCTATACCCAAAAAATGTTATATAAAAGTTTGTGTTTCTAACTTTAGTTTAACTTGAACTTTTTTAAGGTTCTGCTCTTTACTTCTCAAAGTAAAGGTGTTTAGTATGAATTTTAGCTTAAGTTCAAAGAAATTTGTAAGACTAGTTTTTTAATTCAAAAGTTTGGCTGTAAAAATCTGTTTAAACTTTAACGCTTCACATTTGTCGTTGCAGAAGAATGAACAGAAGTATAATTGAATTACAGTTTGTCTGGTCTCTTGCTCTGCCCTACATCCCATTAGATTGACTTACCCTAACAGAATAATTAATCTGCTTCACTGGAACATCATTGAAACATCAATTTTTCCTATCACAATAATGTGTTAGTTCATTAAAAATAATTTAAGTTTTATTTCATTCTTGTTATTATTAACATCATTATTTTGAATTTTGCCAAGTTTATTGTTAATGTATTAATTCCTATCATAAATTTTCATATAAAAAATTTATATGAGTATTCCCGACGCCAATACAAAATTTTCTAATTGTTGAGACAATACTGCTTCCAGATAATTTTTAGAAGTTACTTTAATGACTGCTGTTAAAATTAAAACAAATTACGTTTAGAAATTTATTATAGATAAGAAGAATTTTTGGGTCGGCCAAATCTCAAACAGTGCCGTCAACGAGGCAGCGACAGTAACCCGCAAGTGACTTTGTTACGCATGAGCAATGTTACCAAAATGCGTGCTCAAGACACGCCTCGGTGTATAAACTGAATGCAAACAAAGATCTGGTTCTGATTTTTTATAAAGCCGGCGAGTCGCATGACAAGTTGCCATATCTCTGTGGGCGGTTCACTTTGAAATAAGATTACAATTTTATATTTTAAATTCACTTAATTGCCTGCAAAGTGCCAAACGCTTGAGTAAACTTACAGCTTTTTTTATCCATCAACTTGCAAACAGTTTTTCCTTAATTTGTTACAAACCTGCCTCAGATTTGCATTAAATCTGTTTCTCAACAACAAAACTACTTTTGAAGAATAGAGATATCGTTTTGTTTTCAAAACTTTGGCGAAGCCAGTTTCAACACCAAAAACTTTATGTTTGGCTCGTCGAAAGAAAAATTGCCCATGGCACATGCCTATTGTAAAAGTGGGTAGGTCTACTTCATCAAAAAAGTTGAGAAATTTTAATTTGGTTTCGCATCAAATTTGCTGTTACCGTAAATTCCGGCGTATACGTCGACGTGGCGTATAAGTCGAGGTCTATAAGTTTGACCAAAAAATCCTCATTTTAATATGTACCATGTTATGAAAAAGGTCACCGCCGTATAAGTCGAGGATGGATTTTTAACTTGAAGTTTAGTGTCAAATTTTCGACTTGTACGCCGGAATTTACGGTATATGCTTTTCGTCGTCTTGTGGCTATTTTCATATTTTAAAAATTTATTTAAAATTAGCATCTAATTATAATAGCTCCGTCTCTATGGCAGAATTTTAGAACAGTTCAAATTCAAAAGCTCATCGAATTAAATTCAAAAGCTCATCGAAATCACCAAGTTTTAAAAATTTTCAAATATTTATTTCAACAAAATTGCTTAAGTGCCAAATTGATATATGAATATATTAGATTTTAATTCAATAATTTTTGATGATACAGAAAGTGTTTTACGAAATGCTTTTGTGAGTGCCTTTAGGGACTTTTCAACCCCACAGTTTATATTTTAAAAAGATAAGAAATAGATACAAGAAAACAATTATGCGAATTCGTCAAAAGTTTTTCTTGTTACGTCACAAATAGAGCCTAATTACGCATATCCTCATTTATATTAATAGTTTTGAATATAATTTAAAAAATACAGCTCTGAGTACGAGTAGCAAACTGAATTTTTGATTAAATTCAAGAAGACATAGCTTAAAGGGCAAATTAACGTTAGTGTTAACAAAAACTGTGTCTGGAAAAGTTTGAGTTTAGACTATTATTTTTTGGATAAATAAGCTTTTTTCGCAATGAAATTAACAGAATAAATAACGCACTTTTAAAAGTGGGAATCTGACCAACGCACTTTGCTGTCATTTGTTTTTAGAAAAACGATGATTAGAGTTTTGTTTCAAGACAAAGAGTTTTAGAAAAAAATTATTATTCTTTTGCTTTTTACTGAAATAAATTTTACAAGGAATGAAATATAATTTTGATCAACTTAATTCTGAATTGTTAGATTTTAAACTATTAGTATAACTGAAATGACTAGTTTTGGAAAACATTGTGAAAAACAGGCAAATGGCAAACCTGAGTGTTCCGATTTCGTTGAAAAATCAAATGAAAAGAATGATTCTGAAAAAAACGAAATTTTTCAATTCATAAGAGAAGACATCATCGGAAAAGACAAAAGCTTCACAAGTCCTTACGGAAAGCGGAGAATAGTTTTCTGCGATCACATTGCGTCAAGTCGCGCTTTAGATTCGATTGAATCTTACATCAGAGAATATGTTTTGACAAGTTACGGAAACACTCACACGTCGACAAGCGCAACCTCTGCTCAATCGTCCATGTTTCAACACGAAGCAAGGTATTAATTGTTTCAGTTTCAAATCTATTCAAACTTAAACGTTTTGTTGCGCGTAATTTGCCAATCTCTTTGTTAGTGCAATCTGTCATACTGTTATTTGATTAAACCAGGAACTATTTTTCTGTTTATTCATGAGTTACAAAACTACTATTTTGTCGACATTGGAAGCAATTAATTTTGGTAGTAGGAATGCGTGCGAATGAGAATATGTTTGTATCACGTGCATACTGTAAAAGGTATATTGTTGTTTAATCAATTAAAATTGTTTTTTGGATAGAAACAATCGTAATTAGAATAAAGTTTTTATGTACAAAATTTGGTACCTAAGATTACTCAGTTGTTGAATATTTTTCGGTCTCAGTGAAAGCTTAAATGCATTGCTAAGTAAAATGTCAACAAAGTTGTATCTTTAGTCTTTTATTTATTAAATCGATCCAAAAATATTGCTTAATTTACGTTTTCCCTCGTTATTAAAGTTAAGGACTTTTCATAGTTTGACTTTTTTTTTTGTCTCTATATTTATCCTCCTGACTCGCAGGAAAGCGCCGGAGGCGCTATACATAGGGCGAGCAATTACCCGACCTCCTTCGGGAGATGCCAAGATATTGCTGTCCGCTTGAAATTTTTAATAGAGATATGACTGTAATTTAGAACTGCTTGCTAAGACCACCAATTAGGGGAAAGTGCTGTAAAGTGTCATTCCCAAGGACACAACAGAATTGCGCAAGTAGGTTTTGAACCG
The DNA here is from genome assembly GCA_963680785.1 of Diplosoma virens. Classification (NCBI taxonomy): domain Eukaryota; kingdom Metazoa; phylum Chordata; class Ascidiacea; order Aplousobranchia; family Didemnidae; genus Diplosoma; species Diplosoma virens. Next base: position 28,163,284 of record OY796891.1, read on the forward strand.
ACACCGTGTCGATCACGATCCCGGCGCTTTAACCACTCGATCACCCTTTTAGAACTTGTAATAATGTACAGATCATGTTCTCGTAACTTAAGGACAATAAAGCATTTGTGAGATTATTAAGTTATCGAAGTGATGTATTTCTTTAAATTTTTTATCTTTACGTTTAGAACGATTATACGAAACGCTGTTCGAGCAAACGAACGTGACGCTGTAATATTCACTGGCGGAGGAGTCACGTCAGCGGTCCACAAATTAATCAATGGATTGGATCTAGATAAGCCTCCTGTCGTGTTTGTGGGACCGTACGAGCATCACTCTAATTTGTTGCCTTGGAGGACTATTGCAGTTCAAGTAAATTATGTTTATAGTTTGCTTGCTGAAGTTTTTCAGAGTCAATATTCTTTCCTGAATAACGATCAAAATACGGCAATTAAAAGTTATTGTTAAGTAATAAAAATCTTTTTAGTATGAAGACTTTGCGGATGTAGCTAGAAACAATGGGTCTTTTGTTAAATTTATTGGTCCAAATTTCTTTTAAGTATTTGTTAGCATGTTTTTTTAATGGGTAAAAATTAATTTTTACCTGAGACCATTTGCTGTAGTCGTATTCAACTATAAACCCAAACTGAATATTATTCAAATACAAGCACGACGTATGTGTGGTCGAAATTAATGTTTGACTTAATTTAAGCAAAAGCATTCAAACAAATATGCGACTGACTCTCGGTAACTCTGCCGATGCTTAAACGAATAGGACCGAAATCACTCTTGGACCATAATATATTTAACCGATCGAGAAAATGCACAGACAGGGGTAATTTAACATCTTACCATCGCGGCAAAAGACAAAAATACTGTACAAAAGTACAAAATGAGTTTCTGTACTTTTGCACAAAGTAATTTTAATATATTTTAATTAAAGTAATTTAATTTAAAGTAATTTTGGTATATTTATAATATCACACAAAAATAATTTTGGTCATATTTATTTAAGCATTGGCAGAGATAGGAATGATTCCCTAGTCATTAATCGAATCGAATGAGTCTTTGTACTTTTGAACACAAATGTGTCATTTCTCGCGATGGTAAGAGGTCAAATTACCCCTGTGTGTGCATTTTCTCGATCAGTCGAATATATTACAGGCCAAAAGTGATTTTGGTCATATTTATTTAAGCATGGGCAGTTTTAGGAGTGATTACCTACTTTTCTTTCTATGGTAAATTTTTGCTTGTCATAAACCTAAAAATATTTCGACGTAATGTTAAAGGAAGGACACGAGTTCATCCACTTCAGCCATCGAAAAACTAAAAATCACGAGTACTAAAGTTAACGAAGTAAAATCAAAATACCAGACACGAATAAAAGAAAGACTGTAATATTTATTAATAGCCGAAACGTGATAGAAAGGGTTTGCAAAATTGGCTCATTATTTCTTCGATTAATGTTACGACGTGAGATCAATTAATCCTTATATTTCTCCATATGAAAGGTTGTCCAAATTAGTGAAGATGCAAGTGGACACATTAATATGGAGCATCTTGAATTAGCCTTAAAAGAATGGAAAGGTCGAGAATTTCCAATGTTAGGAAGCTTTTCGGCAGCATCGAATGTTACAGGTAGGACCATTCAATCGATATTTTTCTCTAGTTTTTGCTCTTTTTTTAACATTTGTTACAATTTAACGTACAATTCAATGTCGTTGCATATTTTGTCAGTAATTTTTAAATATGTAAATTGATGTAATCTTATTGGCAAGTGAATTTTGGTAACCCAGCATCAAAACATAAGACTTTGTATTAACAAAAAATATCAATTAAGAATAAAAAGCTCACTTCTATCTGTTATGTTATTAATCCAGAAATAATTAACAATGAAAAATTGGTAAACTTTTGGTTTAGAAACGATTACTAGAAACATTTTTGCTATTTCTTAGTGTTAATTTTTGTAGAGTGAGGGCTGAAACGAATTTAAGAAGAGAAAGTGAGTAAGAGAAAAATCTTATTATAAAAGGTAACCAAGATAGCACCAACCGAGCCATTTGTACAGACTTTTAAGCAAGAAACTGCTTTGTAATCAAACGATAAGATAATGCAATCACATAACCGCTTATTTTTTCTTCGTTAACGTTCAGTCAGGATTACTGTGTAAAGATAAATAAAAAGGAAGCTTTAAATGAAAAAATCACAGCTTGTTACGTTCACTAAATGAAATCTTCAGGTGTTATTACCGACACTGTTGCTGTTTCTTCTATGCTGCACAAGTATGGAGCACTTTCGTTTTGGGACTACGCAACTGGCGCCCCTTATCTTGATATTGATATGCACCCACTTTACGCTGAAAATGCTGACAAAGATGCCGTGTTTATATCAATGCACAAGTTTCTGGGTGGGGTTGATGCTCCAGGTACGACAAAGACATTCATTTGATTCTTTAATGAAATAGGAACTGCTTTATTTGTGAATTAAATCAATCTTGCGTCCTAAAACATAAAACATAAATTACATAGCTTTTTTTTACTTTCTTAACAGTAGAACTGTGTTACTTTTTTCAGGTCTGCTCATTGCAAAACGATCTTTGCTCCGCAATAAAACTCCGGGAAATGCCGGAGGAGGTACAGTGCTGTTCGTTGACCAGAAACAACATTGTTATCTTAATGATGAAGAAATCAGAGAGGAAGGAGGAACTCCAAGGGTGGTTGGAACTATTCGTGCAGGATTTGCTTTTCAATTAAAACAAGTAATAAAATTGAATTAAACAAAAATATGATAAAAATCTAAAGCTGTAAATAAGTCATAAACGTAAGTAATAATTAGTTGTGTGTTTAAAAAGATGTTTGTGTGTTTTATTTTTTCTACAATTAAAAAAAAATTCTCTCCTACAAAATAAAAATTTTCGCTGTTGTTTCTGGGTAAAATGTTTTTACATGTAAATTGCCTTACAAAAAAGAAGCGGTTCGGATTATTTTCTATAACAATAAACAGAAACCAAACTCGATTTTAGATTCAAAAAATATCTGATATTTAGCTAAATTGTAAAACGGCAAAACAACACAACTATCTTATACATTTTTTTGTTTATGGAATTTTCTTTTATTTTAGACAATAACCGTAAAAACAATCATGGAGAGTGAAGAGAATTTTTACAAAATGGCCTTGAATGAATGGAAAAATTATCCAAATATTCACCTGCTCGGAAACCATCAAACGCATTCGGAAAATTCAGAGCGACTTTCTGTGTTTTCTTTCTTGATTTACCACCCAAAATCAAAATTGTATCTACATCAAAACTTCGTAGCTGCTCTTCTTAATGATGTCTTTGGAATACAGGTTAAAAACAAGTTAATATAAAGCAAAGTATTTTCGAGAAATAAGGAAATATTACTTTTGATAAATTTTATCAAGAAGTTTTTCTGTAGCCTATATGTATGATACGGCTTTTGATTTTCTTTTGGTTTATGAAAACTCAGAAAACGAGAAAAATTACGCACAATCCCAAAATTAAAAAAATACATTATATTTTTTGGAAAAATTTTTTTCATGGTGATAAGTTTTTATTGCTAAGTTTTGTTTTTGTTTAGTATATCGACCGAAAATTTAATTTTTAGAATTCCTTAACCAGGCCGTATAAAAAAATACATCTGTTATAATCAGTATAATAGTTTTATAACTTGCATACTTTAAAATTGAGTAAGCTAGATTGAATTTTTATGATATGCAAGTTTATTGACAAATTTTACTATCTATGAGGATTGAGAGCACATATTTGTATAAAAAATGTTTAACGGCAGTAAACAAAAAAGTGCCCAAAGAATGTCTTAGAAAAATGCACCACAAACTCTTGAGACATTTTAATCAAGGAACCATATAGAGAATAGAGCTTATGGCAATGGTTAATTTATGACCTAATTTTACAACTTTTTGCAGGCGCGGGGAGGATGTGCTTGCGCTGGACCCTACTCACAACATCTACTTGGAATCGATGATGAAACTACTTATGAGTTTGAAAAAGTTTTGCTTGTTGACAGGTGGCTCATTTTAAATTTTTTAGGCTGAAGTGTGAACGTTTTCAAGAAGTACATTTTTTGTTTTGCAGCTATAAAAAGCATAATTTTTTAGGATGATCCAATAAAATTGTGATATTTAAAAAATAGGCTATCAAAAACAATAGACTCCACATGAGCGCCAGAAGCGAGGGGTGCAGGGGGCAATTGCTCCCCTTGTCCTTAAAGATTTTGAAAACGAAAGGGCATAGAGGCAGAGTGCCCTTTGAAATTTGCTCTACACAAGCATTGGGTTAGACTTGTTTCCACAATCATATAGACTCAACCAAAATGAAATGTAACATAGTTTATAAAATTGTAATTTGACCATAGCCGCACGAGTCGGGGGGGGCACTGAAACAAATTACTTGGCCAAAATAAAGTATTTCAACTGAGGATGATTTATATTAAGATGATGACTTTTTTTTAGTCTTCACCTTTAAATTAGGACAAAATTTGAGAAATTGGACAATTGAATCTGATGACCTTTTTTTAGTCTTTAATAGTTTTTTATAAAAATGCTAAGACGATTCGATTGACAATTATTTTAGCATATTTTAAAAATTGTCGGGCTTAATTAAGTACTTAAATCATTTACCTCAAACCTTCACAAAAAAATAATCAAAATACCGTTAAATTTTAGAAAACCCTAAAAAGATATATAAAGTTGTAGCATTATAAGACTTTAGTTCAAACTTGACCCACTTTTTTCAATTAAAAGGGAAAAAAATTATTAAGAGTTGTGCGGAATTCTAAGAAAATCAATCAACTGATGACAAGTTTAAACTTGCAGTCGACTTGATCGCGTCCATCTTGGAAGAAGTGAGGAGAGATCGGGTTATGAAGTCATGCGACCTGGCTTTGTTCGAATCAACATTCCCTATTTTGCTACTCTTGATGAGGCGCGATACGTTTTTCGAGCGATTGCCATGGTATCTGAAATTGGTTGGCATTGCTTACCTGCGTACAAGTTTAAAGCGGATTCGGGTGATTGGTGGCACACCGAACACAAGGTAAGCAGTGGAATGGTGTTCAATATTTTTTTTAAATACGAGCTTGTTCACACAGAAAAATTCATAAAAGTTCGTAATGCTATTTACTCTGAGTTGTTTAAAATTTTTTAATCAATACAGTTTCTTCACTTTTTCAGAAGCAATAACAAATTGTGGATTATAAGTTTGTTTTTGCACCGCTGACAAAAAGTTGGCAAAGTTGAACGTATGTTTTTTGTCTTGTTGTGCAACAACCTTTCAAAAAAAAACATCGAAAACTTTTTGTTTAATAAATACAGATCTATTGCTTTACCAGAATAAATATTATAAACCAAGTTGGTTAAACAGTGACCCACGAAGTGATTTTCTGTGATCTGCTCAACATTTCAACTATTATTAATGCTTTTATTTAAATTTTTTTTGGTCATCGTGAATTTTTATCGAATAGTTTTGTACCGTTTGCTAAAGTAAGGTTTTATTTTACTTTTTATGAAAAGTTTTTGGCTTTTTTCTTTTTCTTGTCGTTCACATAATTGTCGTTCACAGCGTTAATGTATCAAAAGAGTACATTTTGACTATCGATAGAAATAAAGATCATTTTTTAGAAACTTCTAAATTATTTGAACAGTTTTGGATCACCTTTGGCACCCGGTTGTAAAGTTTTTGAAAAGTACCCCAAGAATAAAAAGCTGTTGGCCTATCTGTTGCTTCTCTTACTTAGGCTATTGTTGAATTCTTCAGGCTTCAACGAATCGTGTGTGGTTGAGCAACGTTACCTTCACTGGTAAAGGTTTGAAAATCGAGAACACCGTCAAAACAACACCAGCCATTTACTCATACGACGAACTTCTGCAAACAGCTCAAGATATCTTTGAATCAAGTTCTAAGGTAGTTAACTAATTAAGAATAAAATTTAAAACATACTCTTTTAGTTTTTTTTTATTCCACTTTGAATTACAAGTATGTTTTATTACTTTAAAAATTTTCCGAAAAAAATCTATTAACCAAAAACAACCCAAAAATAAATCTTTAATTTCAACTAATCGTAAGAAATTTACAGAAAGCAAAAAGATTTAGCTTTCAATTCAATTAGTGACAACTTAACGAATGCAGCTAAACCACAAGGAACTTTAATAGTTGATCAAACGACACTTTATCAAACGCAGTTTATCGAAACGACAGTTGATCGAACAAGAGTTGATATAACTGTGAGTGTTTTTACGATTGAACCATTTCTTCGTTATTTTAAATTAGATTTATTAACATCAGAAGACAACGATGAAAAGCCGTCATGCCATATTTTCCCATTATGCCGTTTCGATAAACTGTCGTTTGATGAACAGTCGTTCGATAAACCGTCAGTTCATGAAACTATACAACAAAACATTTTTCAACTTTAAAAAGTTAATATTTAATCCTTTTATAGATTAACTTAAAAGGGTGCTTAAATAGTTAGAAATAAATAAAATTTCTGCAGCAAAACATTTTGTAAATTCTAAAACTACGCTCTTTTTTAACTCTTTTCACCAGTGTTAGAATTCCCAATTTTAAGAAGAGGTTCTCTTTTGTATAGAGCTTACGAACAGCAAATTCCCTCATCATACTGAGATATAGGGATACATAAATTACGTTTAATTAGAACCGCGTTTGCTGAAGGTGCTGAAATTCCAAGAACCGGTTCGCGCTAACTTTTGCAAATCCCCTAAATCCCATCACTGCTTTTAACTTTTTTAGTCACAGGAGGCTGATTTTTTTTTTTATGATTTTCGCGGACTGTAATTGTTAAAAGGACAGATATCAGCGTTTTGTTCTTTTATCACAAATTCTGCTACCAAACATATTATGTACAGCGGCTTAAATAAAAAATTTTTCTCCAAATCTCTTTGAATTACACCCAGTGATAGCTTTAATAAGGTGCGAACGAAGCGTTTGCACTGGAGCCCCCTAAAATACATCAAAAAGTGCCCCCTACACTAAATATTGCTCTATTTCTTCATAGTAGCACCAGGGCGTCGTTGGCATCTCTAAAGCAAAATTTTTTTTGAGATAACCTTGTTTTGAGACACAAAAAAATGTTTATGAAACCACAATGGTTTGAAACATTTAACAGTGGCTCCCCTAAAATGACGACCTTTTTCCTTTTTTTAGAGATAACTTTGTTTTGATGTACCAAAAAGTGTCCCTCCAAATAGAGCGACGACTTTTTTTAGAGGTTACAATGTTTTGGAACACTCAACAGTGGCCCCCTTTAAATTAAAAACCTTTTTTTAGAGATCACTTTGTTTTGATACACAAAAAAGTGGCTCCTCCTATATCCTGACCTTTTTTTAAAGACTGCCTTGCCTTGAAACACTAAATAGTGGTCCCCCTTACTTTTCTTGCACCAAGCCCCCCTTTTTGTAAGGCAATCTCTGATTACACCCTTCGTCAATTTCAGGTTTTTTCCTTTTGTTAAGTCATTCCAATGACTAGGTTCTGCAAAATTTCAATTTAACAAGCTGTAAAATTGCTTCTTTTAATAGAAATCAGGTTTTAACCAAAAAACACAACCAAAACAAACAAATCGAAATTTATAACGATGCGATTGTCAATTCCAGAATATATAAATAATTATCTCAAAAAATTTTGCCTCTACCATGCTTAGTCATTTGTTTTCAAATATAAAGCAGCACGAAATTTCGGCACTTTCGATGTCGAAGAAAAACTCACGCTTGTATCTTATTCCTAGGCTTGTCCATGGGAATGGGATTCCCATGGGAATTATCCCATGGAATGGGATGGGACAGCACACATTTGTATTTCCCATGGGAGAGTACCCATGTCATAGCAACTTGATTACGTCAGAGCTAACCTTAGTTTTTATACTTTTTTACCTTTTAAATGTTTTTACTCTCCTTTTTTCTTTATGTACTTGTATCTATTATCTATTTTGTGCTGGGACACCGGATAAATAAATACAAATATTTTTTTTTTATATAAGATTACGTTTTGTGTAACATGAAAATTAAGGAAAAGTTTCAGGAATTGCCCGGATTAACTAAATTATTAGAAACAATCGATGAGCAGAAAATTGATAATTTGCTGAATGAGCAGAGTGACTCAGAAATAAAATTATAGTGCCAGAATGATACTGAATTTTTATAGTTAGACATACTTTTGAATTTTAAAGTTAACAAAGTCAATAATTTTTTTCGTTTTGCATGTTTCTTTGAACATATAGTCCTATTTTGTAGACAATACACCTGAATTTTTATAAATTTAATTATTTTTATTGAATTGTATTCCAATGGGAATCCCAATGGGGGGGATGGGACAGAAAAATATGTTCCATGGACAAGCCTGCTTATTTCGGTATAAAATAAAATTAATTGAAAACTAATTTTAATATTTGTATTAGGGAGGCATGGGTTGGAAGCCTAGGTGTCGAAAATAAACTTGAGAGATGAAACATCTTAATTGCTTGTAACTTTTTATAAAACAATGCGAACTTTAACAATATTCGATATGTAAATGTAAAATTATTCATTATTACAGTAATTTCCTTGTTTAAATGTAAAAAAATTTCGACAAGCACGAAAATACACTGCGCGAAATTCTTTTCAGGCAAAAAAAACTTCTCCCGACCACAGCACAATGTTTGCTGATGACGTAGCCCATTTACGCTGGTTTCTTCTTCCCTCCGAAGCTCTAGCGTATCTGAACGGAACTATCAGCTCCCCGTACCCATATAAGTGCATCATCAATATTCGTCGCGAGATCAAACAATTATCTACTAAAGAAATCAAGAAGCAAATTAAAATTTCCCCTCGTTTATTAAAATTTCAAATGGAAAAAGTAAAATCGAAAAAAAATCCGAAATACACAGATGAAGCATCAACAGATCAAAAGCACTCGTCTCAGAACAAGAAAATTTCCAAACCATCATCCAAAGACACTTGCCTCAAACAAGAAATAAAAACAAGTCAAGCATCCCAGCTTGTAAAAAAGAGCAATTCATTTCATTTCGTTACTCCGCCAAAACGATTATTCAAACTCTCTGTTCAAGCATTGGAGGATTTTAAAATGATCGAGAAAGGAGATCGGGTTTTGGTTTGTTTATCTGGTGGGAAAGTAAGTCGCTGTTAGTTAAAGTTTGTGTTTAATTTTAACCATTGCATAAACCTATTTTTAAAAAATCTAATTTTTAAGGTTGTTCTCCGTTATTTTTAAAACTTAATTCACTTTTCGAGATGTTTTTGTTCAAGACCCAGTTTATCTTGTATAAAATGAGAAAATTTTCTCCGTCAACTTTTTATCAAAAAGTCAAGCAAATTTTACGATAATATTCACCAGAAAATTTGAAAAAATTATTTCTTTTTTCTTGGATCAAGTCTAAGAAATAAATAATTAAATTGCACTAATTCCAAAATACATTTCTACAGGATTCAATTTCACTTTTGCACGTTTTACATCAATACCAGTCTTATAAAAAAGCCAAAGGCTTTTTTTTTGAAATCGGAGCGGTAACAGTAGACCCCAAAACCTCTTCCTTTGACCCATCCCCGTTGATTTCATATCTTAAGTCATTAAAGGTTCCCTATTTTTATGAGAAACAAGGTAAGTATCCATTGTTTTATACTTCTGTAATGATTCAATATTATTTGTGAATTAACATAGTTCAAAAAAACGTTATAAAAAGGACAATAATTGTTACGGAAGTAATTTCAAATTAATTCTTCTCGCCTATAGTGGCGCTCTTGGGTAAAAAGCTTGATCTCCCCAAAAAGTAATTTTAAAGTTTTAATCATATATTTCCAAATTTCCAAAAGTATTCCTGGACAATTTAAAATTAGCTTCAAAATAAAGCCTTCATTCCTTTAAAGAAATTTATTTCAATTAACAAAAATTAAGGTTCGATTTTGAAACGATAATAAGTAACATTGTTAGCTTTTTGTCGTTAGAGTTCAAAGTAATATGTCCATCTCATTGCAACACTTTATATTATTTGTTGACTCTTGCGTGGAGGACAAATAAAGTTACGTTTGAACACTACTTCAGATATAATGGGTCCAGCTGCAAGGATATCTCCATCTTCTATTTGTGCTTTCACTTCGCGTATGAAGCGCGGCAGAATGTATGCGTGCGCTCGTCGTGAAGGTTGGAATGTTCTAGCGTTCGGGCAACATCTCGACGATCTCGCTGAAACCTTCCTCATGTCGGCGTTTCATAACGGCCAGCTACGAACCATGAAAGCGAAATATTACGTCAAGTAATATCATGAGTTACATGAGTGAAAAAATTTTTTTTAATTCTTCTCGTTTGAATAGGCAGGGAGATTTAAAAGTGATCCGTCCGTTTGCTTATATTCGCGAAACTGACACAAGGCACTTTGCGGAAGAATTTGACCTTCCTGTGATTCCAGAAAACTGGCCAGCCTGCTTCACAGCAGCCAAGGTAATTATTTTTACCAAAAGAAAATAATTTTGCTGGTTATTACATTTTGATTTCCTAAAAGTAATGTTTAATCGATCATATCTTTTTGCTTTGTTTCTATCTATATTAGAGCCAAATATTGATTTTCAGAATCTTCAAAGAAAAAAGTCAAATTTGTCTACATGCATTTACAGCAAAATATATGAAATAAAATTGCCACAGTTTTTAACTTACATGATGCTAGCGGCGGCGGCTGTCTAGTAAAAAACAAAGTGATGCTGCAATAAGAGGCGCCGGAAAATTTTTGGGGGCAGGGCAAAATTTCAACACAGTGACTTTTTTGGTCAAAAAGACACTCTTAACAAACTCAAGTTTTTAGCGTAGTTATAATGGAGCAAATTTTTATTGAAAAACTTAGTGAAGGCCATAAAATTAATAAATAAAGGTGTTTACTCCCGTTTCATTTACTTAACCAGCAAATATTTTTGATTTACTCAAAAAGTTAAATTTCCAATAAAGACCTTTTTTCTATTTTTTAGCTTTCATTTTGCATTACAAAGATTTACGCCTTCAATTTAAACTCAAGTCAAGATCTTTTTTTTTGCTCTCCACCAATTTTCAAAAAAAATTTTCCTCCAATTTGCTAATTACGTTTGTTGACCTTTTTTCAAAAATTTACCTCTCTCGCTAAATTACATCAGGTGGCTCTTTTCGAAAAAAGTTTAATGATCTTTTGTTATATCAATTTTTTTCACAAATTTTCAGATTATATTTTGGTCGAAATTATATAATTGTTGAGACAAATCTAACACAATGCTTCTATCTTGCAAATTCAAAAGCAATTGCTTCCTGGCTTTCCACTTTCGCCGCCCCTAAATCTGCCATTTGTTAAACACAAATTCTGTTTATTTTAAGATTATTAAAGTTTATTATTAATTAAGCATTTTAACTGATAAGCTTTATGCCAAAGAAAGCGAAGCGTTGTATTTGTTACGCCGGTGATTAGATCGAATGAGCTGCGTTTATTGCAGCTTAAACGTAGATTAAATTTTCCATATAAAGTGTCAGTGGAATGCGTAATTTTGGTCACTTTGCGCGTCACGTGTTAAATTTAAGACAGTTCAAAAAGTTGCCATCCAAAAAAAAGTTTTTTTAAAAAACCAAAAAAAATTAAATTTAATGAAAGAGAATAGAAAAAAATTCAAAAAATATTAATTTTTTAAGCGTTGCTGATAATATTTAAAACTGCTACCCAGATATTTGGGGCTGCTGCAGGTCTGCATCTCCTATGGGCGAACCGCCACTGGATGCTTGCAAAAATACTTTATTCTAGCTGTCACACTTCATTCATAATTTTAATCATAACTATGTAATGTATCCCCGTTAAAAGCAGTTCGTAGTTTTATCATAAGAGAATAAATGCGGCTCTTTGAGCGCTGTCTGCGATATACGTCCAATTTGTTATATGGCTCGATACATGTATCTTTTTCTCTTTTTTTTCTCCTCTTTGTATTGACGTAATATGTTTTTTTGACTAAAGTCATTGTACTGGAAAATTCGCGTATATTCCACTTGGTTCGCGTAACGAACTCTCCAGAGGTTTCTGGCTGAAGCTTGAATTTACGAGAAAGTTTACGTCACGTGATTTTGTTTTCTATATAAAGCCGATGCGTAGCGAGAATTATTATTATGATGATTCATTATCGTTGTGAGGTAATTTGAAGCGATTCGAGTGGCGGCTCGAGCGAAGGTGATTTTGTTTGGCCACAGGAGGTGGACCGTTAGATTTTTGTGTCGGTGGACAATTGTTGAATTTATTTGGTGCCAGTGGTTGGCAGTTTTGTTCTACAGAGGTAGAATTATTTTGTGTTGATCGAATCAAGTTATAGCGTTGAGTTCGCTTTGCAGTGTGGCAAAGCGTGGAATAGAATTTCGTCGGTCGCGATTTTGTAATACATTTGTTGTTATTAGAGACAGTGGTCTCTGTTTGTTGTGAGAAAGAATCTTCAACAAAATCAATCCGAGCTTTCGTTAACCAACTGTATAAACCGTCAGGCTCGTAGCAAAACTACTTCTTGAGCCGGAATAAAATAAAATTTAGACACAGCTTTGTTTCAGCGCAGGTATTCGGGTTACCTAGCTCAACTGGTCCTTTGGGATTCCCGAACAAAGTTTGTGACATCTGGGGGCTCGTCGTCCGGGAAGATTTAGATTTTTGTTTAAGAGTGCTGAACACGTGTCTACAGCTTGAAGATGGCGAATAGTTCAATTGAGGAAGAGTTCGAAAGACTGAGAGTCCGTGTGGAAAATTTGAAGATGTCGGAAAAGGCAAAAGCCGATTTCTTCCAGAGCGAGTGGAACCGACTATGTGAAAAGGAAGAGAAGGAAAAGGAACGACAAGCGATGTTGGAAGAGAAGGAAAAGGAACGACAAGCGATGTTGGAAGAGAAGGAGAAAGAACGACAAGCGATGTTGGAAGAGAAGGAGAAAGAACGAGAATTAGAGCTCAAAAGAATGGAGTTTGAAGAGAGAAAAATGCAAATAGAATCAGAAAGACTGAGAGTGGAACGAGAAACAGACCGGTCCGCTGGAGAAGGAAGAGGAGCAAATCAGGCAGGGGGTGCACGTGTTGTTTTTGGAGGAATGAAGTCCCCTGACCTCCCTCACTTTGTTGATGGAAGGGATGACATAGATAGTTATTTGATACGCTTCGAACGATATGCTACAATTGCAAATTGGCCCCAGACTAATTGGGCGACTTATTTGAGTGCTTTGTTGGGTGGAAAAGCTTTAAATGTTTATTGCAGGCTCTCGCAGGAGGATGCTTTGGATTACGAGCGATTGAAGGCAGCGTTGCTAGAGCGATACGACTATACGGAAAAAGGGTATCGCCAACGTTTTAGAGAAGCCAAGCCAGAGGGTGCTGAGAGCCCTGACCAGTTCATTGTAAGGCTTAGAAACTATTTCACGCAGTGGGTGAAGCTTTCTGATATGGAAAGCAGCTTCGAAGGTGTTGTCGAGCTAATGGTTAAGGAGCAGTTTATAAACGCGTGCCCGAAGGAATTGTCAGTACATCTGATGGAGAGCAAGCACAAGGATCTCCGAGAATTGGCAGCGAGTGCGGGGCAGTACTTGACAGCGCACAACAGGAAGCTGTCAAGCCGAGATGTAAGTGCTAAGAAGAGTGTCGGCGCGCCAAGATTGGAAGGCAAGATTCCGGATATCTCTCCTACAACGAAAGGAAATATAAAATGCTTTAACTGCGGGAAAGTCGGGCACAGGGCAAGTGAGTGCTTCTCAAAGATTCAAGAGAGAAACCCCAAAAGATATTGCTACCGGTGCGGTGGAATGGGTCATACTTTTATGCAATGCGAAGAAAGAAATCGATTAGCGCGTGGTGGTGCTGGTGCGCGGGAAAGAGCATACAAGGTTGCTTGCGCCGTGCCTATAAAGAGTTTTAGTGAGATCGGAAATGAAAAACAAAAAGAAGAAAATTACCGAAGTGTAAGTAAAGAAAGAAAAGAAATTGATCAAAAATCACAAGAGTATTTAGAGCTAAAAGATGGACGAAAAATTGGAATTTTGAATGGCGCATGTTTAGACGAAAATTTAAGTAATCAAATGCCTACGTCGATTGGAATGGTCGGAAACAAATCGGTCACCGTTTTGAGAGACACTGGGTGCTCCGGAGTGATCGTTAAGAGGGAGTTGGTCGCGGAAGAGCAGCTCACAGGAAAGGTGGGGTATATAATGACGGTTGCGCGCACTTTACTGAAGGCCCCGTTTGCAAATGTAGAGATAAATACGCCTTATTGTAGTGGAACAGTGGAAGCTTTGTGCTTAAGAGACCCGCTGTATCCGTTGATTGTTGGAAATATTCCAGGAGCTAGAGCACCCGATGATCCTGATGAAACTTGGTGCGTGGAGGCGGCAGCAGTTACTCGGTCGCAAGCTAAAAGGAGCACCGAGTCAAAACCTTTAAAAGTTGCGGAGGCAACGAATCAGATGGCTGTGACGAAGGATGAGCTCATCAAACTTCAAGGGGAAGACCCATCCTTGTTAAAGTACGTGACGATGGAAGCGCCCTTGGTCAAGAACGGAAGAGAGATCAGCTATATAAAGAGGAAGGGAATTTTGTACCGCATCACCAAAAACATTGATGTAGGAGAGAAGGAATTGAAGCAGATTTTAGTGCCAAAAGATCTGAGGAAGAAGGTGATGGAGATCGCTCACGATACGATGTTGGCTGGACATATGGGTGTCAAGAAGACGGAAGATAAGATATTGACCAATTTTTATTGGCCTGGGATTCATCAGAATGTGGTGAGTTTCTGCAGGTCATGTGATGTGTGCCAGAGAACGGTATCGAAAGGGAGAGTAGCAAAAGTTCCGCTGGGAAAAATGCCGTTAATGGATTTGCCGTTTAAGCGAGTGGCGGTGGATTTGATTGGCCCGATTATGCCGGCAAGTGATAAGGGGCACCGATATGTTCTTACTCTGGTGGATTATGCGACACGTTATCCAGAGGCCGTGCCTCTGAAGAATATTGACACCGAGACAGTGGCAGAAGCACTTTTGGACCTATATAGTCGAGTTGGAATTCCGGAAGAAGTATTGAGTGATCTTGGGACTCAATTTGTGTCGGAATGCATGCAAGAAGTATCAAGATTATTGTCGATCAGAAGGCTGACGACGACACCGTATCATCCGATTTGCAATGGTCTGACTGAGAAATTTAATGGTACGCTGAAGAAGATGCTGAGGCGATTATGTGTTGAACAACCGAAGCAGTGGTATAGGTTTATAAATCCACTTTTGTTCGCGTATAGAGAGGTTCCCCAAGCGTCCACTGGGTTTTCACCCTTCGAACTTTTGTATGGTCGCACTGTGCGAGGACCTATGGCAATTCTGAAGGAACTATGGACAGGTGAAAGTGAATCAACCGAAGTGAAGACCAGCTATCAATATGTGTTGGAGTTGAGAGAGAGGCTGGAGGAAACGATGAAACTTGCTCAGGAGGAGCTAACGAAGAACCAGACTAGATACAAGAGAAACTACGACAAGAAAACGAAGGATCGACTATTTAATAAAGGAGACAAAGTTTTGGTAATGCTACCAACGAACAATAATAAGCTTTTAATGCAATGGAAGGGACCGTACGAAATTATCCAAAGGATGGGAGATAATGGTTATAAAATTTTGGTCGGAAACAAAGAAAAGAATTACCACGCTAACATGTTGAAGAAATATTATGCCCGAGAGGATGAAGCGAAGACCGAAATAGAGAAAGAAGATTTAAAGATGTCAGCTGGTGCGGAAATGTTAATGGATGAAGAGATGCCCAGCATAGACGAGGATTCGTTGTTAGAATTGGGAACATACAAACAAAAGGAAGATGTAAGCGACGTCAAATTGGGCACAGAACTGGGCGACAGCCAAAGTCGACAACTGCAAGCCTTGATGGAAAATTATGCTGATGTTTTCTCAGATGTGCCGGGAAGAACATCTAAGATTGAACACCGGATTAATTTGGTAGATGAGGAGCCTGTCCGCTTGAAACCTTATCCTTTGCCGTATGCACTGCGGCAGGAACTGAAAGAAGAAATAAAGGAGATGTTAAATATGGGAGTCATCAGGAAGTCGTCATCGCCGTATGCTTCACCGGTGGTTATTGTGAAAAAAAAGGATGGTTCGAATCGCATTTGCGTCGACTACAGAAAATTGAACAAAGTAACGATTTCGGATCCGGAGCCAATGAGGACTTCGGAGGATCTTTTCCAACAATTAGGGAAGTCAAAGTTCTTTTCGAAAATTGATCTCAGTAAAGGATATTGGCAGATACCCGTAGCAGAAGAAGATATATTCAAGACCGCGTTTGTGACACCGGATGGGACGTATGAATTTCTTCGAATGCCCTTTGGCATGAAGAACTCTGGTGCTACACTGGTTCGTGGGATGAGGGAAGTGCTTTCAGGCATGTCTGGCGTTGAGAGCTATATCGATGATTTGATTGTATTCTCCAGAGATTGGGAGACACACCTGCGAACTTTGGAAGAATTGTTGAAAAGACTAAGTGAGGCCAACCTCACTGCTCGTCCCTCAAAATGTATTTTTGGGGCATCTACGGTAGAATTTTTAGGTCACGATGTCGGATACGACTGGATCACGCCGAACGATGACAATCTAGAGAAGATTGCGCGAGCGAAGCGTCCAGTCACAAAGAAGGAAGTCCGATCATTTTGTGGGTTGCTCGGGTACTATCGGGACTATATTCCTTCGTTTGCGATTATTGCGGCACCGTTGACGGACCTGACGAAGAAGGGGCAGCCAAACTTTGTCAAATGGGGTGAGGCTCAGGAGAAAGCTTTCAACACTCTGAGAGAGGCTCTCCTGAAGCGGCCCATATTAAGACTGCCCGACCATTCGCGAAATTTCACTCTACGCACGGATGCATCCAACAGCGGAATTGGAGCTGTTCTGATGCAGGAGCACGAGGGAAAACTCCACCCCGTCGCGTACGCAAGCAAGAAGTTGACGAATGCGGAGACAAAGTACTCTACACTTGAAAAGGAGTGCTTGGCAATAATATGGGGAGTTGGTAAATTTCGCTTATTCCTGGCCGGAAAGAAGTTCGTCCTCCAAACGGACCACAAGCCGCTGACTTTCCTTAGCACGGCCCGCTACAAGAACGATCGTATACTCCGGTGGTCTCTATCATTGCAGGGGTACGACTTCGTAGTAAAAGACATTGCCGGCAAGGAGAACGTTATGGCGGACTATCTCAGCCGCATAATCGTATAGACTTTCGTGTGAATAACTTCGTGTTTTGTTTTGTAAAATTATTTGTATTTCGTGTGTGTTGTTAAAAATATTATTGCATAATATTTTTCTTTGCGGGGGGCGTATGTCACACTTCATTCATAATTTTAATCATAACTATGTAATGTATCCCCGTTAAAAGCAGTTCGTAGTTTTATCATAAGAGAATAAATGCGGCTCTTTGAGCGCTGTCTGCGATATACGTCCAATTTGTTATATGGCTCGATACATGTATCTTTTTCTCTTTTTTTTCTCCTCTTTGTATTGACGTAATATGTTTTTTTGACTAAAGTCATTGTACTGGAAAATTCGCGTATATTCCACTTGGTTCGCGTAACGAACTCTCCAGAGGTTTCTGGCTGAAGCTTGAATTTACGAGAAAGTTTACGTCACGTGATTTTGTTTTCTATATAAAGCCGATGCGTAGCGAGAATTATTATTATGATGATTCATTATCGTTGTGAGGTAATTTGAAGCGATTCGAGTGGCGGCTCGAGCGAAGGTGATTTTGTTTGGCCACAGGAGGTGGACCGTTAGATTTTTGTGTCGGTGGACAATTGTTGAATTTATTTGGTGCCAGTGGTTGGCAGTTTTGTTCTACAGAGGTAGAATTATTTTGTGTTGATCGAATCAAGTTATAGCGTTGAGTTCGCTTTGCAGTGTGGCAAAGCGTGGAATAGAATTTCGTCGGTCGCGATTTTGTAATACATTTGTTGTTATTAGAGACAGTGGTCTCTGTTTGTTGTGAGAAAGAATCTTCAACAAAATCAATCCGAGCTTTCGTTAACCAACTGTATAAACCGTCAGGCTCGTAGCAAAACTACTTCTTGAGCCGGAATAAAATAAAATTTAGACACAGCTTTGTTTCAGCGCAGGTATTCGGGTTACCTAGCTCAACTGGTCCTTTGGGATTCCCGAACAAAGTTTGTGACACTAGCTAAAAAAATTTAATCATTCAGGAGCGTCATAGAGTGAAGCAGTTGTTGGCAACGCAAGAAATCCTCCATCCAAATTTGTTTTCCTCGCTTAAAGAAGCAATTCAACCTCTTCTGACAGATGACAACCCGGAAACTGAAGTTAAAAACCACAAAGCAGATCCGCGCAAGTCGTGGCTCGATAAGATCTTACGAATCTCTTAATTTAAATTGATTATTATTTTGAAACAGAGCTTTTTTCTGCACAATTGCACTTACATTTATTATCTAATCTTGCGACTATTTGTTTAAAAATGAAATCGTCACAAAAAGTAACGTTGACAATTTTGATAAAGCAAGAACGAATAGCAAATAAATACGGCTTTTTTTGTATATAACCTTTATTGTTGATTCAGACCAAAGTGTTAATTTATAATTAAATTTTTAAATCCTGCTTTAAATAAGTTTTTTTTTGTTATTTAAAAACTTTTTTTGGTAAGAAACAGATAATAGAGAAATAAGACGTAAGCTTTCGTCTTTTTCAAGATCATTATCGTTTTTTTTGCAAAATCCAAACAAGAAGTCTAAATATGTTGTACAGTTTTTGCTAGTTTTGTATAAAGGCTATTTCTACACTTTCAAGCACATACATGTTTCGGTTTCAATAGGTTTTTTTTAAGTTTTTCCTAGTACAAAACTTTGAAATAGCTCTTGAAAGTTGAAACCAAGTGTTTCATTTCAAACTCCTTTGTTAAAGGAGTAGCCTTAAAAAAGGCTGCTTTCAAAACTCGAACGTTTTCGTCAAGCTCTCTTCATCAGGTTTCGGTAGAATAAATTGAAGAACTGAATGTAATATTTAAAAAGTTTTAAGACTGATTCTGATTGGCTAAAAATTAAAATTAGTAACAGCTATCATAATAACTAAAAATATTTAATAAAGCAAAACCACGTTTTTTCGGCGTAAAAAATTTTTGGCCAAAAAAAAGATACAAAATTATGCAAGTTTTGGAACGGTCCTGCCACAAGGGCTCTTTTCTACCAGATGAATTTTACCTGGAATAAAGAAGAACGGTCTTCCCACTTTTCAACGTATATGAATACGTGTGATATTGCAATAGTCGGTACGTGGGTCGAACGTCCCAACGTTTGCAGGACAGAACCCGTCAGCATGTGCCGAAGTCTATTCGGAACAGAACCGGTTAAAAACAAAAACAACCAAAACGCCAAGGTAAATCATCTAATTCTCTACCGCATTGTGACTCGGCAATTGAAATCATTCGTTATACAACCAAAAATGTGCATCGATCACTACAAGAACAATCAATTTTTGGTTCCGGTTTAGTATGTGATCTACCTACATGTTTCTAGTTTAGCTTGCGATCTACCTAAAAAATGCCACGATGAGAAAGTACGTGATAAAATAATGATTGAATGATCTTGGCTAGAAGCTAAAATTCGTATTTTCAAAAAGATGAGAGGAGTTCCAATGCAAACATTTCAATCGCACTTAGACTTTATTTGCTGGAAAATTTTACGCTCAAATGAAGAAAATCTTTTTGTCTCTTTTCTAAATGATATTCGCACTGTATATAGATCATAATTTAGTTAAATATTCTTATGTATGATCGTATTAAATAAATTATTTTTTTATATTTTTTGAACGTACTAGATGTTGGTAGCGGTAGATCATATTTCTTGGGTAGATCAAATTCTAAACCGGCACCCAATTTTTTATTCTTTCTGAGGCACGATCCGATTTCCATTTATCAGTCTTAGAATCGATTTTTATCATTTTTCGTAAACCTAATTTGTGTAGACAGAAAGAGTTTATTTATAAACATAAATTATTGGTATAAGTGTAAATTTTTTTCTTTTCAGTTCCAAATTTTAACACAAAACTTGCATAATTTTGTATTTTTTTTTTTTGGCCAAAAATTTTTCACGCCGACAAAACGTGGTTTTACTTTATTAAATATTTTCAGTTATTATGATAACTGTTACTAATTTTAATTTTTAAGACAATCAGAATCAGTCTTAAAACTTTTAAATTTTACATTCAGTTCTTCAATTTATTCTACCGAAACCTGTTGAAGAGAGCTAGACGAATATGTTCGAATTTTTGAAAACAGGCTTTTTTAAGGCTACTCCTTTAATAAAGGAGTTTGAAATGAAACACTTGGTTTCAACTTTCAAGAGCTATTTTAAAAATTTTTTCCTTCATTTGTATGGTCCATTTTAATACTAGTAGCTTAAGATTAAAATTAAGCCTTCCCATCACGATTTTCAGCCACTTCTTGCATTTCATTTCAACGAACTCCCAAACAATTTCAATTATGATTCTAAACATTTTTTCACCATCTAACTTTTGGTGGTTTCACAAATCTTTATTAGCTTGCTTTGGCTAAAAAAACTTCTTTGACAAAACTTTTTTAAGGTATTTTGGTCATATTACCGGCTACCTAAGAGGAGCGAATTTTTGTTTGATAAGGCAGTGGCTTGAAATTTAGCGATTTTTGAATGTCATGGGTCATGGAGTTTGTTGAGTAATATGATTATTTTCGTAAAATCTTGTTTCAAACCTAATATTGTAATCCGTTTTTTTGTTATTATTTAAAACTATTGGTGAGAATGAGACAAAGATGGGTCAAAATAGAGATTTCAAGTTTATGTATCTTTGAGATTATTGCCATTTTTTTGTGCATTTCGACTTTTGTTCATTGTCGTTATAAAATATCGTTTCTTGACATTACGTCATCATTAAATGAATCGATTTTATTTGCTTTCACCATTTGTAATTCTTCTGATTAATAAATTGGTTTGTAATTCGTCTTTTATTTTTGAAATTTTAATTATTGTGTATATACACTTTGCCAAACATTTTCTTTCTTGTCGTCGTTTCTACTTTGCTGCGATTAAAAAAAAGAAATAGTTGAAGGTTTACAAACAACGAATATATGATGAGATTATATTTATGTAGAATTGGGGAAAGTGAAACAACGATAGTCGCAACCTCAAAGCTTTTACTTTTATCCAATATCTTTAAGGGCTCGTTTTTACCATGACCTTGGAGGGAGTATTCTTTGTTGGTTTTATCCATTTTTGGTTTCTGTTAGCGCTTAAGCGCGGAAAGAAGTAAAAAAAATTAATAGAAAGAACAAAGAATACTCCCGCCAACGCTGGTAGTGCCACGATTGAAAGTTCGAGGAATCCATTTCTGAAAGATGCCGTTTATTCGAAAGCTGAACGGTTATCTTTCAAAGGCCCATTTATTAGCTCTGGCAAATTTAGTCGCTAAGAACAAAAAGACAATCCAGCAATTTTTTGAGTATTTAATTTCAAATAATACAGAATTTGTCCATCCAAGTTGAAGAACGAAAACTTAGCATACGTTCATTTTATTTGACACGGATTTCAAGTCTAAAAATACGCGAGAGACAAACATTATAAAGCAGCCCTGCGCCAAAGGGAAAGAATACCAAAGTAATGCTTTTGAGGTTTTAATAAAATATTTGATATTGTAATCCAAAGAAAGAGCCCAGTTCAAAAACTAAGCAAAGCAACCTAGTCACAACAGGCGATAGAGTTTATTTTGCGAATGTTGGTTTGATGAATGCAAAAAAGTTTGAGCAGGCACTTCATTCACCAAAGGGATTCGCGTTTAATTAGATTATTAAGCTCAAACGCTTAAGGGAGAGATCCGAGATAGTAAGTGAGATTGCATGCCACTGTTGATGCATGACGTTGAGATTGCAAATGCTTTTTTTGACTAAGATTTCATTATGAGATCTATGAATTTTATCGTTTTTTAAAAATCGATTATGCCCAAACAAATGTTTGTGGTGCCATTGAACTAATGAATGGCAGGTGTAATTGATTGTTTTTTTTTAAGCCGATAGAAATGCTGCCCATAAAACTAACATCCGGGTTAATCTGGTGCAAAGATCTGCAAGCCCGGCAAGATTTTCAATCCGGCACGCCGAACTGTCTTTCAAAATTTTGATACAATTGTTGACAAACAAACCATGTTGAATTAATTATACGAAAACGAAGTAATCGCCGTATATCAACACACTTAAATTATATTGCTTCAAATATACGAAAAACGACACTAATTAATTTGCCATTAATCAAATTTTTTACATTTTTTTGGAAAATTAAAATATTAGTGTCGATTATTATTGTAAAACCAGGGGAACTGGGATTTGAAGCCCCTTCCATAAAATTTTTAATCCCCTCCCAGAATTTTTACTACTCTTTCATCCCCCGCTTACTCAGCCTTTTTCATTTGACTTTTAAAGACAGAACATTTACGAATTAATCAAAAACTGTTATCTTTTTTATTTGTTCTTTATTGAACTGCCTAAAATAAAACGTAGGCCTTTACTCATCCTTTTTATTCTTCTACTTCAAGTCAAATTTTTACTTATGGTGTTGATATGTTTATATCAATTTTACTGTCAAACAGCTAGTTGATTTTTTTTCAAAAAAAGAAAATGAGGTTTACGACCGTGACTCTTTTAAAGGAAGTTTGACTGTGAATTCAATTTAGGTTTTGGCACGACTTTTCCAAGAGAGAAGACTTTTTAAAAACGAATTGCAGAAACCTTGCTATACTGTAAATCAAAAATCGCTGATGCATATTTTATAAAATCATTTACTTTTTAATTTCAGTTTGAGGGATAAAATGAAAAATGAAATAATATCATGTTACCCCCATCTTCATTAACTATTAAAACCTAAAAATTGTCGGCTATATTACTTACCTGTACATTGCCCAGGGTCAGATACCGCCATTGAAAGTAAGCGCCCGTATTTTTAGCTATTAAAAAATTGCACAAAATAAAATTGCAATCATTTTACCTTTATTTTACAAAAGTACATTTAAAGTTTAATTTTGGATGAAAAAATTATCTAATTAGCGTGAAGACCTTTTTTGGTCTTTACTTGTAAATAACTTTTTTAAATGTGGTTCACTGGTTATTTTCATTGTTTTGTTAAAAACAATAAATTAATAACTTTTCCCCAGAAGTCATAAAAACTCGCCCATGTGGCCTGTTGTCAGAAGATTAGGGAAACCCCTAGCTTTGTAGTTGGGAGCACTCTTTGACAGAAGCAGTAACTCGGATAAACCTCCACTCTCATTAACCAGTTGATTTCTTTGAAAAAACCAAAGTAAGAAAAGTTATTAGCACTGGGTCGGTCCAGATGGTAGGTGCTTTCACGCAGCCTGGGCCGTGAGTAAGTCTGCTCATTGATCTTAATATGACAGACCGAAACCGAACCTACCAAAACGGAAGGGTATCCACCCATTCCGATGTTCAGTGTGGGTCTGTTAATCGGCAAACGTCCTTTTCAGGACGGGGCAATGTCAGGATAAAACTGCCCTTTTCAGGGCACATTGCCAACAAGTTCCGAAGACCCACTATTCTTCAGCTGAACATCGAAGGCCTCACTGCAAGCAAGATGAATGTTCTTCATCACCTCGCTATGCAGTCTGAGGCACTCGTCATCCTACTGCAGGAGACCCACTGCACTGATGCAGAGAAGTTGGTGCTACCACACTACCAACTAGCTGGGTCTTCTTTAAGCAGGAAGCATGGCCTTGCCACGTTTGTTCACGAGCGACTGAGATACACGCTTTTGGACCAATCTCCACCGACATTGGAGATCGAGTGGCTGTGTGTGGACGTTGATGGCTATAAAATAGTCAACGTCTACAAACCACCACCAACGCGATTGCGAACCCTGGATCTCCCAGTGTTTCCTCACCCCTGTCTGTACGCTGGCGATTTTAACTGTTGTCATGCTGACTGGGGTTATGATGACAACAGTCCGGATGGTGAGTGCTTGGCTGGCTGGGCAAGTATTAATTGTCTTGCCCTCCTATATAATGCCAAGGACGCTGCCAGTTTTTATTCCGGCCGCTGGAACACTGACACCAATCCAGACCTAGCTTTCGCTAGCGTAGGTCCAAACAGTCGCTTACCGGATAGACGTGTCCTTGAGAAGTTTTCCAGGTCACAACATCGACCCTCGCTTATTACACCACCAAGGTTTGCTATGGCAGTGCCAAGCATGCCTGTTAAGCGATGGAACTTCCGCAAGGCCAATTGGAGTCACTACATTGCTTTGACGAATAAATTCGCAAAGACTTTGTTGCCGCCTGATTCACTTGATGTGGATGCGGCTTACCAGGACTTCTGTAACATCATTAAGAAAGCAGCCAAGAAGACTATCCCACGCGGGTATCGAAACAACTATATTCCGTGTTGGGATGCAGAATGTGAATCCCTCTATAAAACCTTTCTGCAGTCTCCTCAGGGAGACGACTCAAGTTTGGCTGCTACAACTCTGCTTGCCAAGGTTGACAGAAAACGGAGGGATCCATGGTCCGAAGCAGTTCGGAGCATTGACTTCTCACATTCTAGTCGAAAAGCGTGGAGTATTTTGAACAACCTTACTGGTAGGTCACGACACTCTCCTCGTCATTGTCCCGTTTCAGCCGATGCTATTGCATCTCAGCTGGTTAGAAATGGGAAATACGAGGCTGTTGACCGCAAGTCATCTCGACTTGTCTTTCAAGAAGTGTCTGACCTTTGGAGGGCCACAACACCAGACGCAGTAAATATCTCTGACAATTTTTCACAGAGAGAATTTGCTGCTGCCCTTCAACATTTAAAACCAGGTAAAGCTCCGGGTCCTGATTCCATCTGCCCCGAGCTTCTACTCCATGCTGGAGCTGCTTTGAAGTCCTGGTTACGTGACTTCATTTCTTCCTGTTTGCGCCGACTCAAAATTCCCAAGATCTGGAGAAGAGCGCTTGTGGTCGCGATCCCAAAACCAGCAAAGCCCGTGGGGGACCCAAAGAGTTATCGACCGATATCTCTGCTCTGTGTCCCCTACAAGATCCTCGAGAGGCTTATCTACGCCCGCGTTGAACCATTAATCGATCCACTGCTCCCTAAAGAGCAGGCTGGGTTCCGACGCGGGAAGTCAATCGTAGATCAAGTTGTTCTGCTAACCCAGAACATCGAGGATTCTTTCGAGGCTAAAAAGAAGGCCGGTGCCGTATTTATCAATCTGACAGCTGCTTATGACACTGTCTGGCACCGTGGCCTTACCTGCAAGCTGCTGAGACTACTTTCGGATAAGCACATGGTCAAAATGATTATGGAGCTTGTCCGAAATCGAAGTTTCACCCTTACCACCGGTGACAGCAAGCAAAGCAGGCTACGCCGCCTTAAAAACGGCGTTCCTTAGGGATCGGTCTTGGCTCCCCTCCTATTTAACATCTATATGTACGATCTTCCTTCCATGATTTCCAGAAGGTTTGCTTATGCTGATGATTTAGCATTGTTGCACTCTTCTGGAAACTGGAAGGACTTGGAGGGGACTTTAAGCCAAGACATGTCCACACTGTCAGCGTATCTCCAGACTTGGAGGTTGAAGCTCAGTTACACTAAGACGGTGACGACAGCCTTTCACTTAAACAACCGAGAGGCCAAACGTGAGCTAAAGGTCTACAACAATAGTAGACTTTTACCGTTCTGTCCAACCCCTACATACCTTGGGGTAAAACTGGACAGATCGCTCACGTTTCGTCACCATTTAGTGGCATTGCGCAAAAAACTATCCTCGTGTGTCACACTGTTGAGGCAACTCGTGAGCTCGGGATGGGGTGCTGGTGCTAAAACACTACGCATAGCCACCTTGTCTCTAGTCTACTCAACAGCTGAGTACTGTGCGCCAGTCTGGTGTCGCAGTGCTCACACTCGCCTCATCGACAGTGTCTTGAATGACGCCTTGCGCATAGTTACTGGATGCCTGCGTCCCACTCCAACGGACCACCTACGTGTACTTTCAGGCATCCAGCCAGCTGAGCTTCGCCGACTGGGAGCGACACTCTCCTTGGCTTACCGTGGATCTCTGGACCCCGATCATATTTTGCATGATCTGTTAAATGGGTCCTCAGATACTGGCCAAGTGAGACTAAGATCCAGACGCCCGTTTGTGCCAGGTGCGCGGAATCTCTTGGACAATCTTGCCAGACTTGGCATCCGCGCCTCTGAATGGACAAATCACAAATGGAACGCGGAGTACTGTGAAAGTGCTTTCAGGCTCCTTGCTTTTGTGCCCGGGACCAGTGTCAGGCCTGTTGGGATGGGCTTACCCCGAGCAGCTTGGGTTAAGCTCAACCGCCTGCGGACTGGTGTTGGGCGATTCCATTCGTCCATGCACAAATGGGGTCTCGCTCCTTCACCGAATTGCGAGTGTGGCGCCTCAGAGCAAACCGCAGACCATGTACTAACAATGTGCCCCATACATCGGGCACCACATGGAGCACGCGGTCTGACGGTTTTGGATGATGAAACTCGATGCTGGCTTAATAACATCACTGCCAGCATCTGATCCAGGCAGTGCAGCAGTCTGGGGTAGTAAAAGGATAAACCCTCGGCCCCAGTTCTGTTTGTGTCTGGCCTGGAGTGGATGCCCTTCAAACGATGACGACGACGACGACGACGACGACGAGCACTGGGTCAATAATAGGATTCCTAAAAGGATTCCGACTAGTGACTAAAATTTGAAATTAAAAAGACAGTTCTTAACAAAATACAAAAAGGCAGAGCTCTTAACGATAGGTCAAGAGCAATATTAAGTAATTTGATTGCGGGTTCAGGATTTAAAAATTATATTTCGTAATAATAAAATGACTCAAATAACAAATTCATACTTACAAATTAATGAAAGTAACTTAATAGACAACTCAATTACCGAGCTTGAGTATGTGGAGTATTTACCAAGAGATTCTAACAATATGAATAAAGATGGGCAACACATTTTTGAAAATAAAGATGAAGATGTATTTCTTCTACCACATAAAGCATTTCTTGAAATCAAAGGAAAACTACAAACTAATGCAGACGCTAATTACAATAACCATAACGTAATTTCATTAGTAAACAACGGTTCGTTTTTGTTTCAAACTGCTCAGTATCAATTAAATAACCAAACGATAGAAAACATTAACCTTCAACAATATTAAACTTAGTTAGCTTTAGTGATGATTATTCAAAATTAACTGCATCTAATATGTTGTGGTACAAAGACACTGGAACTGATGGAGTTTTTCTTAAGCAAAATTTTACTAACTTAGCAGAAGACGCAAATGCAAATGCTGTTCGTGATGGTGTTAGAGATCTGATAGAAACATACAACAACAATCAACAAGCAAATCTAGGCTTTACAGCAAGACAGAACATTACCACTGGAAACAAACAAATCACTTTAATGCTTCCACTCTCGCCGATATTCGGATTTTGTTGTGATATCGATAAGGTATTTTGTGGTGTAAAACACAGTTTAATTCTTGATAGGAAAATTTCTGATAATTACATTATGAAAGCAAACGGTGTTGCTGCTGGAAAATTTAACATAAGTTATATATCTCTATGGATGCCTAAAGTAAAACCGAGTTTGAGAGTCGAATCAGAAATAGACTCTATGCTGGTGAAAGGACATATAAAAGAACTATATTTTGAACAAATCAGGGTGTATCGAACAATGTTCCAACCAACCCAAACAAGTATGACATGGAGAATTACAACACAACCTGGAACTGAACTTTTCAGACATGTGTTTATAGCCTTTCAATCAAGTAAACGAGATTCTAACCAAGTAATGAATAACATGATTTTTGATAATGCTAATTTAAGACGTATTAACTGTAGGATTAACAGCGTGCAATATCCTGAACGAGAATTTGAATGTAATTTTTCACAAGAAAACAGAAATTATTCAAGATCATACATGAGCTTTTTAGAGGCTGTAAATAAATACCAGGACTCTGACACTGGCTGCCAACAATCAGCTGAAAACTGGGCAAGTTTATATCCAATTCATCATTTTGATGTAAGTAAACACAATGATCAACTTAGAGATTTAATCCCGGAAGCAATTTTAGGAATTTAGCAAACAATGTTGACCAGCCTTTTTATGTGTGTGCAGTTGTGCTCTCTGATCGTTACTTTAAATTAGAAGCACTCTCAGGTCGAATGAATACAATTATCTATGTATATATTAAAATGTATGTTAAAGTAAGATTAAATTTATCACCAAATTAAATAGAAAAATAAAACAAGCTTTTCAAAATAAAACTGGACTTACACTTAATTTTAATTCTAATCAATTAAGTGGAAAGGTTTTCTTGGTTTAACAAATACACAAAGAAAATAAATTCTTTAAAAGCAAAAGGTTCTGGTGTTACTTTAAAACTATCCAAATTACAGATTTTTAAACAAGGTGACTTTCTAAGAACTCTTTTAGCAGGTCTTGCAGGAACCTTGTTGCCCGCCCTTTTAGGTGGTAAAGGTATTGTATTGCCAGGAACAAAGGGTGAAGGTCTTGTTTTACCAGGAACAAAAAGACAAGGAAAATCTTATTATTTTGAAAAACCTGTACTCGGAAAAGGTTTAATTCTTGGACCTAATTATCCATTTAAAAACATACCCATTTTAGGTTTGATTTTATGAACTATTATAAATAATTGACCGAAGAAGAAAAAAACAAAATTTTAAAACTCGAAACCAAAAAAAGCGTTTGTTTAAAAGCAAATCATTTGATAAAATTTATAATACATTACCAGATGATCCAAAAGATTTGGATTGCGATTTAGTTACCCCATTTGAAATGTTCAAAGCATTAATAAATTCTGTTATTTTAATTCAAAAATTATTCAAACATGGATATGATAAAAAATCTGTATTATTTTTTGTTTCAGAAAAATTCATTGAACAAAATATCCCACAAGATTATAATCTTGTTATAAAATCAATAGTGAAACTATTAAAAGTAAAATATTTCGATGTTTATCTAGCTCTTTTAAAGTTCAATTTTGAAGAAACATGCAATTGCTGTTGTAAAAAGAAAAAAAAGATAACAGTTAAAGAACACAAACTTTATCGAGCGTAATATAAAATTTATCACGAATATTCATTGAACTTAACAGAAAATCAAAAGAATAAAATTTTAAATGCATACAAAAACAAAACTGATGTAAAAATAAGATTAATGATTCAATTATGCACCCCACTTATAAATATAAATTGTCTAAGCCAGTGGTTCTCAAACTTTTTGCGCCCGCGGCACACTTGAACCAGAGTGCAGATCTTTTTTGGTCTGTACTGAGTTTTCCTCGTTTTCCGTTACCTGATGCATTATAATGTATTACATAAAGGCCTTGAATTTTTATTTAACTTTCCATAAATAAAGTGAAAACTTTTTTTTATTATCTTCACTAAATTTTGAACTGTTGGTTTTCGTATGACGTATTTAAGTTCCGCATATCGTGTACGACAGGCACGTCAAACTCGCGCGCTTATGTGGGCCGCATCGGTGAAATTTTAGCCTGAAAATTTGCCGCTGGCCGCAATCTGGCTACAAAAGAAAGTGAAAGCCAATAAAAAAAGTCTTCACTTGAATCGTTTTGGGTGATCCTGGTTGTTCTTTTAAATTTTACGTTGAAACCAAGGTGAGGACCAAAAAAAAAGATCTTCATTTAATTGGTTGGTTAATTTCGGTTAGAAAATCAAGTTCTTGCTAATAAACTTTGTCATTTTAATTATTTAAATTTAGTTCTGAAATTATTATTAATTAGATTTCGTATTGAGCATCTGATTAAAAATTTCTTCAAAAGACTTCGCGTGCCGTGAGTTTGACATGCCTTGTGTATGAAACGAGCCTGGAAGACAACTGATCATCAAAACTTTACGTAATAGAAATTACATTTAGAATTTTTAAGCTTTTTGGTCGCTGCCCATAAAAAAATATACATTTTCTTTGTAATAAAGTGTGTTTACGTTGGTGTTGCGGAGTACGGATTAATGTATTTTAAAAAGTTTTGCGACACACTTAAAAATCTCTCTCGGCACAGTAGTGTGCCGCGGTACACAGTTTGAGAAACACTGGTCTAAGCAATCACTTGATATACTATCACCAGAAGACATTGAAAGAATACAAAAAGCGTATGGAAAACCTAACATTGAAATATTCGACAACGATAGCTTTTTAATTAGGGTGAAATCTAAAGAAAAAAATAAAATAAAACTGTTAATTGAAAAAAAATAAATTTTAAATGTACATATATTAAGTGAATAAAAAACTAATAATTAAAAATCGTGAATTTTATTTCCACCCAACATACATAGCATATGCTGGAAGTCTAGATAGTTATGTTGTTCATGCGATTACTTGAATTCCCACTTTAGGCATTATTAATGAAAAAGATATTCTAAATTCGCTGTTGAAGATGATTGGGGGCGGTGTTTACATGTTTATGATTTCATTTGGGAGTGTTTTCATGGCTTACTAAAAGAAGGAGAGAAAATCAAACACATTAACAAAAGATGTGATGGTAACAGATTGGAGAATATGAAATTGCGTAGTTCAAATGATATTGTTATACGAGGGTCTATAACTTATATTTAACATGGAATTGAAAATAAAAATATCAGCTTTAAATAAAAGTGTAGATCTCGAAGTCAAAAATAGCTTACTGTATAGTTAATTTTTTTTTTAATTCTATAAATCCCGGTTTCAAAGCATAAAAATTTGAAAGAAGATTTTAAACAAAATTAGAATTCTAAAAAAAATTTTCTCAAGGGATGGAGGTGAAGTAATCTGACAGCATGACAAGCACATTTGCTACGCTTGTCATGCGTTGCAAGCTTTTGAAGAGCATGGATATCTGAAGTAATCTGATAGCATGCAAGTTAAAAAATTTGCTTTTTAAGGTGAAATTTTTCAAGCGTTACGCTGAAGAATTTTGTAAGGCCGCGGGCCGCAAAAAGCAAAGGTATGAACATGTAAAGTTTATTTAAACTTTATATTTACTTAGTTTTTAAATACTTGTTTATTTAATAAAAAAAAACTTAAACAAAAGTGTAGATCGTTAAATTTTTAAAAATTCTATAAATGTCGGTTCCAAAACATAAAAATTTGAAAAGATTTTTTAAAAACAAAGATTTAGAATGTTTAGACATCGAACATAATAAATTCCCAAATCAATATAAATTTGAAAAAAGATTTTTTAAAAACTAAGATTTAGAATGCTCTGATTTAAATTGCATCGGACACGGCATTTCATGTACTACTAAAGTTATCACAAAAACCAAAGCAAATAAACATTCATATTTATTACACTAATATTTATCAATATTTTATTTACGATCAAAATAATTGAACCACTCGGCAAAAATTTTACTTTAAACCAATTTTGAAACCAGTCATCAACATTACAATTAAATATTAGTGGTTTATTTACGTCTTGTACGGAAAAGAATAAGCTAAATACAATTTTTACCGCGTGGCACAGAAAAACAAATTTTGAGACAGGCAGTAAACTCGATGAGTGCGCACAGACAAAAACAAACAATGAAAAAATCATTACAGAAAGTATCTGTTCTGCAACCTAGTGGCCTGTACGAATGCGAATAAGCACATCGGTCCGTACCCATGTCTCGTGGGTGGGTAGGGGTTGACTTACGTACATAAAATCGATGGAAAGGTGGGACCGGCCAAAGCTACATAGCTAAAAGTTAGCGGGAAGCGGATTAAAGCACAGACTCGTGGGACTAGAGATCTGAAGTGCGCATTTGGACTAGACGACTTCGCCAAACTAGGCGTCCGCCCTTCTCAGTGGACGAATTATAGATAGAATACAGAGTAGTGTGAGAATAGCTCCAGGCTACGTGCTTTTATACCCATGACCAGTACCACGCCTGTTGGAATGAGCTTGCCCCAAATGGCTTGGGTTAAGCTCAATTGCTTGCCAATCGGTGTTGGGCGATTTCGTTCGTTCATGCGCCATTGAACTGCAGACCACGTTCTAGCGACGTCCCTTTACATCGGGCACCACATGGAGCACGAGGTCTGACGGTTTTGCATGACGAAACCCGATGCTGGCTCAACACTATCACTGATGGTACTAAGAGAGTTGATCGAACGGCAATTGATGGAACGACATTTGATCGAAACGACTTTTGATGGAACAACACGAGATTGAAACGACACTTGATCGAAACGACACTTGATCGAAACGACATTTGATCGAAACGACACTTGATCAAAATGATCGTTGATAAAAAAAGATTTACCTTTGTATGTTTCTGCGGTTAAACAATCTCTTCGTTACTGTGAACTAGATTCATAAAAAGCCGATAGTTTCTGGTCTCTGTCTTAAAACTTAGATCTCAAAATTTTCCGGTCTCGACGTTTCTGGTCGCGACTACATCACTGCTTTTTAGCAACAAATTTTTTTCGTTTCAATGTTTTAAACAAACGCGATGGTTTACCACTTTGGAAATATAGTATGGCTGAATTTAATGAACAAACAAAAGTACGCCGAGCCTATAATGCCAGATGTAAATCAAGCCTTTGAATTTTTTGTTTGCACTGAATAAAGCATTCTAAATAAATCATTTGCTTTCAAGAAAAAGTTGTCCCATTGCTATTTGGTTTCCGTCATTTGTTAATGATTTTTTTGCAACGAAAAAGATGACGACAAAAAATCTAAATAACTAAGTATTGCTGGTGATAGCACAAAGCCGGCGAACCTTTCCTATATCTTATAAAATATACAGTAAAAAAAAGCTAGATAGAAAATAGAGATTTACAATTTATTACTGCGAAGGAATTTGCGAAGGAATGCAAAGTACCTTAGTCGGTTGCACGATTGAAACGTGAACAGAAAAATGGGAGCTCGTTGCTTGGAATGAGCAAGCGCTTTTTTACATACACTACAAAATCTAAAAAAGGAAATGTTTGTTTGGGCTGCTCAGCTTTGGCTCAGTAATTTAAATTCATTCAATTAAACGTTAACAGGCAAAATTTCAAACAAATCCTTTTTTGTTTGTCAATCGTGGACTTAGAATTTTATTAGCAAATTATATTACCAAAAGGTGTTTTTGAATTGTTTTACTTTCGGATGTTAAGCAAAGTGTTTTATAAAGTCTGATTGACGCCAGTGGAAACTTTGCTTTTGTCAAGAAGAACTATTTTTTTGGTTACATACTTTTGCACAGTCCAAACATGCTCTGAAGCGTGGAAGAATAACCACTTGAACCGTATTATCGAACGGTTTTATCTGTCAATTTGCCGAAGGTTGGTTTATCCCTTACTAACACCTCGCGATTTCATCTCTTCTTTGTTTTACACACATGAACGATCATCGAAAACAGGGTCGTCTCTTTTTCTTTTGTTTGGTAAGATTTTTCTGAATGTAAAAACTAAAACTACATAAAAGAACTTACATTATAGGAAACTGCATGTTTTAAAAAAATATTTAACGAGTTAAAAAAATAGAGTTGTTTAAGAATTGTAATGATTTAATTTAAAAGTAACTAAAAGGTAGCTTTTTAAAACATTTGAAAGGAAAAAAAATTTGAAACGAAAAAAATTACAGTATATTTTATCGAATGGTTCCAGTGCAGTAGTTTTCAAACTGGGGGTTTCCAACCTTTGGGGGTCCTTGAGCAATTTTGAGAAATGCCGAGCAAAATTTTGTAATTTAAAAATTCTTAATTAATTATTTTTTTTTATCTTAAAAATTTTGTCAACTTATAGATCTGATTGTACTAAGTCGCAAGTGTATCAAAGGTTTGACGAAAAACATCATTGACAATTTGTTAAAGTTCTGTTCTGCAATTTTTTGGAATTTTTTTTTGTTTAAAAATTTAACTGAGTTTCATCATTATTTTAAAAAACCAAAAGGGGCTTTCTCTGCTAAAAATTTGGAAATTACTGATCTAGCAAAATTGTAATTCTTCAGCTTATGGATCAGTTAGGACACGAAGACTTTTCATTAAGCCGCCAAACAAGTATAACAGTTTGCAGTACAATTAATAAAATATTTCATTAAGATTTGACTGAAAATGATAAGCAATTAGTTGGTTTGCACTTTTGATAAACAATCATAAAACGATCGTTTTTTCAAAGGGCTACAAACAAATAATAAATTACGTAGATTTCCGGCGATTAATCAAAATCTTCCGATCTATAGACATAAAGTACGGCTAACTATATTTATCTTTTTAAAATTGAAATGAGTTGGGCCAAATCTATGCAAAGCTAAAGCAAGAGAAGCTAATTGATTCGAGAAAATATAAATTTGTTCTACATATTTAATAATACGGTAGACGGCAGCTCAAATCTAATATCAACTGACTAATCCTCTGATGTAAACGACTTCATAAGCTCTTTACCAATTTAGAAGTTAGGTGAAACAATGTCGGGGTCTGGGGTTATCATATCGTAAAAAACTTATTTCGTTTTTAAACAGAAAAGTTTTTTATTTTGTACAAGCTCTCGGATCCTCGAATATATTATACGCAAACGGCAAACGGACAACCTTACAACGCCCTGTTTGGACCAAAAAATCACTTTGATCTCTCCCGCAGCATTATCTTGGCAATAAGCAGCAACCATTGAAATGCTGGTCATTATTGAATAAATTTGATTCTATGAAGCCAAAAAGCTTGACAGGCGTTTTAACATTACTCATAAAAAAAAATTTTTCAATAATAAAAACTAGTACCTGTCTTTAAAACAATTTGTTATAGTCAAGATTGAGTTAAGTCAAACAAAGTTGATTTACTATAACAATTTTGAAATGCGACCAGTTAAAAATTTTCTTTAGTGATTTTAACATTATAAAAGTAAAAAACTAATTTAATTAACCAATTAAAAAATTGCGAAACTTAATTAAAATAAGCTAATACACAAACTGAAATTTTAAATAATAAAAGAGTTTTGAAATTGCTTTTGCTTTTGAAATTAAAGCTTTGAAAGTGTTTTATGCATATATATTATGTTTTAAGTACCGGAAAATTTAGTTAATTTTTAAGCGTTAGTAACTGCTGGTCGATGATTTTAAAGCATTTTAAAAGAAAAAG
Source organism: Diplosoma virens (assembly GCA_963680785.1). Lineage (NCBI taxonomy): Eukaryota > Metazoa > Chordata > Ascidiacea > Aplousobranchia > Didemnidae > Diplosoma > Diplosoma virens. The sequence goes on from OY796891.1 coordinate 28,198,407, forward strand.
AAGGATAAACTTTTTATTAAAAAGCTTCTTTTTCAGATTTAATGGTTGTAATCTTTACAGACTATTTAAAATGAAAGTAATTTTTATGTTTAGTCTAATCGTCGGTAAGAAACGATTATTTGTATTGTACCACTGTGTATTTAAATGCAAAAGAATTATCACTATTTATCTTCGTATTCATCAATCTTAACTTTAAGTTGCTTATTTTATATCCAAAAAACTTCTTTATAAGATAATGACAAATTGCATCAGCAAAAACTTTGTAATAACTTATACTTTTAAAGATTTGTTAATTTCTACAGTCTAAATAAAATAGTTCTAGCGTAACTGCAAAGTCTACAGCCTTTGAGGATTAATGGTATCCTTTACGCGAAGGTTCCCAACTGTTATGTCATTTTAAACCTAGAAAGCGTCACAATATAACACAATAAACTTTTCGAAAAGTGTGTTTTGACGTTCGAATATAAATTTTATTTCAAAGTACAAGCGAAGTCTTTCTTTGGTCTTCACTCAAAGTTTTGTGCCCATAAATTAATACTACAACTTCAAAAATTTGCCATGAATTTATTTTTGACGTTATTTTAGTACAGTTTTTGCAAAAGGAAAGACAAACACTTCAACTTTTTATCTAATTATGCTTATTTTGCTTTTTTGCTGTGTTTACTTAATTATTTACTTATTTTTTGTCTTTTTACAGATTCTTGAATTCCTTAAAACGAGCACTCCCAGGAAAAGGCCCATTGTGTGCCTTGGTTTATAAGACAAAATCAGACAACCAAGTCCAGAGAAACTTTTGAATTAATTGTCTGATTTTGTTGGCAGAAAGAATTTGCAAAAAGACCAAAAATAATTAAATAAACACAGCAAAAAAGCAAAATAAGCATAATTAGATAAAAACTTGAAGTGTTTGTCTTTTCATTTGCACAAAACTGTACTGAAATAACGTCAAAAATAAATTTATGGCAAGTTTTTGAAGTTGTAGTGGTAATTTATGGACACCCTGTATTTCAAACTTTAAGTAAAGACCAAAAAAAGCTTTTTCTTATACAAAAAAAGCCTCATCTAAGACCAAAAAAAGGCCAAAAAAAGCATTCTCTTATTGCAGTGGTTCCCAAACTTTTTAATGTCATGGACCCTTTTGAGGATTTTCCTGAAAGTTGTGGACCCCTTAAATAAAAAAGGAAATAAAATCCACTCTTTTCTCCCAAAAACACGGTGATCTCTAAAAAAAAAAAAAGGTTTTCACTTCGATTTTATTTCCAATTTTGCTGTTTTTTCTCCCAGAAACATGGTGATCTCTAAAAAAAAAAAAAAAAAAGGTCTTCACCTTGAATCGATCTTTTATTTTCCTAGGCAACTGCCTAATTCGCCTCCCCTAATATCCACCACTGCTTTAACTATGATATATTCTTTCATTTTTTCCATAAAAAGGCTCATGGACCCCCAAAAATCACTCTGTGGTCCCCCGGTTGGGAACCACTGATAATTCCCCCCTTGAAAATACAAAATTCCCCCCTGTTGAGAACCACTGTCTTATTGTAATGCTAGCGGAAAGACGTGTTCGCTAGTAGCTGCCGTGAAGTAACCTAATTTATAAAGTAAATAAAAGCGAACAAAACATAAGGAAAAAAAATGTCAGGCGCCATGGAAAGAAAATTAGATATGCTGAGAACTCTTGAAAACCTTACTGAAAGAATGGATAAGCTTGATTTTAAATTAGAAACTTTTGATAATCGTTTAAATAAATTGGAAAGTCTATTTAACGATAAAATTAATAAACTGGAACAGCCTCTTGAAAACAAAAGTAATGTTAATTATATAGATAACATCCATACTAAATTAAACAGAATTGAACAGCAGCAAATATAACTTAATGCAAGAATCATACGATAAAAGACTGAACTTACTTATTCATGGACTAGAGCAGGGTTTCTTAAACTATGGGTTGCGACCCCAAATGGGGTCGCCTAAAATAATTTTGGGGATCGCGAAACAAATTGGCATTTTGTGCTTTGTGCCGCAAAACTTTGAAAATCCCAGTAGTGCCGCGGAACTTTTGGAAAAAATTATGGTTATTGCACATGTAATCGGCAAATCAGAGAATTTGGGGACAAAAATTGGCAAATTGGAGCTTGATTCTGAGTGCGAACCTTTTTTTTAGAGAACACCTGAAGTTGGCGACGAAAATAAATAAATCGCAGTTCGATTCTGAGTGAAGACCTTTTTTTTTTTTAGAGAACGGCATGATTTTGGGAGTAAAAATACGGGAAAAGGAGATCGATTCAAAGTGAAGACCATTTTTTTTAGAGATCATTACGATTTTCGGAGAAAAATTGCAAAGTGCGAGATCAAAACCCTCTTTTGTTTTTAGAGAACACCAATTTTTGAGAATTCTTGCCTCGGGCCCCTAATTTTAAATATCCACCACGAATTGGGGTCACACAAAATTTTATTTTTTAAAACGGGGTCGCAGAACAAAAAAGTTTAAGAAGCCCTGGACTAGAGGAAAGCAACAAAACAGACTGGGAAACACGTGAAAATACGCAGGAAGCTATATACGAATTTTTCCAAAAAGGCCTCCAAATCAAAGAACCTAGAACCATAGAATTAATTGATTGTCACCGACTACCGCAGCGCCCAATTTTTAAAAACAACATCAAAGTAAACCGACCTGTCATTATAAAACTTGCTAAAGAGATCGATCGACGCATAATATTTAGCAAATTGAAAAATCTTAAGTATTATAATGAAGCTAGGAAATCTCAAAATAAACGACCACATTACATAACAGAGCATTTACCCAAGCAATTTCAGGTGGAACGTAAAGCACTATTACCACATTTCAAAGAGGCTAGAAGATTAAATAAAAAGACAAGCTCGAAGGCAGAGAATGGTCATTATAATTTGTATATAGACAATGTTAAATTTCAGCCATGAAGTGTTTCTTTAGCAAATCTATTAATACTTTTTACGAATATTTCTGTAGAAGCCTCATCATTTGTAAGTAAATACCTTCTCTTAATCTTTACATTAGTACAGCATTTATTATGTAGTATCACAGCTAAGCCTTCCACTCATACACCATATATATTAATAATTGTTCATCGTTTTTACGAAATACTGTACGCCTTTTCCTAAAATTTTACCTTTAACGTCAGCGACCTTTTGATATTATTTCTTTTTAAATTCTCGGTAAATTCTCGGTGTTTTTTCACTTTAGTATGATTTCCTTATTTGGTTGCAACTAATTTAGCAATGCAGCTCTTTGCGTAATTGTTTCATGCGTTACATGTCTGCTGAAACTAGTGTTTGTGTTTTTTCATCTAATCAAGCGGACATTTCAGAAGATATCAACCATAACAGCCTATCTGATATGCTTTCTGGTTCTCTGCGAACCAACATAAAAGCCTGTAGTTATTATGATATTTTCAAACTTAATACTACCTTAAACAATTCTTCTCATTTTACATTCATCTAAATATTTCATCCCTCCAATCTCATTTGATAAATTATACGATCTACTTTGACAACTAACTCACCCTCCCAGTATAATCTTTATCTCGGAAACAGGCATTAATAAAGAATCTCTCATTAATATTAACCTACCAGGCTATAATTTTCTTCATTCCCCTTCCACGTCCGTAGTTGGTGGAGTAGGTGCTTATTTTTCTAACCAACTGACGTTCGCAATAAACAACCTCTTACAGCTCCATGTTTAAGGGTGCAAAGACCTTTGGTTTACCGTTACCTTTCCTAATTTAAAATCGCATTACATTTTTGCAGTAATATATCGTCATCCGCACAACAACCACACCCCCTTTGTAATGCTCTTGATGAAACTCTTGAAATCCTAAATCAGAAGGAAAGCAAAGTAATTATTATGGGTGATATTAAAATTAACATGTTATCTGACCCAAACTCTCCTCATTTAAACCATTATAATAAAATACTTGAAAAGATTTTTTGTGGCACAAAATTTTAAAATAGCCTGAAATGTCGCTATAGATGTGGCCATCTATATAGACAAAACTCTTTTATAAAGAGAGGGTAGCCTTGAAAAAGGCTGTTTAAGAAAACTCAAACGTTTTCGTGTAGCTCTCATCGGGAGAAATCGCTACAATGAGTAAAGAACTGAAATGTCGAAATTATATTGCTTAAGATTGTCGTTTCGCCGAGTAAGAAATTATACTGAAGCGCAGTTGATTAGAAGCATCAGCCACCAAGCGGTCGAAAAGTGAAAAATTTTTGTCGTTTCGTTTATTTTTGATAGAAATTAGTAATCCTTTGGTCATCCAGGGTTTTTGACGTAATCGAAAGTCTTGAGGTAACCTCAAGCAAACCTGCATTGTGCCGTCAAAAAGAGTTCGTTTATAGGCTTAAATTATCAACATAATTATATTGGTTTTATTTTATTCTTTTTCAGACTTCAAATTACAACTATAATTTTGCCAAGTTAAACATCCAAATTCCGTCCAATAAAAATTGTTCCATTTCTAACTCGACGAAACGACAAAAATTTTTCACTTTTCGACCGCTTGGTGGCTGATGCTTCTAATCAACTGCGCTTCAGTATAATTTCTTACTCGGCGAAACGACAATCTTAAGCAATATAATTTCGACATTTCAGTTCTTTACTCATTGTAGCGATTTCTCCCGATGAGAGCTACACGAAAACGTTTGAGTTTTCTTAAACAGCCTTTTTCAAGGCTACCCTCTCTTTATAAAAGAGTTTTGTCTATATAGATGGCCACATCTATAGCGACATTTCAGGCTATAATAAAATACTTGTTAGTAATGGATTTACATCCTGTATAACTAACCCTACCAGAATAATAAAGTTTTCTCAAACCTCCATTGACCACTTAATAACCAACGTTAACGGGACCATAATTACACCAGGTGTCTTGCAACATTTTATCTCTGACCACCTTCCCATCTTTTGTATTGTCTCGTCAATTAAGCACAAAAATCCTTTTAAAAACTCAACCCATTATTATCGTAATATTAAGAACTTAAATCGTGACGTCTTTCGGAATGATTTATATGATACCTTAATCCCCAAAAGTACAAAAATTTTAAACCTCCTCCATATCCGTTTCTTATTTCGACCTTCATTTCAATAATTTGGTAATTGGCTTTAACAAAGTAATTGAAAAACACGCCCTTTTGCAAACGGTCTCCAGAAAACTTTCGATTACGTCAAAAACCCTGGATGACCAAAGGATTACTAATTTCTATCAAAAATAAACAAAAACTTTATCGTAATTTTTTTCTAAATGGTACTGGTTTTGAAAAACACTTCTATAAAGCGTATGCTAATAAACTAACACGAGTAAAGAATTTATCAAGAAAAAGGTATTATACCGAGTTTATCTCAAAAAATAAATCTAATCCCAAGAAAATGTGGGAAATTATTAACTCTAATATTTCTACTAAAAGTGTTATTTGCCCTCTCACTAAAATAAATATAAAAAATTCAGTCACTGAAGACTCGTCAAAAATTGCTGATTGGTTTAATCAAATTTTTTTTTAAATTGGTCACTCTATTGCTAACAATGTCAATAAACCCCTACATACAGACTACACTACTTAATTAAGAAACCCTGATTTACATTCTATAGTTCTAGATCCCCCCCATTGCAATTGAAATTTTTCATTTAATTAATTCCATCAATCCAAACAAAGCTAGTGGAGCTGACAACATGAACCCCTTCTTTTTGCGTATAGGAGCAGTAGTACTAACTCCTATATTTTCAATACACTTTCAATGGTAATTTGATCTTGGTATTTTTCCCCAAGCTTTCAAAACTGCTAAAGTAATCCCTATATTTAAATCTGGTGGTAGGAAAATATTAGGCAATTATCGACCAATAACTTTACTTTCCAACCTGTCAAAAATACTGGAAAAACTTATCAAAATTCGATTTGATAATTTTTTTTTAAAAAATAAAGTTTTGTGCGCAAACAATATGGTTTTAGAAACAATCACAGCGTTAATCACGCTTTACTTGACGTTGTCATTAACTGTTACGATGCCTTGCATTGCTCACAACACACAGCATTGTTGTTTAAGGATCTTCGCAAGGCGTTTGATACAGTGTCACAGAAAATCCTATTCCACAAGTTACACCATTACGGCATACGTGGACCGGCATATGCTTTAATCGAAAACTACCTTACCTCTAAAAACCAATTTGTAACTTTTAGTAACACTTTATCCTCTGCTAAACCCATCAATATTGGTGTTCCTCAAGGCTCCATATTTGGTCTCTTACTTTTCCTAATATATATTAACAACTTACCAAATGCCATTAACAGTACACCCCGTCTTTTTGCTGATAACACCTGCCTTATACTACGACTGTCATCTCAGTCAGCCCTAGAAAAAGCTGGTTCAGATGAGTTAGTACAGCTTAACGATTGGTGTGATGCTAACAAAATCCAAATCAATCCAAACAAATCATGCATACTGCACCTTCCTCCTAAACAAAATACCACACCTTTAACCTTTCAAATTTCTTACGATAATTCCTTTATAGTTAATAGTATTTGCTGTAAATATCTTGGGATCCTAATTGATCACAAGCTAAACAACATATACAGTACAAACAACATATACAGTACAACTAGTTGAATCTAAAATAGCCAAATCGGTGGGAATCTTAAAAAATTGCGACATATTTTCCCTCCTCTGCTCTTCTTCTTATCTACTTCGCTTTAGTCCACCCTCATTTACTATACGGCCTTACCATTTGGGGAAGTACTTTCCCAGTATACCTCCAAAAACTCTAACGTCTCCAAAATAAAGCTCTTTGCATAATCTCAAATTGTAATCCTAAAATATCAGCAACACCACTTTTTTACCAATACAAAATCTTAAAAATACAAGATTTGTACTATTTTGAAATTGCCAAAATTATGCACCAGTACTCCAACAAACACCTTCAAATCTGCTTTACATCCTTCTTTACCCAAACCAGTTCAATTCATAATCTCTCTACTAGATTCAATATTCGAAACGATTTATACTTACCTCACTTCTTATCGTCTCGATGTCAACGATCAATTAAATTTCAAAGGACAAAAATCTGGAACTCCATCTCTCCTCATATTCGAAACCAATCGTTTAATACCTTCAAACATAATATTAAAATTCAGCTCTTAAATTCCTATATATGAATCAAAACCATATAATTCGTCATGCCCTAACGCAATAATCTTTGAAATTGAATAATTTCGCTACAATTTCTGGGTGACTGCTTGACTAGAAGACCTTAATCGGTCACTTCGCAGTCTCCTACCGAGATTGTTGTTATTTTATGTTTTATTCACTGTAGTAGTACATGACCTGTGTTTTACTATTTTGATATGTATTTTTTTTCTCGTTTATTTTTTATGTATTACCTCATAGTGCGTAATAATCTCTGACAAAATAAACTTCTGTCTGTCTGTCTGTTTGTCTGTTCACTTGTACCTTGAAATAAAATTTATATTCAAACGTCAAAACGCACTTTTCGAAAAGTTTATCGTACTATATTTAAACGCTCCCTAGGTTTAAAAAGACATAACCGTAGGGAACCTTTCGCGTAAAGGATACCATTAATCCTGAAAGGCTGTAGACTTTAAGCAGTTACGCTTGAACTATTTCGTTTAGATTGAAAAAATTAATAAATTTTTAAAACTTTAAAACTCTCAGAAATTAATAAAACTTTAAAACCCTGTATGTTTAATCAAACAGTTTGTTATAGATAAGAACCGTTCTTCAACCTTTGACTTGAAAACTTTTAACAAAAAAGGGGTCGTTAACGTTAATTTTAAGACTTTAGTGTTAGTGCTTTGTCAATTTATACCATTAACAACCCCTGCTTTACGCAGATACGCTGGATGTGTCTTGTTTACATTACACGTTGTAGCGTGAACAACCAATTGGAAGAAGCGTGAGCTATTTTGTTTCAATTTACCAAAGTCGACATCAAGTTATACGTAAGATCCCCAATGAATACTGAACTAGGACAAAACTGGCCTATCAATACTTACTTGTTAAATTAATTACTTGATCATTCTTACTCCATTATCAGTTTCATTATAGCCTTAATTAATGGTAAAAATACTTTTTTAAATTCCTATCAACCTTTAATTGTCTGCGACTTTTAACTTAAAATATCCTGCTTTTAAAACTAACCAAAATATACAGTACTTCAAAAGTCAATAACGTGTAATTACAAAGTTTTTGTTAAATGTATTCATAACTTTTTTTAAAGTTTAAATCATGGATTTTTCATTAACCTTACACCATTGGTCTGGTGATGCAGGCAAGAATATCACGTTAACATCTTTTCAATGTTGTCACTCCCATACTTACTTTATATGCCAAAGCATAACGCTTTTTCAAAACGAACTTGTGACTTAGATTTTTTTCAAAATTTTCCCAAATCTTTAAAAATCTTTCATACTGAAATGTTTTGCATGATAAGTATATGAATAAAATGCATCATTGGATTTTACAACAATTTTAGTTTTTTAAATCTTACCATACAGTCAACACAAAAATTTGATTTTTCCAAATATGTACTGTGGTTGATTCTATGCGTAAATTTGATAGAATGAAAAATTTTTTTTATGATTCTTAAGATCTAACGCTTTTTAAAAATGTAAACCGAAGAAAGAAATTCATCAACAAATTTTTTTAAGAATCCCCAAAACTCCAAAATATTAAGTAGATGTTAATAGCAGAAAAACAAAATTTTTGCTGGTTTTTTCTTCTTGTGCTCTCCTTGAATTATAGCGTAACTCTGACAATGTAAGAAAATTTTTATTTGATATCGCAAGGTAGATAAAGCTTGAAAATTTTGACAGTTTTAAATAAAAAAACTCACCGCTTAACAAAAGTTTTTGCATTTGATAAAAGAGATTAATTTGAATTTAAAATTTTATTAATTTTTTTTAATTGACTTTAGTTTTTGAAGTATTTACTTTTTCAGTTTTTTTTACTTACTTAAAGTTTATAACTTATAAACGAATTGATGTATTTTTTTATAAACAACAAATTGATGTAGGAATGCGTAAAAATTCTGAAACGTTTCTAATAAATTTTTTCTTTTTTTATATCTTTTGTTGAGTAGCAACACTTTTGCTCTAAATAAAACTTTTGGTTTTAAAATGTTATTTCGATCTGTAGGTTTCGACCTATATGTCAGATTTTTACCGAACCCCATTTTTAAATTATTGGATCTTTTTTAAAATAGAAATAAAATTTTCTTATAGGAACTTTGTAATAATACTGGAGTATTATAATTAGAAGTATTATAGTTGGACGAATATTTTTTGAAATTTATGTAAACTAAAAACTTTAAAGATGTTCGGTGAATAGATTTCCAAAATACATTTTTTAGAAAGACATTATGATTTTTTTTTCGATTTGTAGAAAGATTTGCGTGTGAGTGACAGCTTTTAGTGATTGAAAGATTAAAGCGAGTACATTTTTTTCAGGAGCTTTAGCAAGCGTGGAAGCAATAGAGTATGGCTACAACGAAACAAATGGTGAGTAACTATGCGATGAACTGAAGTAATTATTTATAGGAGATAACCTGAAACGATACACACTCAAGAAGATTTTAAGTTTTTGCTTCTTGTGTTGCAGTTGCGGTTGTTTGTAAAAATTACGTCAGCCTATTAATCAATCGTCGTTGTCATCGTTTGAAGGGCATCCACTCCAGGTCAGACACAAGCAGGACTGGGGCCGAGGGTTTATCCTTTTACTACCCCAGACTGCTGCACTGCCTGAATGAGATGCTGGCAGTGGTGTTATTAAGCCAGCATCGAGTTCGTCATCCAAACCCGTCAGACCTCGTGCTCCATGTGGTGCCCGATGTGTAGGGCATGCTGTTAGTACATGGTCTGCGGTTTGCTCAGAGGCGCCAAACTCCCAATTCCGTGAAGGAGCGAGACCCATTTGTGCATGGACGAATGGAATCGCCCAACACCAGTCCGCAGGCGGTTGAACTTAACCCAAGCTACTTGGGGTAAGCCCATCCCAATAGGCCTGGCACCGGTCCGGGGCACAAAAGCACGGAGCCTGGAAGCATTTTCACAGTACTCCGCGTTCCATTTTTGATTTGTCCATTCAGAAGCGTGGATGCCAAGTCTGGCAAGGTTGTCCAAAAGATTCCGCGCACCTGGCACAAACGGGCGTCTGGATCTTAGTCTCACTTGGCGAGTATTTGAGGACCCACTTAAAAGACCATACAAGATATGATCGGGGTCCAGAGATCCACGGTAAGCCAAGGAGAGTGTCGCTCCCATTCGGCGAAGCTCAGCTGGCTGGATGCCTGAGAGTACACGTAGGTGGTCCGTTGGAGTGGGACGCAGGCATCCAGTAACTATGCGCAAGGCGTCATTCAAGACTCTGTCGATGAGGCGAGTGTGAGCACTGCGACACCAGACTGGCGCACAGTACTCAGCTGTTGAGTGGACTAGAGATAAGGTGGCTATGCGTAGTGTTTTAGCACCAGCACCCCATCCCGAGCCCACGAGTTGCCTCAACAGTGTGACGCACGAGGATAGTTTTTTGCGCAATGCCACTAAATGGTGACGAAACGTGAGCGATCTGTCCAGTTTTACCCCAAAATAAGTAGGGCTTGGCTGGACGGTAAAAGTCTACCATTGTTGTAGACCTTTAACTCACGTTTGGCCTCTCGGTTATTTAAGTAAAAGGCTGTCGTCACCGTCTTAGTGTAACTGAGCTTCAACCTCCAAGTCTGGAGATACGTTGAAAGTGTAGACATGTCTTGGCTTAAAGTCCCCTCCAAGTCCTTCCAGTTTCCAGAAGAGTGCAACAATGCTAGATCATCAGCATAAGCAAACCTTCTGGAAATCATGGAAGGAAGATCGTACATATAGATGTTAAATAGGAGGGGAGCCAAGACCGATCCCTGAGGAACGCCGTTTTTAAGACGGCGTAGCCTGTTTTTGCTTGCTGTCACCGGTGGTAAGGGTGAAACTTTGATTTCGGACAAGCTCCATAATCATTTTGACCATGTGCTTATCCGGAAGCAGTCTCAGCAGCTTGCAGGTAAGGCCATGGTGCCAGACAGTGTCATAAGCAGCTGTCAGATCGACAAATACGGCACCGGCCTTCTTTTTAGCCTCGAAAGAATCCTCGATGTTCTGGGTTAGCAGAACAACTTGATCTACGATTGACTTCCCGCGTCGGAACCCAGCCTGCTCTTTAGGGAGCAGTGGATCGATAATGGTTCAGCGCGGGCGTAGATAAGCCTCTCGAGGATCTTGTAGGGGACATAGAGCAGAGATATCGGTCGATAACTCTTTGGGTCCCCCACGGGCTTTGCTGGTTTGGGGATTGCGACCACAAGCGCTTTTTCTCCAGATCTTGGGAATTTTGAGTCGGCGCAAACAGGAAGAAAGGAAGTCTCGTAACCAGGACTTCAAAGCAGTTCCGGCATGTAGAGCAAAAGCTCTGAGCAGATGGAATCAGGACCCGGAGCTTTACCTGGTTTTAAATGTTGGAGGGCAGCAGCAAATTCTCTCTGTGAGAAATTGTCAGAGATATTTACTGCGTCTGTGTTGTGGCCTTTCTTGAGAGACAAGTCGAGATGACTTGCAACCAACAGCCTCGTATTTCCCATTTCTAACCAGCTGAGATGCAATAGCATCGGCTGAAACGTAACAGTGACGAGGAGAGTGTCGTGACCTACCAGTAAGGTTGTTCAAAATACTCCACGCTTTTCGACTAGAATGTGAGAAGTCAATGCTCCGAACTGCCTCGGACCATCGATCCGTCCGTTTTCTGTCAAGCTTGGCAAGCAGAGCTGTAGTAGCCAAGCTCGAGTCGTCTCCCAGAGGAGACTGCAGAAATGTTTTAGAGAGGGATTCACACTCTGCATCCCAACACGGAATATAGTTATTTCGATACCCGCATGGGATAGTCTTTTTGGCTGCTTTCTTAATGGTGTTACAGAAGTCCTGGTAAGCCGCATCCACATCAAGTGAATCAGGCGGCAACAAAGTCTTTGCAAATTTGCACTGCCATAGCATGTCTGTTAAGCGATCAACAGCGTTAATCAATGATTATGATCAACAAAGTTAATTAACGTTAAACAATGATCAACAGCGTTAATCAATCATTAATCAATGATTATGGTTTTTTAAGTGCTTAGTGAAAGGATTTTTGGTGGTTCTTTTCTTACTTGTAAGATTTAGAGAAGCTCAAAGACACTGGTGTTTAAACTTGGAGAAAAAGAATCATGAAACATATGATAAGTAATAGTAATTAGTATTTTATTTCTTTTGTGTTCGGTTGGTGATCGTGGTACAGCACATGGTAGAACTTTAAGACTGATGCTTCAAAACAGTGGTATGAAGCCTGCGGCCCGCAGACCAAACGTGGACCGCTATCTTAAATTTCTTTGGCCTGCGGAAAGCTTTGGTCTTCACTAGTTTTTTTATATATAAAATGAAGTAGAAACGATTGGTTGCGGCCAAATGTCACACAAGTATTATGAAAAGACTTTTTTTGGTCTTCGTAAGAAAGAAACCGATCATTTCTGCTTCTTTTTCTGCTACAAAATCAGGCGAATATCAAAAAAAAGTCTTCACTTTAAATCTGTTTGGCATTTGGGCAACTCCGACCCGCGGTTTTGTTGTGAGCATTCGGTCCGGCAGCGCTGAAAGGTTGCACTCCCCTGCTTTAAAATACTGCGTGCTCAGTTATACGTTCAGTGTTTGCCCTTACAGCGGTACTTTCATCTGGGATAGTTAGTGAAAATTATTTTAAAACAGAAATCCTTTTTGCAAACGCAATTTTTGCTAATTAAATATATGCTTTATGTATCGCATTAGATTTTGTATGAGTACAAAAAATTTGTTGTTTCAGTACAAAACATCGATGTTTTAATATTGCCGTTGCAACCTCGTTCACCTTGATGCTACGCCATTGATGCCGATGTTGTTTTTTCTTCCGTTTTAAATCCTGATCCTTTTGTTTTAGTTTTTTTATTCATACTCGTATACTTATATTTATATCCTAAATTGGTTTAATAAATTCTCCGCTCATTTTAGCATTAGTTAAAAATAATATGTGTGGTATTGTTCTATATACATAAGAGTTATAGCCCCTTAAGTAATGTACATTATGTTTAAAACCTGCTGTTTTAAGGTCCCTCCACATGGGCTATGAACTTTCCCGTTTGCGGGGAGAGTGAGCAATCTCCCATTGCCATAACGAATCAAAGTTCGATTCTTAATTCCACTCTTGGACAGTTTTCTCGTGATATTTTTGACGTGCTACCGACATCGATGGTCATCAGAAATACGGGTCATACGAGTAAGTTTACGATCAATCAATCAATCTTTGTTTATTTGTTGCAGAATACATATACAATATAGAAAACAATAGAATATTATTTTACCATTGTTAATACGATTCTACAACAGGGATGCAGCGAAAGACCCTCAAGAGGGTCACCAAGTCAGCCACATCCTTTTATAAGATAGGTACACATTCAATTATTTATGAAATACACACACAACAACAACAACAACAAAAAATGTTCAGTGAAAATAAAAAGCAGTTTGATTGATAAAGCAAATAAACAATAGGCTTATAAGTTTAATCAGAAAAATAAAGTAGCACATGTCAGACAACAAAAGCAAAGCATATAAAAAAACAAAAAAGAAGCCAAAAGATGTAAAAGTGTTTTAACCGCACAAAGCAAGAAACAACGAAAAAGCAAGTGAATGAATGAATGAATGAGCAATATCCAAAAAAAAAAATCCAAAAAACAAAAAAAAATGTTCAGTAAAAAAAAAGCAGTTTGATCAATAAAGCAAATAAACAATAGGCTTATAAGTTTAATCAGAAAAATAAAGTAGCACATCTCAGACAACACAAGCAAAGCATAAAAAAAAAAAAAACAAAGAAAAGCCAAAAGATGTAAAAGTGTTTTAACCGCACAAAGCAAGAAGCAACGAAAAAGCAAGTGAATGAATGAATGAATGAGCAATATCCAAAAAAAAAAAATCCAAAAAACAAAAAAAATGTTCAGTAAAAAAAAAAGCAGTTTGATCAATAAAGCAAATAAACAATAGGCTTATAAGTTTAATCAGAAAAATAAAGTAGCACATCTCAGACAACACAAGCAAAGCATAAAAAAAAAAAAACAAAGAAAAGCCAAAAGATGTAAAAGTGTTTTAACCGCACAAAGCAAGAAACAACAAAAAAACAAGTGAGCAATATCCAATTAATCAGAAAAAAATGAAGCAACACATGACAAATATGGTAAAAAATAAGACAAACCAAATTAAAAGAAAACTGCAATCTAGTCATCAGGTATATTTATTTCATAGGCATTTAGTAAATGCTTTTTAAGCTTTTTTTTAAAACCAATGTATAATAAATTTTTGATTTCTTGTGGAATTTTTGACCACGTTTGCAACCCAAGATAATGTAGTGTGTTTTTGCCAAAATTTGTGCTAAATCTTGGAAAAAAATATCTGTTTTGTTTTTTTTGGCGAGTGTTGTATGAATGTATAGAATCCAACTTTGTAAAATAGTTGTGGAAAAAGATGGGTAATGAATTGTTTTCAAATTTATACATAAATTTGGTTAAGAGTCGTGGTTAAGAGCGTTATGTTCAAGTTTATGTCGTGGTGTTAAATGTCGTGGTGTTAAATGTCGTGGTTAAGAGCGTTATGTTCAAGTTTAATTGGTGCAGTTCAAAGTCAAAAGGTTAACCACTACTTGATTCTATTTACAGCACATTTATTCACTTATTCAAATAGAATTAAAAACAAAATAAAAATTAAAACAAATAATTACAATAATAGAAACAATTTAGTATAGCATTATCATGACAGAAGTTAACTTATCTAACCGATATCTGCCGGAGAGCAACTCATTATATTTCAATTTGTGATTGAGCCACGTCGCTGTATACAAGTGGGCGTATTACCACGTGATCATACGATATGGAACGGCAGGATATGAATTTCGAAATTGCATAAAATAGAGCATGTGAAAGTTAAATCCAACGTTTTGAACCAAATTCTATAACTCCGATAATAATTAAAGTTGTATTTCGTGTGAAAATATTTGGGCTGTCCAATTAATCCCTACAGATACCCCCCCGGCGGATAAGAAAATAAAACAATTTCTAAATATAGCAGAAATTTCCAAAAATCCAATTTGCATCACGATGACACGACGGTGAAAAAGGACATACATGTAAATACAGAAAAAGATGATTATAGCGCGACTTAAAACAAAAAACAATGTTATACGTCTTCCTTTTTTTTTTTTAGTTCCTTGACTAATTAAGAAACTTTTTTTGATGTATCCGAATATAATCGCTGCGATGTCTACATGGAGCAGTAAACACTTCAGTAAGTTTCGTTCTGCTTCTTTTGTAGAGGAAGTAGTCAACGATCTGTTCTGTCGCGTGATGTCGTCATTGTGCCGTTTATAGTGCTGCATCTGTTAAAAGGAACTAACAGCAGTACATGTTCGAAAATATTACAATACAATATCCACAAACAATATTGAATACGCAAAAGAACGTTGTTTTTTTTTAAATAACAAATCTGGTTAATAATTATATCTTGATTAAAGATTCAGTAAAACACAACAAAATAGCACTAATAATTCTTTTTTTGAAAGATCGTTAAATATTCGAAAACGATAATAACAATTTTATAATTCTACACATTAGTTGTGGCGCTATCAATTAAAGCATCCGAATTGGGATTACTTATGTAGGAGGAAGATTCATTAGTATTCTCCTCTTTTCAAAAACGGTTCAGTTTAGATGCCACAAAAGGAGTAAGCGTATTTTTGAGATTTTTAGTAATGTTTGCAATTGTATAGACAGTCAGGATTAAACCCCAAGCCAACGCTAAAACAGTAAGAAGTGATAAAACAGCGTTGAAAAAAGGGCTAGACATGCTTGAGAACAAAAGTAAAAAACTATTGTGCAGCAAATGTGTTACGTCAGAGAAATGAATATCGGCAGATGAAACAGAAAAGTAATTTGACTGGCTATCAAGAAATGCTTGAATGTGTTCGGTGCAACGACTTGTTGTCGCCGAAGTTGCAAATATTGCGTTTAAGTTGCGGTCTACTATTGGCTCGTAGCCGATTAAGAAAGAATCAACAATGTAATCTCTCCATTTAATTATTTCATTTATTGGAGAAAGAGTAGGAGAGAGTATTTTTTGCTTTATCGTGAGCAATACCAGCTAGCGTATAATTAATAAATAAGTAAAATGATTTGTCAATTTTAAAACAAAAAAACTCGATGAGGACCATACGACTCGAGGAAAAACACTGTTTCGGAGAGGTGTAAATCTTTGATTCAATTGAAAGACACGTGGAAACGAGTTAGTGAGGTGATCAGTCTGCACAGGTTCGAACAACGGTCTAGTAGCATAAAATTGCCATGAATCAGATTCCTCTTTAACCGCACTTTCAGAGGTGAGCAAGATAATTTGCTAATGACGTCACCTTCTATAGCCGCGGCCCGTAGTGCCTAGTAGAGCATTCAATTTTTTTTTTTTTTTTTTTTGAGAATACAACTTAGATTGCATAGTATTTTGCACTGTAAGTAATTATGAGACGCTTCAAGGCGTTTAATCAAGTCTATTAAATTATCCTCGAGGTCCTGTAAGTGAGCAGCGTATAATTTCGCAGTGTTGTCGTGCTTGTCGCACGTTCAAGTAGTAGCTGCTTTTCTAGCTGGCAGTAGTAAGAGAAAATAAGAATTATGAGAACCGCATATAGCATCCGATTTCAAGCATTCTGACTTTGAGGAATCAATTGCTGGAATATTATAAAGAAAGTGTTCTTTTTTTAAAGATACGTATATCGCATTGCTTTGTTAAACGAGGCACATGTGGTTTACATTTAAAGGAATCCTATAAAGTGTATTCTACTATAGCGTGAAAATTGGTATATACAGGCAAAATAAATTCTAAACAGCAAAAAGTTTGAAATACAGAAGCAAATAAAGTGAAGGAACTATACGCAAAAACTACATGCAATCATAGTCAATTGGAATACTTTGTTTAAAGATTGTGTTTATTTCTTGTCGGGAAAGTGTATCGGCAACTATGTTTGAAGTGCCTGGTAAATGTCGAACATCAGTGGTGAATTCGCTAATGTAAGCGAGTTGAGGTGTTTGTCTGGCGTTCTCACGGTCGGATTCAGAATTTAAAACAGCAACAATTGGTTTGTGATGAGTATTTATTGTGAAATTTCGCGATTCTAAAATGTAGCGAAAATGTAGCGAAAATATTCTAAAATGTAGCGAAAACGTCGGGGTCACCAATGTCGTGGTTAAGAGCGTTATGTTCAAGTTTAATTGGTGCAGTTCAAAGTCAAAAGGTTAACCACTACTTGATTCTATTTACAGCACATTTATTCACTTATTCAAATAGAATTAAAAACAAAATAAAAATTAAAACAAATAATTACAATAATAGAAACAACTTAGTATAGCATTATCATGACAGAAGTTAACTTATCTAACCGATATCTGCCGGAGAGCAACTCATTATATTTCAATTTGTGATTGAGCCACGTCGCTGTATACAAGTGGGCGTATTACCACGTGATCATACGATATGGAACGGCAGGATGTGAATTTCGAAATTGCATAAAATAGAGCATGTGAAAGTTAAATCCAACGTTTTGAACCAAATTCTATAACTCCGATAATAATTAAAGTTGTATTTCGTGTGAAAATATTTGGGCTGTCCAATTAATCCCTACAGAATCCAACTTTGTAAAATAGTTGTGGAAAAAGATGGGTAATGAATTGTTTTCAAATTTATACATAAATTTGGCATATTCTAATTTAGATAAATCTGACAGTTTTAAAACCTGAAATTTTGTGTATAGATTATCAATCAAAGTTCTTTTATGACCGAATAAACAAACTCTAATGATCTTGTTTTGAATTATTTGTAGTGGATGAAGAGGTAAATTGTGTCAGTAGAAAAGAAGTAAAGAACGCACTAAGAAGGATGAAAAAAGGTAAAGCAGTTGGGCCAGATGAGTTACCAGTAGAAGTTTGGAAGTGCATGGGGGAGATGGGGATAAAGTTTTTGACCAGACTATTCAACAGACTATTAATGGGTGAACGGATGCCAGAAGAATGGAGGAGTGTGCTTATCCCAATCTATAAAAACAAAGGGGACGCACAATGCTGTGGAAACTACAGAGGAATAAAGCTAATGAGCCACACAATGAAGGTATGGGAAAGAATTATTGAAACCAGTTTAAGGAATAGAGTGGAGATCAGCAAACAGCAATATGGATTTATGCCAGGAAAGGGAAGCACCGATGCCATGTTTGCTTTAAGAATGTTAATGGAAAAATACAAGGAAGGTCAAAGAGAGCTACATTGTGTATTCGTGGACCTAGAGAAAGCTTACGACAGGGTTCCACGGGAAGAGCTGTGATACTGCATGAGAAAATCTGGAATAGTGAAAAAGTATGTGCGACTTGTACGGGATATGTATGAGGGAAGCGAAACAGTGGTGAGGTGTGCAGTAGAAACTACAGAAAGTTTCAAGGTTAAGGTTGGACTACACCAGGGATCAGCGTTAAGTCCATTCCTGTTTGCAGTGATAATGGACAGGCTAACGGATGAAGTAAGGAGAAAACCACCATGGACGATGCTGTTTTCTGATGATATTGTGATTTGAGTGAAGAGACCAGGGAAGAAGTGGAGCGGAGATTAGAATTCTGGAAGTATGCATTGGAAAGAAGAGGAATGAAAGTTAGTAGGTCGAAGACCGAATATCTGTGCATAAATGGAGGAAATGACGACGAAACAGTAAAGATGGAGGATACAAAAGTGCCAAGAGTAAAGGAATTTAAGTATTTGGGATCAACGGTGCAAAAAAGTGGTGGTTGTGAGAGGGAGGTAAAGAAGAGAGTACAGGCAGGATGGAACGGATGGAGAAAAGTATCAGGAGTAATCTGTGACAAGAGGTTACCAGCTAGAGTAAAAGGAAAAGTGTACAATTCAATGGTAAGACCAGCAATGGTGTATGGACTTGAGACAGTGGCAGTCACAAAGAAACAAGTAGAAGAGATGAAAGCTGCAGAAATGAAAATGCTGAGGTTTGCTATGGGAGTGACGAGAAAAGACAAGATTAGAAACGAGCACATCAGGAGTACTGTTAAGGTAGAACGGTTAGGAATGAAGATGAGGGAGGGCAGGCTGAGGTGGTATGGACATGTCATGAGGAGAGACCAAGAGTATGTAGGAAGAAAGATGATGGAAATGGAGTTACCAGGAAAGAGGAAAAGAGGGAGACCAAAGAGAAGATTTTTAGATGTGGTAAAAGAAGATATGGAGGAAGTTGGTGGGAAGGAGATGGACATTGAAGACAGAAAGATGTGGAGAATGATGATACGCTGTGGCCACCCCTGACTAACGGGAAAGGCCGAAAGGAGAAGAAGAAGTAGTGGATGAAGAGTGCTATTATTTGCACGTCCCCAGTTGATTAGTGAATAATGCAAATGTGATTGTACCAGAGAAAAATACACAGTTCTTAAACAGCGAAATGGAACAAAATGTCTTAATTTATAGAAAACACCACATATTTTTGATAGTTTACTGCACAAGATAGATACATGAGCTTTCCAATTTAATTTATTGTCTAGCAAGACACCTAAATATTTTACGTGTTTCAATGGTTTAATGTTATTGTCGTTAAGTATTGATTTAAATGAAGAAGGTTTTTAACTTTTGTTACTTATTATCATATAAGATGTTTTGGAGTAGTTTATAGATAATTTGTTACATTTCATCGAAAGATCTATTTTATTTAGTTCTTTATTCATTTCATGTTGAAGATCATTTAAGTTTTTATTTGAAAGGTGAAGAGTGGTATTACGACAAAGAAGTTTAAATTGTTGCAAAAACAATATTTAGTTTAAATTAAAGATTTGTGTAAAATTGAAAACCTAACGCTTTCTTTGTGTAAAATTACTTAGACACATTTTTTTTAGTCTATAAAATCTCGACTTTATTTTGATCAGTAAAACATGCTAAAAGATTTTTAAATAAAATAAAAATAAAAAACTGTTCAAGCTATCATGCTTCGATGTTAGAGGAGTTATGAAAAATTGAAATAAATGGGTTCATACGTTTGATATACGGCGGTAACCATTTCCTGACAAGCTTTTTTTAAATTGTCATCGTCAAATCCTGTGGTCGGCAACCTTTTTCACTCTCGGCACAGTTAATAGCTTCTGAAATTTTGCGGCATATCCCGACCAAAAATATAAAAAAGATATTTAGTTTAAACAAAGAATTGACTTATTTATTGCTGTCGTTGCCAATTGTAAGCTAGAATGTCGAACGGACTCCAACACCCTTCCCTGATCTTGTCTCGATTTTATTTTGATTCAAAAAAAATGTTAGGATTCAGAAAAAATGTTTAAAACAAAATTTGTAGCTTATTAAAACAAACGACATTAATTTACATGTTATTTAAATAGACTGTAAAGAAATAATTAATACACATAACTCTAAAAACAAATATTCCTAACCCTAATCTAGCTAAGCAACTAGCGCATTAAAACATAAGATACTTCCTAAATTTAAACTAGCTAAAATTTAACTGACCTCGCAAATAAAAATGATTCAAGTAATCTATTCGACGTCCAAAGTGGTGCTAAAGGAAAATCTGATTCGTTTAGTGCAAATCAAACAATTAACTGTACTTGTGCATGAAAATTAAAGCGCTCTAGGTAATTACAGTAAATAAAAAGGCAACAAACGATGATTAGTTAAAGTAAAGATGATCGGCGCCACCTAACGAGGACGAATGGCAGTTACAATTGCAATAAACTAGAGATTGAGTCAGCAAATTGTCTACGGCAAAGGTCGGAGAACTGGGATAAATTACCCTGAATGATAAAAATTTTAAAAAGTTTAGTGCACAATTTGTCATAAGCTTATTTAAAGTTTCTAACAATAGATAGCTAGTTTATCTGCTTTTTACTAAAAATTTACTTTTAAGAAGTCAAGTGAAGACCTTTTTTGGTCTCTACCAACTTTGTATCCTCAAATTCAGCTTTTAAAAACTCAATTTTTGAAGATCAAAAAAATCACCGTGCTTTTTTTTTTATTTCTTCAGTAGAATTTCGAAATAAATTTATCCAAAGAAGTCGTCCTCTGCCCACCGGTAAAGAACTATTGGTATAATTTGCATCGCTTCTTGAATAATTGTCGGCAGCGTGGTCGAGTGGTTAAAGGACCCTGCTTATGAAAAAAATAAAAAATAAAAAAAAAATAAAAATAATATATATACGAATAAATCACTGAAAACAGTTATTAACAAATTCATACAAAAAAAAAAACAAATAAAGGTACTCACAAAAGTTTAGGAATGTGGAGAGCCAAATAATTTAAGTAGACGATCGCATTCCGACGTTCAAAAACAATTAGCTGCACTTCGGCCGAAATTACTTTTACCACTTAAATGAAAAATGAGTGTTTTTTTCTGGCGAGCGTTATTTATATTTGAGGGTTTTTTTGTTAATTAAATTTGAAATAAA
Organism: Diplosoma virens; assembly: GCA_963680785.1. Taxonomy (NCBI): domain Eukaryota; kingdom Metazoa; phylum Chordata; class Ascidiacea; order Aplousobranchia; family Didemnidae; genus Diplosoma; species Diplosoma virens. The sequence goes on from OY796891.1 coordinate 28,219,996, forward strand.
TAAAAAAAAAGTTAAAGGATGAGAAATTTATAAGGACAATAGGACAGATATGTGTCAAGTCATTGTGCCTTTAATTAAAAGGAAATTAATAAGGGCGAAAGGAGTTCAGATAAATGACAAACTATAGTGTACTAAATAGAGTTATTATACCGTTGCGAATCGGTCACAGTTCAAGTCGTTGTGCTTTAAATTAGAAGGAAATTTAATAAGGGTGGAAGGAGATCAGATAAATGACAAACTATTGTGCACTAAATAAAGTTATTATACTGCTGCGAATTGATCGCAGTCGCAAGTCCAATTATTTAGAAATTTAATTTTTGATTACTTCAACATAGAAAGTGTTCTTTGTTTAAACCCAAAACACACTTGTAAAGCTCATATTTAAAAAAAAAACAAAGTTTTTTCTATTTTAAAATAGATCACCGTCATTAATAGATAAATCATCATCACAATTGTTAAAATAAATTACTATTATAGTCATTCCGCGGTACATCATTGCGTCATTGCACATCGGTTGTGGAGTATTTGTCTAACCTTTGATCAAAAATGGTGTTTTTAAACAAACCGAATACCCGTAATTGCGTAAACTCATTCCTAGAAAAAAAGTAATCTCAATTTTTGATTGGAAAAGTACAACAGCCAGCAGTAGGCTCAGTGGCGTACCGAGAAATTTTGAAAGGGGGAGCCATACAACCACAATCAAATACGCTTATTGGAAAAATTTTTTCAAGTAGGAGTTAAAAAAAAAGGTTGTTTTTATTTGAAATCTGTCTCTGATTTTCCGATTTTTGTAGCAAAAATTTGGTTGTCTTCAAAAAAAGTTTATTGAATCTTAGAATCAATTTGTCTTATAATTAGAAAAAACTTAGAATCTGTTTCTGATTTCTCGTATTGGTGATCTCTAAGAGGGTCCCTGACACAATGCCACCCCTAAAAATGTTACTGAATAAGCTTATTGTACATGTATATGTATCGTCTACTAAAACGGTACGTGGCCTAATTTCTAGAGAAAAAAATAACAATCTAGTTTTATAAGCATTAACCCCAATTTTGGATTGGAAAAGCCGAGCATAAAAGTAAGCTTGGAAAAGCTTCAGGTACGTTTTATTTTTCCCGAAACATATGCTCGTATTAGATATATGATTGTTGAACACAAGAAAAAAGAAGTTGTTTCAGTAAACCTTTGTTATTTATACAAGTTTTGTTTTGTTTTTTTTTCAGTTCAAATCGATCTGGAAGGTGGCTATGAGATAAACAATTCTTATCTTTTGCCAGGAGTTTTTCGAGTAAGTTGTTTTCTTGAGATATAATTGCAGGAGCGGCGCTTCGATTCGAGCTTAGAAATGCTTAAAAACAGTGTTTCGTTTTCAGTTAGTTTTATCAGAAAAAAACGCATTGCGTTACAATTTAAAATGAAGAATTTTTCTGTTAACTGTTCATTGTCCCTTAAAAGTGTAGCTTGATACTTTTTTGGGAATTTTTTTCGGCTGATGTAAATGTTGGCATTGCATCAAATATTCGTAGATATTCGTGCTATTTTATGCCAACGTGTTTATTTTCTGATTCGTAAAGCAAAAATTGATCTATAGACGTAAAATTACTCTTCAGAAAATTATCTAGTTTTGCTTTAGAAGATTTTTTATATTGCTATTACCGTATTTATTCGAGTATAAGTCGCATGCGCGTATAAGTCGCACCCCCATATTTGACATGAAAAACAGTACAAAATTTTTTTAACATCGTTTATTCATTGCAATCACATAACAATACATAACATCACTGCTGTCACTGTCCTTAAATAGTCTGTCCCAGTCTTCCTCTGGAACATTCATATCAGCATTTTATGAGGGTGGCAAGATATCCTCAACTTCATCACTTTCACACGCAAAGGCACGTTTTAATTAAGTTCGTGTGCCACGTGCAATTGCATTTGCATGCTCGTAGAAAGCGATAGCGAGGAAATACCTCGGAAAAATTTTGCATCGCATACGATGCACTTCATGTATTCGTGTATAAGTCGCACCTGACTTTTTAGGCGATATTTTGGTACAAAAAGATGCGACTTATACTCGAATAAACACGGAGTTAAACTGTTTATTTTTATTTTTTAGAATATATTATTAAGATTTCGCCTTAAAAACTTTTTGTGAAAATGCCAAGCAAAGAAAACTCCTACAAAGTGTAAATAACCCCCAAAACCTAGCACTTTGAACATTTATAAAATTGTACTTTAACAAGCACAAATTTAAAACAAAGTTTATCCGCATTTGACAGGAGCTTTATCAATAGACTATTTATTAAAATGTTTGCTAAAATTTTCAAGACAAAACGTTAATTTTTATGATATAATACAGTTAACGTAACGTTATAGACTTTGTATTACTTGATGTATAGGCTAATCAAGATAAAAGGTAGAGTACATTTTGGCACGGCTGTTTGCACGCCAGCTGATTTGACGATGGCGGTTTTGGCGCTACAAACAATTTATTTATAAATCTTATTGTAATGTTTCGGCAGAGGCTGTTTTCTTTAACCATAACAATTGCAAAAAGCAGCTGTACTGGATTCAATATTCTTCGTTTTTTTAAAGTTTTAACTGTGAATGATGATGAATTTATGAACAAATTTTTCCTAATGTTGAAATGCCCGGCTGGCGCCAAAACAGCCGCGCCCAATAGCTCCACTTTGCAAAATAAAAGCTTCTAATTGTTAAAATCATAAAAAAAATAGAACTCGCACTGTAATTGAAAAAGTTGATTAACTGTATAGAAGTCTTTTTTGGAACCTCTTAATTAATTCTATTGTTTGCGTTCACTGCTTTATGGGCGGATCATGTGCAGCGATCCTAATGAAATCTGATTGGTTCATTTACACGTGGCGAGCACACTATAAATTGAGATATTGGTAAATTTAATTCCTTTCAGTCTTTGGTGATCCAGTGTTTCGGTGATTTGGTTTAGTGTTATAGTTTGAAGAGTGAGTTTGTAGATCGCATACTGTAGATCGCAAGAGTGAGTCTATAGATCGAAACTTGGGAAAATTTCGTTTTGCGATTGCATCGTTGGCTTCATCGTTGGCTATATCGTTATAGCTGCATCGTTGGCTGTATCGTTAGCTGCACCGTTCAGGTGTATTGTCGAGCAAATAATTGTGGTCGTTGGCTTGTGGAAGCCTGTTATACTTTCATATATCGAAATTTCAATATATATTATAAAACTTTAATATATATTATAAAACCATAAGACGTGTGTGAAAACCAGCGGTGTGATTGGGGAAGGCTCGGATAGCTTCCCTATAGTTGAAGAATTTGAAGCCAAGAAAAGAGAGATTCGCTGTGCGGTCTACTTTAAGCTTTTGAAATTAACACTAATTTAATTCTTTATTAGGTCAAAAAGTTTCAAATTATGTCATCGGGTCTTCTACTTTCTTTTTGCTTATTTTCTTCCTTGCAAATTTTAAGTTATCTCACTAAATTAGCCTAAAATTTTTCAAATTATTTGGAATCTTAAAAATGGAAATAAAATTTTAAAAAACTGATCGTTTCTAAAAAAAACTACAATACAATTTTACTAATTTTTTGTAAAAGTAGTAAATTATTATATTTCTGTGCTTTCACTGTTAACAATATGAAGTTTATTTTAATTAAAGAATTTTAGATTTTCAAATGTGGATGTTGTCAATTATTTTTACAGGCTGCCCAATTTAATCTTCATTGGCCGAGGCAAATGGAACAAGGTTCTGAGCATACCCTCAATGGAATTCAATTCTGGGGAGAGCTCCATATTGTCCATTATAACACCAGATATGCAAATCTTACAGAAGCTGCAAATGCGAGCGATGGGCTTGCTGTGCTTGGGTTCTTCTTGGAGGTAGATGCTCTCAAATTTTGTAAAAAATAATTAATAAGCAAAAATCTAGGCTATCGAATATGATCAGAAACAATTTAAAGCAGTTAAAACAGATCAATTAGACTATAAAAAATTCGCTTTTGGACTTTGATATTCAACTTTTAAATACATAACCGTAATTTATAGTTTTGGCTAAATTTTATTGACGATTATACCCGAATCCTGATCTTGTAGCCAGTAGTGGCCTTAGAAAAAGGGGGGCCCGGTGCAAGAAAAGTAAGAGGAGGCCACTATTTAGTGTGCAAAAAGGGTAGCCGAAGCAGTTTTAGTATATGAAAGCAAAATCGTCACTAAAAAAAGGTCCCCCGTTTCCCAATTTTTTTCCAAAATTATGGTGTTCTCTAAAAAAAAGGGATTCACTTCCAATTCTTCTTCCCTTTCCCAAATTTTTCCCCAAAATCATGGTGTTCTCCAAAAAAAAAAGGTCTTCACTTTCAATTCATCTCCCCTTTCCAATTTTTTTTCCCAAAATCATGGTGTTCTCTAAAAAAAAAAAAAGTCTTCAGCAGCATGTGATGTACTTTCACTTCTCATTGTAGTAGTACATAGTGTGTAATTTGTCGTCAATTACGGAGGTTACAGAGGCATTTTTTTTCTTTTTATTTTGATTTGCCATCAACGTCCTAGTGCTCCTTTGTAAAAATCAAGCAATTTCTTGTGTAAGGGGGGCCACTTTTTGATCTATTTTAGGGGGGGCGGTGCGACGCACCGCTCGTACCCTATTAAAGCCATTACTGCTTGTAGCATTGATAAAGATATGACAAAATGCCACCTACCCCTCCGGCTCGAACGGCTATGTTTAAACATAGTATATTTTGCTGGAATCGTTTTTGCTGTTACAAAAATTGTCAAAGATTTGGTTACCAAATAACATTTTGTCAAAAAAAATTACCTAATAATTTTTTGGTTGACTCATGGGTGGAAAATCTGTGATCACGTGCCAAATACAGCCCGCGTGTGTTTGGAAAGAAACATATCAATTTCTTTCATCAAAATGGTGCATTTTTTTTTTACTTACAACCAGAGTATGAAAATAGAAATGTAGGTCCACCAGAAAAAAACTTATCGAGTGAACACCAAAAAAGCTGATGATTAGACTAAACAACGCTCCTGTATCTTGTTCGTAGTACGAAAACCTTTTTTTGGTCTCGAATTTAAACCAAAAACTTGTTTAGGCTAATGCTAGTGAAGATAAAAAGAAAGCTCATTACATGATGAACCAAATAAAGAAGCTTGGTCCACTGAGTAACTAACTTTTATTAAATCAACAAATAATTTATTGCGGCCCGCACCTAATTTTTTAATTTTCATATGCGGCTCGCGAGTGCAATCTGGTTCCCCAACCCTGGGTTAACTTTTTAAAAATTCAAAGTTTAATTAAACAATTTACAGTTTATAGTAACTATTTCTACGATCATTTTTTACCTTATTTTTATTAAATTTTGACTTCATGTTGACCTAATGATTTTGGCTGGTTATTAAACTTTTTGAAAAGAAATTTCAGTTAAAATTGTTGCAAAAGCGCTAATTCTCATCAGTTTTTTAAAATTACATTTTTTTGACTACAGAGAGATAAAAATCTTACAGTAGTTTATCTTGTATCTTAACATTACTAAAATGTGCTCTTGTGCCAAACAATTAATTTGTAACTTCAACATGCATTTAAAAATATATTTTCATGCATTGGCAAATCAAAATTTGATATAGGCCTAGGGCTAAACGTTTTTTCATTTTTTTGGATTTTTTTTTTATCTTTATTTACACTGTATTCTTTTAATTCGCAGGAAATCGTTGCAAGCCCTGTGCTTCGGAAAATTGTCAGCGATTATCTTGACCTGCTTTCAGAAATGCCAAATATTGCTGTCTGGTTAGGCTTACCATACGTCCCGTTTTAGGCGGGACAGTCCCGCTTTTTAACGTCTTGTCCTGGCGTCCCGACCGGTCAGCCAAAAGTCTCGCTTTGGCGTTCAGCCAGCCAGCATAATACATGAACATTGCCAATTAGCATGTTCTCGTAACTGTTGTTGCTCTGTAGCGTACCGCGGTAGCCTACTTACTGACGGTGAATGCCTGATTTTGTTTGTTTCGTCGTTTTCCGCAAACAATGTTATTGTTAGCGGATAATTGGTACAATTTGTTACGTGTAAGCCCTGTACGTCAAGACTAAGAGGGTGCTGGTCAGCCACTTTTGCCGTAGTCGGTAGCCTGGTAGTTGTGCAGTGCAAGGTAATATTTTATCAGATTATGAGGCTTGCGGTGCTATAGGCTTGAGTCACTGGTTTGTTGAATTGTCTTATTGTATTTCTTAATTGTTTTCATTTCCTTTTTGCGAAGCCATTTTCATTGCATTGCTCTGCAATACTAGTAAGTGATGTTTCTTCTTATCATGTTTGTTTATGTAGACTTAGGTTGTAACTTGACTAAAAGTAAAAGTGGCTAAATTATCTGTTAAAATGCCCAAAAGGAAATGTGCATTTACAAAGGACTTAAAACGAGAATACCCATATTTAAAAGAAACCGTTAATGATAAAGTGCACTGCAATCAGTGTATGGCCGTGTTTTCAATTAGCCACGGCGGACGATCAGATATTAACAAACACTTGCAAACACAAAAACACAAGTCCTCTATTGAGGCGGCAGCGTCGTCGTCGCGCGTAACAAATTTCTTCAAACCGGCTAATTTTGATTCTGATGAATCTTTAAAATTAGCAGCAAAGGAAGCTACGTTTGCTTATCACACTGCTATTCACGGACAGAGCTTCAAGATTTCCGATTGTACCTCAAAGTTAATTTCAAATTTTTTTGAAATTAAATTTGCTCTAGCAAGGACGAAATGCGAAGCAGTGATTGTAAATTGCATTGCCCCGATGGTAGCTGGTGATCTACGAGAAGAATTGGGCGAAGCCAACTTCGTCACCGTGACTATTGATGCTTCGAACAGGAAAGAAATAAAGCTTGTTCCTGTTGTGGTTCGCTACTTTGTACCTGATATCGGCGTGAAAGTAAAGTTGTTAAAATTTAAATCACTTCCTGGTGAAACTGCTGAAATACTTAGCAATTACCTGGTATCGGTTTTTGAGCAAAATGAGCTTAAAGAAAAAGTTGTTGGGTTTTGTGCCGACAACTGCAACACTAATTTTGGAGGTGTGAAAAGAAGAGGACAAAATAATGTTTTCTTCAAAGTGAAAGAAAAGATCGAAAGAGATCTGACAGGGATCGGATGTGCAGCTCATATTGTTCACAACTGCCTCCAACATGCTGTGGATACTCTCCCTGTATGTGTCGAAAGTCTTGTTGTGAAAATCTATAAATTTTTTCACATTTACACTGTTCGGGTTACTGAGCTGAAAAATTTTTGCGAGTTTGTAGAAATTGAGTATCAGCGAATCTTGCAACATGGCAATACAAGATTTCTCTCTTTACTACCAGCTTTGCAAAGAATGCTTGAAATGTTTGAGGGATTGAAAAGTTACTTCAACTCCCAAGAAGGTTGTCCTACTCTTATCAAAAAATGCTTTGAAGAACCAACACAAGAGCTCTATTTGATATTTGTTCATGGGCAGTTAAAATACTTCAATGAGACTATTCTAAAGTTAGAAAAGGAAAACGCTATTGCTGTAAATGTGGCATCGGTTCTGTCAGAGCTAAAGCTAAACTTAGTTGAAAAGAAAGAAAACAACTTCATCCCATCTGCAGCATTGACCCTCTTGGGCAAGTTAGAAGAAACAGGCGAAGTAAACGTTAACTTGTTTTACAAAGAAGCAAGAGATTTTTACGATAAATGTTTATCGTATCTGGATCTTTATGATGGTTCTTATAAAGATGTGATTCCTCATCTTTGGATCGACCTAAACGAAGAAATATCCTGGGTGCGAGTGTGCGAGTCTGCGAAAAAGATCAACACAATGTATGGGAAGCAGGTGATCAACAGTGACTCTCTTTTCGACGAACAAAAAAACGTTATTTTAACGTTTGATTTTGGTTTGCAGTTCGGTTAGATTAACGTTTAAAGTAAACGTTTATTTTAGGTTAGTTTGCTCATTAGTTTAACGTTAATGTAACGTTTAAATTTTGGTTAGCACGGTTAATTTCTAACGTTAGTTTAACGTTAATGTAACGTTTAAATTTTGGCTAGCACGGTTAATTTCTAATGTTAGTTTAACGTTCATTTAACGTTTAATTTTTGGTTAGCACGGTTAATTTCTAACGTTAGTTTAACGTTAATGTAACGTTTAAATTTTGGTTAGCACGGTTAATTTCTAACGTTAGTTTAACGTTCATTTAACGTTTAATTTTTGGTTAACACGGTTAATTTCTAACGTTAGTTTAACGTTCATTTAACGTTTAACCCCAGAAAACCCACGCTATTAAGCAATTGTAGAAAAAAAATAATTTTCACGTAATTGGGTAATTTGTACCTTCTCTATTTTAAAACTTATTTTAAAAATTGTGTTGGGGCTCATTTTAGTTGTTTTTGGGGATGTGACATATATGTCACACTGGGCCTTTGTGTATGTTTTAGCGGCAAAATCGTAAAATTTTTTAAACTTTATTTGACACAGTAAAACAAGATAACAAAAAAAAAGTATTTTTTAGGAATATTGACAACTGCTATAGACTCTGATCAAACAAAGAAAGTAAAATAACGCAATTTAAAAGGTTTGAAAATTTCATGCTTTTAGCTACGAATTTGATAATTTTCGCTGTAGCCGAAAGCATGAAGCCAACAATTTTTGAAAGAAAACTGTAGTCATATGACTTTTAAAAACCAATAAAAATCAGTTTAGAATTATTGCATATGGATCACATTAGGTGTTGCCAATTGTTTTCATTCCAAAAAATTAAAATTTTAAGAGTTAAAAACGTTTAAAGTTTATGTTACACATATGTCACAGTGGGTTCTCTGGGGTTAAATTTTGATTAGCACGGTTAATTTCTAACGTTAGTTTAACGCTCTATTTGGATTTGGGTTTCGAGCAGTGACGTGCGGTGAGGCTTTTTGTTGGTGAGGCACAAATAATTTTTAATCAGCAACAAATAACAGTTACCTACTAAATAAAATAAAAACTAGCATGCTTCCACATTTATTTGAAAATAAAATCCATTCGCCTATTCTTTTGGACAAAAATATCTATGATGTTGTTGTAGAAATCCTCTTTATTTTGTAGCAACTTTTGTAGTCGCTCCTTCTCAATTGCGATTATTGCCAACAATAAGGCGCTTTTCTTCAGTTCAATTTTTATTACACGTTTTGATCCTCTTCAGTGCATAAAAGGATCTTTCTACCGATGATGTTGTAGCGGGTACTGTGTGCACTAGCTTTAGTAACTTTATCGCCTCCGGAACTGTCTGAATTAAATCGTTCTGGTACAAAAAACTGAGAAGTTGTGCTAAAGTTTTACATTCATTTCTAACCGTTTGTAAGCTGTAGAGTCCAATAAGATCTGCCTTTAGTTTTACACAGTCGAAAAATTTAGCATACTTTTCTAACAGGCTCTGTAATTTGGTGTCATTAAACTCTTGAGCCATTTCGGAAAATTTTGAACAATTGACCAAACCTAGAAAGGACAGTTCACTGAAATTTTCAAACCTTGATTTTAGTTGAACAATAATATCATCCAAAATATTGTAAAATGTTTGTTTTCTTTTGTCTTTTATTTGACGCATATCGCCGGTGTCTATAAGATGAAGTGTTGCACATTTCTGCTCAATCGGTGATAGAAACTGTCAAACTTTTGTCTCTGTCGCTCAACATAACCGATCGTGTCGCGTATTTGCGCGCAGCAAAATGCAATGTCCATTAATTTGTTTTGCAGCACTCTGAACAACGCATCAGTCTTATTTTCCTCATAAGCGATAACCAAAAAGCAGGTATTTGTCTTTAAGAGCCACCGCTCAAATCCAACTGCCTTCATTACCGAATCATTGTCCCACTTGTCTTCAGCGTCACCAATAACACGGAAAACCATAAGTAGATCAGAGTGGTACCTGCTGACCATTTGCAACAATCTAGAATTTGATCTCCATCTTGTGGGTGATGTCCTTGGCAAACGACGCTTTACAACATTATCCAATAAGTAAGTGCGTTCAGACGATTTACTAAAAAATGTACTTAAAAACCCTCAAGCGCTTTAAAAAATGCTTTACACTCGGGAATACATTTTGCTGATTGTAAGAGCAATAAGTTCAGTTTGTGGGCATAACAATGCAAAAACATTGCTTCGGGCACATCTTTCTTTATCTTGATTTGCACCCCATTCAATTCAGATGACATTACAAATGCTCCGTCATAAGTCTGCGCTACCAGCTTTTCCACAGAGTTAAACTTTTGTAATATTCCCAAGACATATTGAGGTATTACAGAAGCTTGCTTGTCATCACTCACATCATCAAACCCTAAAAAAGCTTCCTTGACTATATATGAAGCCTCACATACATAACGAAAAATAACGGAAATCTGGGCCTTTTGCGTAGCATCTGTCGTCTCGTCAACTTCTACAGCAACAAAGGAGGCTTTACTTATATCTTTTCTAATATCAGTTCGAATAACCTCTGCCACTGCTTCAGTTATATCGCTCTGTATTCGATTGGACAAACCAGAAACACTGTGAAAGTCTCCAAATGACGAGAAATTCTTTCATCGTTTTCAGCAAAAGCGTAAATAAGCTCGACCTAATTGCCACAATTAAACGAGGCGCACTCTCATCATTTCCACGAAAGCCAACTCTTGATTAGCTAGGTAGCATGTTCCATTAATGAGAACCTTTAAAATTTCTCGGTTTTCTTTAACTTTGGAGTTGTGAAAGTTGATATTAAGTCTCTGCTATTCATTTAAAGCCAAAATTAATTCTTGAAGTTCCAAACGTTTTGAAAGAAATTTGATTTCTCATGCTTGCTAAGACTTCTCGGCAACTTCTTCTAGTCCCAAAATCCAGTTTTAGTCCAAACATTGTTACTTGTTGAGAACAAGAGACAAGGATAGCAGAAAAGACAATTTCTTAAAGCACATCCACTTAACCATTCCTTTCTTGTGTACCACTCCTTATGAAAGAAGCGATTTACCTTTTTTCGTTTAGTTGTTTGAAGCAAATTTTTTAGATCTGGAATAGGCCTTCCTTTCTTTAAGATGTTAATTTTAGATAGCTTAGTTTTGAAAAGTTTCTTAGCTTCAATATTAAATCTTCCTCCATTATCCTTAAACTTTAAACTTATACTGTAGTCGGAAACTTCTGCAATGCGTTTATTTCAACTTAGCGAGAAAAAAGCGAATTACCTTTTTCTTTATGACGTCAGATTTGCGGCATGCCTCAAATCCTATCTGTTCAGCATAGATTCGCACCGATTTTGCCAATAAGAAAAAAAGCACACTTCATTTAGTTTATGGAACATTCAGTGTCTGAAGAGAGGCAAGATTGTCAGTGCCGCACCTCGCCTATATCAGCGATTTTGACCACAAAAACGCGTCAAAGGTAAGGTACAATTAGCTAAAAATGTATGTTATAAATATAAAGATGCTGCCAAAAATTGAGGTTCAAAAAATAAATTATAATTATACCAAAATGAAATTGAAAGCTTATTGTTAAAGTTTTTTAAATTATATACAAAATCATCTTTCATTACTACAACTTAAAATAAATTTATTGCTTTGCAGTTGCACAATGCGTGTACTTTGACTTACTGAAAACAAATTGTTTTTCTTGTTTTAGCAAATGTCGGAGTAAGAAAAACTTTTTTTCTTCACGAAGTCAGAATTGCGGCATGCCTCAGATCTCTCTCACTTAACAAATATTTTCACCAAAAGAGAAAAAAGCGCTATATTGTTTCACTATTGTTTCTTTTTTTCTCTGAAGAGAGGCAGTTTTGAAGCTGTCTCGCTAGCCTTTTTGTTGACAAGAAGGCTTGACGAAATGATTACTGCGCTGAAAATACAATAATTGAACCGTCCAAAATTAGGGTTAAAAGCAAAACTAATTAAACTACTACAAATGCGGTATAATTTTTACTAATTTTTTTTTAACTAATAGCATGTTGTAACTATGTTGCAAAGACTATGACTTCAATAATTTATTTCTGCTTTATTTAATTTTCACAGGTGAGGCACTGCCTCACTTGCCTCCCCTGACGGCACGTCCCTGGTTTCGAGTAAGATTAACGTTCGAAACCAAACGTTAACTCTACGTTAGTTTGCTCATAAGTTAACGTTTGAATTTTTTTAGCTTGATTAACTTCTGACTTTTGATTTTGGTTTGTTTAACGTTAGCTAATAGCTATGGTTAACTTCTACTATTACTAACCACTTCATACGTTCAAAATATGGTAGACTTAATAGGATTTGATTTAGGTTAATTTCTTAAGTTACTATTTGGTTCGCTGTAACAGTAACTACTGTTAACCTATAACTTTTAAACCAATATTACAAATTTTCATGTTGTAATTCAGGAGTTATATTTAAATGAACTTTGCTATTAATAGGCATAAATAAACATGCTTAAATCCTCTGCTTCGGAAGCTCAAAATTACAATTTTTATACAAGTTTATTAAAGAATTATTAAATAACGTTCAAACAATATAAACACTTTAAATCAGGGGTTTTCAACCTATGGGCCATGGGTGGGCCACGGTGGTTTTTTTAGTGGGCCATGGAGCATAAATCAAAATGAAAGCAATATGTATAATATATATGTATAATTAGGCTTGCCATCCGTCCCATTTTTTAGGCATTTTTCTGGCGTCCTGTGCAGTCAACCACATGAAGACTTTTTTTATTTTTAGAGAACACTATGATTTTGGGACAAAAATAGGGAAAATTGACAGCAATTCCAAGTGAAGACCTTTTTTTTTTTTTTAGAGAACACTATGATTTTGGGATGGGAATTTAATTTTGTTGACCAAAGTGGGTTGTGAAGTTAACTTGGGTTGAAAAATAGGCCACGGTACAGAAAAGATTGAAAACCACTGCTTTAAATATTTTGAATTTTTTTCAATTGTTATTTTTTCTGACGGCCATCATCTCTTTCTGATGCAAATTTTAACCAAATTTTTATTATGGCTTCGATTTTAAAGTCAGTGGCGGCAGCCGTCAAAAGATTTGTTTTGAACAGCACTTGCAAATAAAAACCGTGATGATACAATGTACAAAATAAAAGTCGCCACAACATATACTAGAATTTATCTATAATGACAATTTTTTATACGAAAGACACCACAAAAATTTTGGATCTTTCAGCCCTTATTAAGTAAACTAAGAAACTTTAGTGAAATATTAGCAATGACTGAAACAAAGAAATAAATTATTAGCATGATTACCTAAGCATATATGATATTAAAAATTCACTCTTTGGCTTAAACAAACCTGTTTGATGAGTAAATGAGTTTATCTTCTATTAAAACAGTGGTTTTCAACCTGGGAGTCATGACCCCCACAGGGGTTATTTTACCGTGACTCATTTAAAACATACCGTGACTTGTCAAAAAACTGACCACGCCTGTAATAAATAAATAAACAAATATTACGCTAAGCTTTAAATGAGACTGCAGCAATATTACCAACATAATTAAAAATAACTTAGCAGATTGACTTTTCTTTTAATGACTTCACTTTATGACTCAATTGTACAACTCTTTACGACTGAATTTCCAACACGTGCGAGGCAAACTGATAATCAGCTTATAATAACCAAACTGATTATCGTGCTCTAAGACACACTGTTGCGTCATAGTAGACAATAGCTACAAAACCCGTTTTATTTTTAAACAATTGTTCATATTTTAAAAAGGTTCGTTTCTAAAAAGACTCTTAATTTTAAAGCTTCTATTTTCTAATATTGAGCAAAATCTTCTTATACTGCAGTTAATTCTGCACTTATAGTTTAATTCACGTTACAGCTTTTTTTAGCTGCAAGCAACTGAACAGCGCTATTGACCTATTTTCTTTTAATTAAAACGCGACAGAAACTTTCTTTGAAAACGAGGATTAATTCTGACGACCACAAAATTGGCGCGAAATTGCTTTGTATAGCTCGGCGGCTGCTGCAGCTCGTTTTAAATCACCACACTTTAAAACAATGCGATGTCTGGTATCAAAAACTTGTGCCTGATTTTAAAAAATTTTTTCAAATTTTCTATCGAAACATAATAGAACGCGCTTTGCGAAAAAATTGAAAAATGATTATAACTTTTCGTTTTCAACCGACAAGCAAACAAAATTTATATTTTTAAACACTGAATAAAAATTTTACTTTTCTTTTAAAATGCAACCTGTCCTATCAATAGAAAAAGTAACTAACATTTTAACAACGATATGGTTGTTTTTTAACTTGTCACTTAGTTAGCATGCAAACGTTGTTCAAACGTTTGAATAACGTTATTCAAACGTTTGAATGATAAAAGTTTATTTTAGGTTAAAAAGCAAACGTTAATTTAACGTTTGTTTGCTAACCTCAAAAAAAACGTTTACTAATTAACTAAAATATAACGTTAACATAACGTTTCGCCTTAAACGCTAACCAAAAGTTTATTTAAGGTTAAAAAGCGAACGTTAATTTAACGTTTGTTTGCTAACCTCAAAAAAAACGTTTACTAATTAACTAAAATATAACGTTAACATAACGTTTCGCCTTAAACGCTAACCAAAAGTTTATTTAAGGTTAAAAAGCGAACGTTAATTTAACGTTTGTTTGCTAACCTCAAAAAAACGTTTACTAATTAACTAAAATATAACGTTAACATAACGTTTCGTCTTAAACACTAACCAAAAAACAACTATTCCAACTAACTTTCAACGTTAATTTAACGTTTGTATGCCATCTGGGGAAAAAATACATGTCTGAACGTGGTAAGGAAGAGGGCTGGCAAAATGCGTCTTTGGAACAAAAGTGGGAAGAGATGTTCAAAGAATTTGAAAAAAAACGCATACGAGTTTCAAACTTTCAAAAGCTGGTAGAGTTCATAATTTGTTTACCCGGAACATCCGCACCCGTTGAAAGAATTTTTTCGATCGTAAAAAGCATGTGGTCTGAGAGCAGAACGTGAAAGCCGTTATCACATGTAAAGTCAATACTGATTGGTCCTGCTCTGACTTTTACGAGAATGTAAGATTGAACAACGTTTTTTTGAAAAAGGTGTTATCTACAGAAAAGTATGATTGGGTGAATAAGTAAATTCTCAATGCTTGAAAACGGCAGGCTATTTTATTATTTTTTCTTCCTTTTGCTGTACATAAAAGATCTAAATTCGAATTATTTTGTATCGTTAACGTCAATTCTTTTCTATTTTTCGATCTGAAACCGATATTTAGACAGAGAATATGCGCATGAACTCTCGATGATAATATGGTCAATGAAGACAGTCGGGATGGCTTTAAATGTAGGCCAATGTAGTACAATCGGAAAATCTAAAGTTAAAAAAATCACAGCTAAGGGGTCTTAGTCTTTAGAGGTGTCCCGCTTTCAAGTCACAAAAATATGGTAACCCTATGTCTGGTTGAAATTTTTATTTTTTAGTTTCTATCAGAGATAAACTGAATTTTAAAGCTGCTTGCTAAGACGGGCAGCAAAGGAAAGTACCGTAATGTCTTGTTCAAAAAAAAAACTAATTTTTACCAAAACTATTTGAAGTACTTAACATGCAGCAAAATATTCAATTTAAACATTTTTTTACAGGATAATTATCCCCAGAATAATAGTGCTTTCGATCGCATCCTCGACCCGATTTCTCAAGGCGCAGTTCGATACGACAATGAGCAACAAAATTATACTGCAGACACCAGATTTACAATTGAAACGCTCTTGCCGACAAATTTCGAAATCTACTATCGTTATAGGTGGAAAATATGGGAAAGATAGCTTTTTAAATAAAATTAAAAATTAAATTTCTAAATGAAGAGCTAGCCATGTAAGCTCTTATATATATATATATAGGCCTATATCATTTTTTTATCCTTAGATAATTTTTTATTTTTATAATTACAACCAGTGGTGGATATTGGGTGAGGCGAATGAGGCGATCGCCTCGGGCCCCCCCTTTTTTACAGTTATCGAGGGGCCCCCCCTTTTTGAAAATGCCGCATGTAGTTTTATTTTGTGGTATTTTACATGGTTTCATGAACCTCAAAAACTCTCAAAAGTTTTCAGCAAATAGATTAAATTTATATCACATAATATGGCATATAGGGTAATGTTGGCAGAACACTTAAAATTTAAAACAACAATCCATAAAATCTCTTCAGTTTCTATATATTGCAGAACAACTACATAATGTAAACTATTCTTAATAGTCAGATTGCCATAAAAGTTATCCAAAAGTAATTGAAATTTAGCAGTAACAACTCTACAACTATAAATATGTTTAAGAAAAAGAGAAATCTTGTTTTAAATTTAAATTTTTCTATTGATAAAACACTACTTAAAATTAGTTGTATTTATGCATACAATATTAATTACTTTCCATAACTGCAACAAAATAATAACTAAAAACAACAACATAATTAAAACACCAGTAATAAAAAATACATTTTTTTTCTTTTTGTAGCAAATTCTTTATGTACAATAGAAACCAATAGAACCCTAAATCCAGTCTGCAAATGTTTTACCATTAACCAAGTTTATATGGAGATTTTCACTTTTTTTCAAAGTTCTAAATTGATGCATATGCAATTTATTCATTCACTTGACTTTCAAGACTTGATTGCAGCTTTTTTTAAGGGGTTTAGCATTTTTTAAAATTGACATTTTGACAACTGGTTTGTAAGGTGATCTGGTAAAAACAACTGCTTGATTAAAGTTAAAATTTTTTATATTGTCATTCTGAAAAAAATTGAATTAGAAATTATTTAGGTAAAGTATTTTGATTTTAAATGACAATTTTAAAAGGTAACCTAACATAGAATAAGCTAAATGGCTTCTTACATTAAATTTGATTGTGATTATTAGTTGGTCTATCTTGCACAAACAATCATAACATTAAATGGTTTTGACAATATTTCACAGCACTTTTATTATTTTTACAATTTTAGTTTAAAGCTAGCTTTATTGCAAGTTTGCATTGCATATTTCTATTCCTGCCAGACAAAAATCTTCAAAAGATTTAATTAAAGCAGCATAAGCTGAAAATATTAAATAAATAATTGGCTGATTTATAATATATTAATCATTAACAAATTTTTATTTTGGGTTAGTATTTTTTTCACTCATTTGCCTAAAAGCAAGCATAATTATATTTTTTAACAAACTTTGTTAGCTTTCGAATGTAATTTAAATTTTTTTTGTAAAAATTAAGGTATTCATATTTTACAAAAGTTCGTATTACCAGCATTTCTTAATCTTTTTTGTGTTAAAAAAAACATAACTAAAGCTTCTCTTTCTAATAATGTTTTAGGCTGTAGATTTTTTGATTCTTATGATAAAACTTGTCGTACATTGTGGAATCGGCATAATTGTTGAGATTTAACATTATTTTGCTTGACTGGATCAATTGATATATATATATATATATATATATATATATATATATATTCAATAAAAAAATTGTTTTTCTTGTTGTTGCTATGTAATCAGTTCAAATTTGTTTTTACTGCTAAAAAAGGATCAGATTTTTGTCTGTGATAGTAGCCTACGTATTTAGTCAGTTCAATTTTAATTCTGTTGAAATGTATTTTGACAAATTTATTATTTTTTGAGACTATCAAGACTATGGTACAAATGTTTAATATGTAGTGGTGAGAAAGTTTTAAAAATATACCTCTAATAGATTGTGTGCATGCTAATAGTAGTCCAACAACTTATAACTTTCAAATTCGAACCAAGATCGAGTCATTTTCGAAAAGCTCGAACCGATTTCAAATCCAAGACTACCAAAAATGATGTAATTTTAATATAAGTCCATGAAAGCATGAGTGTACGAAATTCAAATTTTCAAAACCATTTTCCCAATTTGTTTTTATGCATTCCATATAACATAGCTTACTAACCACACAAAACCAATTCCAAGTCAACAATTATTGATTTGAGAACTTGGGTTGAGTCCTTGTTTTTGTAAAAAGGGTCAAATCGAGTTTAAGCAATGATGAAATTAAAAAATTAAAAAAAATAAACAGGTTCTTTCCCCTATAGTATAGAAGTTGTCAATAATAGGTTCTTTCATCATCAGAGGTATAAAAATACAGAGATTACGTTAAATTAAGAACGCGCTCGCTGAACGTTATGGCATTCATAACAACGTGTTCGCGCAAACCGATGCAAACTTCCTGAATTCCATCACTGAATTCAAGGCTGTCCAAGATGTTTTCAAGTAAAAAAAAGAATTTTAGTCATAAGCATATGCATGTGAGAAAGGAGTTTAAAAGTTCTTTTAAACTCCTTCTTTTAAACTTTTAAAGTTCTTTTAAACTCCTTCCTCCCACTTTGAAAAATGAAGGATATGCAGACCAATTAAAAGACAATAGAACAGTAAAAAAGTGTAGAGAAAAAAAGGTTTTGACGTTATTTCAACTTTTATACTAATTGTGTTTTTAGTTTGTAAACCCGGTGCTACAACAATTGATCGAACGACAGTTGATCGAAACGACACTTGATCGAAACGACATTTGACCAAAACGACACTTTATCGAAACGACATTTGATCGAAACGGCACTTGATCGAAATGACAGTTGATAAAAAAAAAGATTTATTTTTGTATGTTTCTGCGATTAAACAATCTCTTTGTTACTGTAAATTAGATTCATAAAAAGCAGAGGCCAACAGTAAAAAGACAATTTGTTTTAATCTTTTATAATTTTTTGCCAATGTCAAGATCAAGGTTTTTTAACAAGGTCTCTGGGCAAAGGGCACCAAAAAGTTTTAGGGGGCAACAAGTAGATCGTTTGTCATGGTTATGTTTTATTAGATGCTTATTGCTATCATTTTTTTGCATTTTTTTTTACGTAGTCAGTTATTTAGAGGGGGCATTGTGCCATGGCTCCACCCTTATAGACCTCCTGCAGAAATCAGAGACAGATTCAGACAGAAAGATCTTATTTTTAGAGATTTATGATTTTGGGACAAAAAATCAACAAAACCGGGGCAGATTTAAAGTACTATGTTTTTGGGACAAAAAATTGACAAAATTGGGATATATTCAAAGTTGTAAATCTTTTCTTTCATTATTTGATCAAATGTCATTTCGATTAAGTGCCATTTCGATCAGGTGTCGTTCGATTAATTGTTGAGTCACGTGTAAATCTTTCATTATAACTTTCTGTGTCTGCCACTGATTTGAGTTATTTCAAGTTTCGTATCAGAATCAATTTTTTTTCCAATATTTCGTAGCCTATCTTTCTAGCTGGCATTGGTAAAATGGTCATTTCGAATGTGACGTCATTGTGACGTCATTTTGGGGGCCCCTAATTTGGATTTTGCCTCAGGCCCCTAATTTTGAATATCCACCACTGATTACAACCACAATAATAATTAAAATTTGGTTACTTACGGTTCTTTGATTTGTGCTCGTTTTATCGAAGTTTAATTGTAAAGTATTTAATAAGAAAGAGGATTTAATTAATACGCTGCTTGTTGGGCGAACTAATTTTTAATGTGTTTAAATTGCATATTTTTTGTCTTGTTTTGAAGTCGATCTACAATATTTCTGGAATCGATTTTATTTGATTAATCAATCGCAATTTATTGTGTTTCATAGATACTAAATAGGATTGGAATTTTATTTACTTATAAAAATAAATCAAGTTAGGTACGGGATGATTGTAAAAAATTTTGAAAACAGTTTAGAACCATGGACCTACGCTAAAACACTTAAGCTGAGCTGGAGCTTGAGGAATTTCTTCTGTTTTATACAAGCTCTATTCAGTAGGTAAATTATGTTTTTAAAAGTTGATAACCAAAAAATTTTTGCAGAGGCTCTCTGACAACTCCACCATGTTATGAAAGTGTTCTTTGGACCGTGTTTGAGACGCCTATACGTATATCAAGATCTCAGGTACCCAACAAGTTACAAGTACTGATTTTGTTAGTTAATAATTCTTACTGCAATGCAGCAACGTTCCATTGAAACATATAAGTTCAAAGATTGATTACAAGCTAAAGATACGGCATTAATGAGCCAGATTGGCAATTAACAAGATAGTTATTCCTTTTTTCACTCATTTAAACTTATAGTGTAGGAATGATGACCTCATTCTAAAATAATGTCCATGAAATGTAAATGGGATTTACCTCTCAAAAAGACACAATAGATACGATAGTTTTGACAGATGATGAAAAAGTACGAGGCAGCGGGGAGGCAATTCTTTATGGTATTTGTAGACTTGGAAAAAGCTTTTGATTAAATGCTTAGCCTAGAAAAGTTATCTGGTTAGCACTCCGACGGAAAAGCTCAGTGGAAAGAGGGGTTTTAACAATAATTGAATTGGATATGAACTCAATTACAGCAGTGAGAGCGGAGATCACAATGGTTTAATTTGAATGTTGGTGTACATCAGGATTCGGTATTAAGTCCTTTTTCGTTTGCAATTATATTGGATAAGATAATCAAGGAGCTGAACGTTTGAAAAAATCCTCTATGCAAATGATTTGGTGCTTCTTAGACACAACTGGGAGGAGGTGAGGGAAAGATATTCCAGATGGAAGAAATCTTTTGAAGAAAAAAGATAAAAGTTATGTTAGTAAAACAAAAATCTTTTGTACTGGAGAGAGAGTAATGCAAAATTAGCCTCCAAGTACTCGCATGCAATCTGTGAAGAGATCGGAGTCAGTTTCATCCAATGCAGAAAATGCATGAAATTGGTGCATGAGAAGTGCTCAGAAATTAAAGAAAGCTTGGCAAAGTTTAAAATCTTTAAGTGCTGTATGTGCGAAATAAACCAGATTACTGCTGATTCCTTAAGAAGGGTAAACATGGATGGAGGTATGATTGAAGTGGAGATGTGTTGCTATTTCGGAAATGTTTGTGTACAGAAGGTGAGGTTCAAGAAGCAGTGACCGCAAGAATAAGAACTGGGTCGAAGAGATGTAAAGATGTTGCATGTGTGTTATGCAAAAAACGTTTTGTAGGTAAAGTTGAAGAGGTTTGTTCATAAAATGTTTATCAGAGGTGGAATGAGTTATAGAGCAGAGTGCGGTCCAATAAAGGTAAACGATATAAAGAAAATGGAGTTTATTTAAATGAGAATGCTTTGAATGATATGTGGCAAGACACTGAAGGATAAAGTAAAAAGTGAGCTAATACTAAATATGACTGGTGTTGAAGCACAGAAGAAACTGTTGAGAAGTCAGACTTAAAATGGTTTGGACATTATGAACGTATGAGCAAAGAAAAAGCTCCAGCGATGGTTATGACAAATACGGTGAAAGGTAAAAAAGAGGAAAACTAAGAACCGATCATGGATGGAGGTTGTTGACGAAGATAAGAGAAGAGAATTGGGACAAGAGCTGGCAAAGAAAAGACAAGAGTCGAATTTCTGCTGCAAGAAACAGACGGCTAACCTCGTTTAAAACACTTGCAGGCACCAAACATAAATTAAAAACACTTTAAACTGAGACAACGGCCATGTAAAAATAATAGCTCGCATAACCATTTAAAACTTTTTGTTAATGATATCGGCTATACAATGACAAATTTTTCTATAAATACAGTACAAATAAGTATTCGAGATTTTTATAAGTACGCTTTTGGATCTACAAGTTTTTAACAACCTTATTACCGTCGTGGACCGCATAAGATTATTGATTGAACGCTATAAACTTTTCATAATATAAACTTTCTGATTCGTTAGTGTGTCCGATCTGAAAATGTAGAAATATTTTTCAGCATTGTAAAAAATTATACAGATATAAAGTGGCTGACCAATAAGCCTTTTACCATAAATTATTTGTTTTGTAAAAAAAAGTTTTAAAACATATTTATCTTTTTCAGAAAAAACGTGGCATTTTTATCACCTAATAGGATGCCCGATTTAAAGCATTGTTTTGATATTATTCAGCCCTTGTGTTAGTTTAACATGCAGCTTAAGACAACACGGTTAATATTTTTATTCATCACCATTCATTAAAAGAAGTTTTTTTTGCTCTAGAACTAATTTGAATACTTACTAGTTCTAAAAATTCGTGAATACACTTAGTCCATATGCAATAACACATAACGATGTTAAAAATAAATGCTAATTAGTCGTCCATTGTAAGTTCAGAGAACAAGTTTAAAAATCTCAAGCTGATAAATTCTGACTAATTCCTCCGCTTCTTTTATTTGTTTATAAATGAACAAAACAGCAATTTTTAGAATATCAAAATACTACTCCTGAATTAGGTAAACATAGTTGTGCACAAAGCTTAAAGTAATTTGAATTAAGTACATTTATATTTTTGTTATATGTATTATTTTGTCATATGTTACATGTATATAGTGTTTTTGTTCTTTTCCGAATTTATTTGATAAATTTTAACGTGTATGATTAACTTGAATTTTTAGGCCGAAATTTTGGAAACAATGGTTTTTGAAAGCACTCGGGGAGCTAGCGAACCTGTTTTGCTCAATGGAAATTTTAGACCACCTCAACCTCTCAACTCCAGAAATGTTACAAGGTCTTCAATGAATGCTCCTGCGACGGCTCAACCCCCAATGAATACTGCCACGGCTCAACCCCCAATGAATACTGCCACAGTTCAACCCCCAATGAATACTGCCACGGTTCAACCCCCAATGAATACTGCCACAGTTCAAACCCCAATGAATACTGCCACGGTTCAACCCCCAATGAATACTGCCACGGTCCAACCCCCAATGAATACTGCCATGGTTCAACCCCCAATGAATAATCCCACTGTTCAATCTCCAATGAATGTTGCTTCTTCCGTGGCTCAACCTTTTTTTAATTTAGCAACTTTTGCGGCATTGATTCTTTCAGTGCTGCTTCAAGAGTCAATGTCTTTTATTTAAAGGATATTTGTAATCTTAGACTCCAGCTTGACCACACGAGTAATAATGATCATGTAAATAAAAGCATTTTTTAGGTATCTAAAAAAATTTTGATAACAGATCTAACTTTGTTCTGTATTACAGTCAAATCTACCATTTTATTGTACAGTTTTAACAAAGGAGGTTAATACTAATTGTTTTTAATAAATGTTTTTCGCACTGTAGCACAATTTAGTTTATTTTTTATAAAAGTAAAAAACTTAAAGAGATACAATAGCCTGCAACAAATAGCGAAAGCTGGGAGCACCAGGGCATCTGTTTGCTTGTGTAGGCAAACAAAAGTTTTGCAACTAACCCACAAAGAGAAAATGTGCGCTGTTATACACAAGGGCGCCGATAGTGGGAGGCAGGAAGCAATTGTCACCCCCTTGCGTTTTAATGTTCTCAAAATGCGGGGTCATAAGAGCCAGATTGCGCCCTTTAAAATTCATATTATCAAACTATTTTTAGGTCTGTTCTACAATTAACATATATAATTTCAATCACCATTAAATCCAACAATGCTCGTAAAATTACAAAGACAATCGTGAATCATAGTACAACAATGAAAGCCATGATAAAAGTTTTAATGTATGCAATGTTGAGTCATTGATATCTCAAGTAACCTAACCTTCTGATAAACTCCTTATTCTACATGAATCAGTAAACTGAATTGTATTTTAGCCAAAAACTGACGATTAATCAAACAAAGAGGAAAAGTTTTTAGTAATAATTAGGAAAATTTTGATTTAGAAGCAAAGAAATTGTGGTGTTAATCTAATTTGAACATGCAACACAAACTGTCGGACTTAGGCTACTCGATATTCACTTACAGTTAACACTAAAATCTGAAAATAAAAATACCAAAACCAAACGGGTGACATTCTTAAAACCCACCGTAAATAATGTGTTCATTATCATTACAAAGTTACTTGCACCAAATTTGCAGCAAAGATTTTGCAAGGGGGAGTAAAATTTTAAAAAAGGCACCTTTTTTCGAAAAAACGGTTTTACAGAGTTGCGATTTCATAGCGCAATCGTTTTTAACGTAAAAATCTAGTGATGACTAATCAAAACAATTATTACTTCAAATCAATGTCCAAAATATCCAGTTTTGTACTAAATTTTAGATGAAGACTAAAAAAAAAAGGGTCATCACTTTCAGTCAAATCTATGATCCCTACTTTTGTCCTAAATTTAAGGTTCAGACCATAACCAAAATAAGAGCGTTCATTGATCTGATATTTTGGTCGAGTCTTTATGATTGTAGTCGAAAATCTGCCCCAATGCTTTTGTATCTGCGCACCTACAACCTCTCATTTTGAAAAATGCAGGGAAGCAATTAAAAGGGGTCAAAAAAAGTAATTGCGCTCCTGCCTCCCGCTTCCGGCGCCCCTGGTGTTCAATACTTGTACAGAACAAAAACATTCCCAGTTAGATTTTATTTTGCATCTTATGTCTGCTTTTGGTTGGCTTCTTTTATAGAGGTCAAAGGGATAATTCTTAGTTTTAGCAGGGATTAAGACTCGGACTCGGAATTCAGACTCGTTTCACAATTTGGACAAGTCCGCATCCCTGGAAAAAGTAATAAAAGTATCAACAGTGTGAGAAGTTTTAAACAAAAAGCCGACGAACAAGAAGTCGGCAGCGTGGTCGAGTGGTTAACGCGCCGGACTGATGATCAAACATGGTCTCGGTTCAAAACCCACTTGCGCCATTCTGTTGTGTCCTTGGGAAAGACACTTTACGGCACTTTCCCCTGCTTGGTGGTCTTGACAAGCAGTTCTAAATTACAGTAATATCTCTACTAAATTACTAGCGGACAGCAATATCTTGGCATCTCCGGAAGCAGGTCGGGGTAATTTCTTACCCTATGTATAGCGCCTCCGTCGCTTTCCTGCGAGTCAGGAGGATAAATATAGAGATAAAAATAAAAAAAATAAAAATAAAAAAAAAAAAAAAAGAATGGCCTTCCCAAAATACGTAAATTTCTTCAAATTTACTGCGGCATAGCTCTCGTTTCGGCTTCGACAGGAAGGATTTTCAGTGTCATGAGAACAATCAAAACATGACTTATAAGCACTATGACAGATAACAGTCTTAATAATCGAATGTTTGCAAATATTCATAAGAACTTGTTGAACAATATCAATTTACAAGCCGCTGATTTTGCGAAAGCAAGCAAAATATCAATAAATTATTTTGGGTTGCACTAATTGTGCAGCGTTTAACAATTGACATCATACCTTGATCTGAAAGGCCATTCATGCTCATGTAATTACGTTTTTTCGTTTTACGCAGTTGTTGATAGTTCTTTTAAGTTTTTTATAGTTCTATCTATTTAATCTTTTCGTACTCTTGATACATAAATGTTTCAGCCAGCGTTGTCTTGTGGGTAACTAAAATATTCACTGATTAGCATGTGGAAAACATTTATTGATGTTCGAAGAAAAAGCATTTGATCTGTAACTATCTGCCTTTGGCTGCCCTGGATGGACGTTGTAATTGTTGAATGTTTTCAAAACTAGCTTTGGTGCTTTGACAAAAGACTTTTCATGCGAAAAGGTACATCATCATCTTCATTGCAAAATAGCTTCATTACCGTTCGATTTGAAGAAAGACCATCAACTGTAAAAGTGTTATATAAAATGATTTAGCTGATAAATAGTATAAAATCAACAATTACGAATACGTTTAATAGAACAACAACAATTATACATTTTGCCTAAAATGCAAACGCTACAAAAAAAAAAGAAAAGAAATGGACACTTACGGAATGTAAATTCGCTGTACATAATGTAGAAGTAAAAAATACTAATTATAAATTCAAGAAACTACAATTAACAAGTACATTTATTTAAAACTTACACAAGAGACCCGTGATGATGCATGAAGTCTGAAACGGAATTTCTATGAGTACATCAACAAGCAGATGAAAAAGCTCACTGCAGTTTATATTTTTGGTGGGGCAAAAAGCAACGACGCCATCTATGTTGCTGTTCGTAATTCCTATTAAATAAACGTGTTTAGTCAGCATTTCAACAAGAGAAACTTGCACCAAACCATGATCACTAAAAAAACCACTAAAAAAACCAAACCATGACCATTAAAAAAAAGCTATCATATGTGAAGCAATTGCGTCGGATGATTTCGATAAGTTTGTAACAGCTTCATCGTCGAAGTCAACGTAGCCGACAATTTTACCGGAAGCAGAAAATGCTAGATCTTTTGAAAATCAATCACACTGCACGTAAGATTATGCAAGTTCTTTTAGCGATGTCATATAGTCGTGCTAGTTGCTGTTGTTGCGTATGTAGCCCCAAAGTAATAATGACTAAACAGTAAAACTATTCAAGTAAAAGAAAAAAATGTTGAACAGCATTCAAACAAACACAAAATCCAATGGTTACCTTTATTTTAATTGCCATTTCGTCAAATGCAAGAACGGCAAGTCGATCACTTTCGAGCGTGCAATGATGAATTGCATTTTTGATTCTTTCAACAACTTGTGTTTGAATGCCTATTTTATCGCCTTCATTGTTGTTTCGCGCTTGTCGCAAAGTTCTCTCAGAAGGAAGAACCAAAATGTCTTGCAGCAATTTGTAAGCAGCTGCAGATTTTGCATGGAGTTTTAAACAAAATCTATTAAAAAAGAATATCATTCTTTGTAGCGGTCAATTAATATAGGTGAATTGAAGATTTTGCTTTTTTGACTTTGGCATAGAAATAGACTTTAACCCAGGGCAGGACTACACTTGCTACATACATCCTGACTTGGAGGCTAAAGCTCAGCCATGCAGAAACGGTAAGAGCAGTTTTTTAACTTCATAACCGAGAGGCCAAATGTGAGATAAAAGCTTATAACAAAGGCTAATCAAAGAATACGCCCGAACTTCCTACTTCAATTCCCAAGGTAAGCACCAGACTTATTGAAATGGGTTTGGGGTTTACCCAGAGTAACTTGAATTAAACTTAATGGCTTGCGTTCTGGCGTTGGTCGCTTCTGTTGGTTCATGCACTAATGAAGTCTCCCTCCTTCCCCGAATTGTCATTGTGGCGCTTATGAACAAACCAAAGACCATAAACAAAGTGTCCCACACATCGGGCACCCTGAGTAATAATGCATTAGCCTGGAGAAGATACTCTGCCATATGACGAAGAATAATATGTGAACAAATATCTTAACAGCAAAAGTAGTAAAACAAGAAAATCTGAAAAGAAAATTCATTTTAAACAGCAAGCTTACCGGATTACTGAAGGTGGATAGCAATAACCACTTTTATTGTCCAATGATTGCAACTCTTTTTGTTTAGACCACCATTCTCGGAGAAAGTCATTCTTTGAAGCAACAGGGTCATCTTTAAGTTTTCTAGTATAGAACATATATTTTCATCCACATCAATACCTCTCTTCAAAAATTCTTCTTCTAATTTGCCAATTCTGTAAATAAAAAAGGTGAGAAAGACCGTAAATAGATATTTTTATCACGTCTTTTGCAACAGCACTGTGATTAAATGACCAACAAATAAAATGGTTGAGTTTAAGGTTGATTGTTGCCAAAAAAAGCAGCAAATGTCCACAAACAGTAGTATCTTCTGTTACACTCGAAATGCTACTTTTCAGCCTTCTATTGCAGAGGAACAATTTCAGCAATAGGCTAACAAATATGTTAGCCAGGGCTTCACTGTATAATGTATTATTAGTCAACTTAATCAAAAATTATGTTCTGAGTTTATTTGCACCTCTTCAGCCCAAAATTTCTTTTTCTTTATCTAAACTGTGGTTCTAGGATGTATATGTAAGAGAATATCATCATTACGCAGACTAGTCATGCACTGGTTCTTTAATCTCTCAATTTGTTTGATAATGAACGAAAAAATTTTTGAATCAATTTTTATAAAAATTCAATTAGATAATGAAAATTTATTCTGTGGTAACATTTATAGATCTTTTCAATTGTTGTCTGGTTGAAAAAAACAACCTCTTTATCGAAACTTTATTTATAGATCTCCTTCTAATGACAATCATTTAAATGAAAACTTTTTGAATAATCTTTACAATTGTATCCATAATACTAATGAATCACTAAACAAATGTTTTATCACTGGAGACTTTACTTATGATTTATCAAATCAAGATAATGAACATGTATGCAATTTTATTGAAATGATGCTTGAAGGTCATTACTTCCCAGTTATTAACAAACTGACTCACATCACAAATTCAAGTGCAATAGTATTAGACCACATCTAGACAAATTTACACCAACACCAAATAAAATCAGGAGTCATTTTAAATCCACTTTCTGACCATCTACCAGTATATATGTGTTTTAATCTTAATAAACAGAATTTGTATAGACCTCAACAAAAAAGATCTTTTATTCCCTAAAATATAACGAAGTTTAATGAAATGTTAAAAAATATTGATATTAATGCAATATTAAATGAAACCAATACAAATTTAGCATTTAAATTATTAATGGACAATTACAAATCTACTTTTAACTACTGCTTCCCTTTCATCAAGCAAAATATTGAAAACAAAAATAAGCAGCCATGGTTTGATAATGATCTTTATTTGCTAATGCTTAAAAAAAACAAGTGTTTTAAAAAGTTCCTGAAAACTAAGAGTGTTTTAAACAAAGCAAACTTCAATAAAGAAATACATACAATTGCCCCTTACAAGAAAAAAAACAAAGTTATTTTAGACAAACATTTAAGAAATTAAGTAATAATTTAAAAGAGACCTGAAAAAATATAAACTAACAATTAGGTAAAGTTAAATCATCAGTATGTTCTTCCATATCCATAAACAATAATTTGGTGAATGACTCTCTCCAGATTACTAATTATTTTAATGACTACTTTGTCAATGTTGCAAATAATTTAGTATCAGATTTACCCCAAACATCTCATAGTTTTCAAACATTTATGCAATCTCCCAAATTGAGCACACTTTATCTCTATTGAACTAGTTTAACTGAAATAAAAAAACTAATCAGTGACCTTCAGCCTAAAAAAGAGTACTGGCGTTGATGAAATTCGCCCAACTATTTTAAAAAGCACACCAGACAATATATTAATAGCTCTAACACATGTGTTTAATCTTTTGTTAGCTTGTGATGAATTTATCTCTGACTTTAAAACTGCAAAAGTAGCACCAATTCATAAAAAGGGCAGTGTAACTAATGTATGCAATTATACAATCGTGTAGTATTATTCTTAAAAAAACAAAACTTTTTTATAGATATCAATTTGGCTTCAGAAAAAATCACTCAACTAGTCACGCAACTTCATTATTAATTGAAAATATTGCTGAAGCTTTTGAAAACAAAGAACATGTACTTGGCATATTTCTTGATCTATCTAAAGCATTCAATACCATTGATCATAAAATTTTATTATCCAAATTATGGCATTGTGGAATTCGTGGTGTAGCGCATGATTGGTTTTGTAGCTATCTTAGCAACAGAAAACAATTAGTTGAAATAAATAATATCTGCTTTAATACTAAGTCAATAAAATATGGTGTCCCTCAGGGTTCAATTTTAGGTCCTTTACTATTCTCAATTTATGTAAATGATTTAAATAATTGCTTAACCTTAGGAAAATGCATCATGTACGCAAACGATACTAACATATTTTTAAAAAGTAATTGCTATGAAACCTTATATGAAGCTGCAAAAAGGAGTTAGTGAACATAGATAAGTGGCTTCTAGCAAATCGGCTATTTCTAAACACTGACAAAACACATTATGTGATCTTTCCCACACCCAAACAAAGCCTCCATCAAAAAACTGACAATTTCAATCAGAAAGAAATTTATTTCTCAGCAACCAAAAATGAAATTCTTGGGAATAATATTTCATGAACATTTAAGTTGGAAATTGCATATGGACTTTGTTCTACTAAAAATCTGTATAAGTTATGGTACTATCAAAAAAATCTCAAAACGCTTTGACAAAAAAACTTTGCTTGTATTGTACAACTCCCTGATAATCAGTCATATAAGATATTGTATTACAACTTGGCATATTGGTAATAAAACCAGTTTCAAAAATTCAAGGAATCGCTAATAAATTTATACGATTGACATTTGGATTACATCACAGAGCCAACGTTACTGACATCTTGCGAAACAAGAACATAATGACAATTGATCAAATAACCAAATTAGAAATAACTTGTTTTATGTATAAATATATAAAAGGCATGTTACCACCATGCTTTGATCATTTTTTTCAAAATAACCTGGTAAGCAACAATTTCACCAAATGTACAAGAAGCCAGTCCAAATTCTATCCCTCATTTTGTAGATTAAATATAACTAAACAATCTTTCAGATACAGAGGTCCTCTTGCTTGGAATAAAGTCCCATCAAGCATTAAACAGATAAAATCATATAGTAAATTTCATACAGAATTTCAAAACCACCTTATAGCAACATAATTTTTAATGGTAATAGACTTCACAAATTTTAAAACATCTGCTGCTGGTTTTTATTATTACAGGTAACTCCACCTAATTGGACAAAGAAACTGTAGGTGATAAAAGCCTGATGCGACTTCAAAGGCAACATCCAGATCATTACGGCCCATCCAGTTCAATAAAAATTCACATAATTTACTTCTTTTGCACCTATTCTTGTTTATTATTTGTATGTTTTATCTTACGTATATAAATTTTTTGTCCAGCCATATGCTTTTGAAATGGTCCTTTTGACCTGTGGCAGAATTTCTTTTGGTGGGTTTCTTTGCCTGCCTGACCCTTTTTGGTCCAGACTCTTTTGGTCTTTGAGTTTGTTGTTTCTCCCACCCATGATTACACAACATTCTCTGACTATGGCTCAGATGTGCGTATTAACTATCTTCTTTTCGCTTTCCTTTTCTTATTAATATCACATTGCTTTGTTCAAAGGTAATAACGTACTTTGTTTAGTCGTTGCTTCCTTATTCACAATCTTTATTTCTACATGCACTGTGATTAATTTCAAGTTGATTGTGAGTAAAAATGCAAATAAAAAAATAAAATAAAATAAAATAAAAAAAACTAAAACTTATAGATAAAACTGTAGATTTAGTTATTGCTTTTGGAACAATCGAAAGAGCACACATTATTTAATATAAAATGATGCGGTCTTGATCTCGGTCCAATTGCTCTCAAAAAAATATGTGGTCAACTGGTCTCTGTCTCGAAGCATGAGGTATCAACTACATTACTGAGTTGTAATTTTCAAACAAAATAAAACCAGCACTCTATCTACAATAGATTCAAGTAGAACTCTTAGGTCATAACACTATTATACACAATAAATTGTGTGGAGATTGTCTTCACTCCATCTCCAAACCACAGCTTTTCGCGGTCCAAAATGTTTTTCTTCGCGGGCCGCAGGTTGCATACCATCAAATCGAACCCAAACCGTAAACCATAGGCGTCGAATCGTTTAAAATAACGTTCCAGTTCGGGTTCAGGTTTGGCAAATTTTATTTTTAATAGCTAGTTCAGTTCCGGTTCAAGCTCAGCCGATTTTATTTTTTATTCCTGTTCAGGTTCGGCAAATTTTATTTTTAAAGGTTTATTTCCGGTTCAGCTCCATTTCGGGTTCAATAAAAAAAATTAGCGGTTAATACGATTTTCGATAAATGGTTGGTTCAATTGTCATAATTCTATAGAATACTTTTTAAGTCCATTTTTGCAACCGCATAAACCAAGGACATGAATCGCAGATCGTGGCCATAGACACACCAGACCAAAAGATTAGGGAAATGGGGGGGTAGTGAAACAATTTTGTCCGTATCATGGTTTTGCACGATTTTACCAAGAAGCCCAAACGTAACAAATAGACTGATAACTGAGCAGAATGTGTTAGCTTTGTTATGTTACCCGAAACCTTTTTAGTGGCCAAAAATTAACTAAAAAGTCTTATGCGTTGAAATAATCAATTTTACTTTAGGGTGACCAGACGTCCCGTTTTGAACGGGACAGTCCCGTATTTTCACCTGATTTTGAGTGTCCCGACTTTTTGTCAAATGTCCCGTTTTTTAATCATTTTGTAAGATTATTGCGTGGTTTCGTGAAAACCACTTTAACATAGGAGCGTTCGATTGTCGTAAAAAAGAAGCATTTAACGTCTGTTGTAGATATCAATAGTATCTTGCTGCAATTTTAACTAGGCTAGCCTAGTTACCATAATATTATGATATGAAATCTCTAATTAGTGCAACAAAATAGTCTTTCGTTCATTGTTACTATTCTTATTGGTTAAATGAATACTTTTGTTATCTATCGCCTACCATTCAGTGCTCATTTAGTTGAAATTTAAATTTAGTTTTAGAGTATAGTTGAAGTGTAAAAATGTCAAAAAAGCGCAAGTGTACATTTAATGACGATCTCCAGAAACAATTCAAGTTTATCAAATTTGATAGGCTGCGTAAAGATGGAACTAAAGTTGTATGTCAGCAATGTAACGCCCATTTTTCTGTTTCACATGGAGGTAGGAGCGACATCAATCAACGTTTGCAAAGTCAAAAACACAAGGAAGCTGAAAAAGCTATGGCTTCTGCGGGAAACATCAGCTCGTACTTCGTTACACACAGTGATGACACTGAAAGCCGTAAAATTGCAGCAATTGAAACTGTCATAGCCTATCACGGTGTGCGTCATGGTCAAAGCTTTCGTGCCAATGACTGCTTGTCGAAACTAATAAAGACCACTGTTGAACCTAAATTTTCTTCAGCACGTATTAAATCGCAAGCAATAATTTGCAATGTATTGGCACCACACGTAATGACAGAAGTGATAGAAGAGTTACATGAAGCGAAGAGCGTTACCCTCAATTTAGACGCTTCTAACAAAAAAGACATCAAACTTTTTTTAATTGTTGTAAGATATTTTTTACCAAATAGGGGAATTGTAGATGAAATTATAGATTTTGTTTCCTTACCTGGTGAAACATCTGATTTGCAGTGTGATATGCTGAAAAAAGTAATTCAAAAATTCAACTTGCGCAACAAAATTGTTGCTTTGTGCGCAGATAACAGGAACACCAATTTTGGTGGCTGTAGAAAACTTGGCAAAAACAATGTATGGAGGAAACTTGAAGCTGAACTGGAGAGAAAAATTATTGGTATCGGTTGCGGAGCACACATAATACACAATTGCTTGCAGTGTGCTGTTGACTGTTTGCCAATCGATATTGAATGTTTTGTTGTGAAAGTGTACAAATACTTTTATATATACAGTGTCAGAGTAGAAGAACTAAAAAGCTTTTGCGAATTTGCAGGAAACAATTACAATAAAGTGTTGCAACATGGAAATACAAGAATTTTGTCCTTGGGTCCGTCAATAGAAAGAATTTTAAGCATGTTTGATGGGCTTCGTGCATACTTTCTTTCTCAAGAAAAATGCCCAGTCATGCTGAGAAACATTTTTCAAAATCCTTGTTTGAAATTGTGGTTATCTTTTGCCAGGGACCAAGTGTCTACTTTTCAAGCATGCATTGGGCAGATTGAAAAAGGTAATATTTCAGCTACAGAAGTAGCTATGACCATTGAAAACTTGTTGAACAATTTAAAGTTAAAAAAACGAGAAAGATTTGTAACTTCGGATGTCAAAAAGCAACATGAAATTTTAGTGGAATCGGGAGAAATCGCTGAAGAGAAGTTTTTTAAAGTAGTTGAATCTTGCTTACAGTATGCTGATAAATGGATATGCAGCTTGGGAAACACGGATAAGTTCAAGTGGATTCTTTTAAATAAGACGCCTGCTTGGAAAGAGATTGGTGACAGTATTAACCACGAAATCCTTTCTTGTGTACAAGCTGAAGAAACTCGTTTATTTGATCAGTGGGTCTTAATAAAGCTTATAGCTGAGAGGCATGTTGATGAATGGAATGAAGAAAACCTTCCTGTGTCGGATAGATGGCTACACATATTTCGAGAAATGCGCGAAAAAGATTTAGATTTTCAAGACTTTTGTAATGTTGTAGGATTATCCTTTGCCTTCCAGGAAGTACAGCTCCTGTTGAGAGAATATTTTCTGTTATGAATGTGGACAAAGGAGAAATCGAGATTAAGTGTGGAAACAATGAAAGCAATGCTAATCGTGAGACAAAACAATGACATAGAATGCGACAAGTTTTACCACAAAGTCTTAAAAGATGTGAATATGCTGCGAAAGATCGCTTCATCAGAAAAATATAAGTGATGGATGACCTGCAACATTTTTGGTTTATTTTTCCTGTTTAATATTTTGCTGCAAATTGTATTTACAATGCTGCTCTATGATTTTTCTCTTTATAATTTTGACATGTTATAAAGATTAGCTGATTTTAGAGTTAACACTACAATACAAGCCTTATTCATGTTTCAGACGAATTTTGAAATAATTCTTTTTTTTTTAATCGATTAACATTCATGTTTCAGGACAAGGTTGTAACTTGTAATCGTACACTCTTTTCGCGTTCGGCTGTTTTGTACGGCAAGGGACTGAGCTAATGGATCTCGCACTTCTCCGTTTTTTTGTTTTTTTTCTGTCATAATGTCCCGTTTTTTTTGCCAAAATGTCCCGTTTTTGTCAGAATTTAATCTGGTCAGCCTATTTTACTTTCAAAAGAAAATAAATGTATGATTTAATCCGGAGTACAGCATATTGAAATAAACTTTATTTAGACGCAAAATAACTTTCTTTTTTTTGAGAAACATTTTTACAAATGCATTTTATGCCTTAACAAACATATTCATTGCCTGAAAAATCAGATCGTTCTCGAATTTTTTTTTTGTTTGTTTTGGTAGTGAACAGGTTAAGATGGCGACAATGTTTCTATTTCCTCCAATTTGTAAAGATATATTTGTAGCCAAATAATATCTCATGGGCGTCAACTGGCATGTTTTTTGGAGGATTATGGCAAACAATTGCTTTAATAAAAAAGGTTAAAAATATTTAAGTGGAGGTATTTCTGATAGATATATAGGTTTTAAAAAGTTAAACATCAGATCAATTAACCGGCAAGTTATTTAGGTGTGAATAGCAAAACCAACTTTGTATAATTAAACAAAGTTGAATGAATGTATAATAATAATTTTGTGAGCCCTAAAAGTGCGAGAAAAAATCTTTTGTAATTTTTTTTGGCCTAGTCGAATTTTTAGGCTATTTACGTTAGTAAGGGTGTTAAAATTAGGCCCCCTGAGAGCTCCCTAGAAAAAATTCTGCCTTCCTGCAGGCCCTATTATTATTTTGCAACGATCAGTTTAAATTTCTTATATTTGGCCCGGAGAAAATTTTCTAAAATGCTATTTTGAATACGCAATTACATCATCGCTATATCAGTGAGTATTAATTTCAAAACCATAATCATATCTAAAATACCCGTCTACAGTCAATAAGGTTAATTTTTTTTCGTAAAACTTACACAACCTTTATAATTTGGATTGTTGAGGAGTCTTTTTACTAAGTTTAATAGGTCAAAATAAAGTCATAATTTTGAAAAAGTTAAAATTTGTTAAAATTTTATATTGTAAAATTTTATAAACAAACACTCATTTTTTGCTCATTTTTGCAATTTTTTGAGCAGCTCATTTTATAGTTGACTTGGATATTTTAGAACTTTTGGTAGGCTACTGTGACCCCTTAGCGTGAATCTTTTTGCCTTTTTCTTTATAATTTTTGAATCAGAAAATAAAAGCTTACACGTTTTAAAATATTCCACCAACTTTGAACCTCCCATAAAAATTTTTAGAACCCCATCCTTGGGGTGCGCAATTTGTAGTTTGAAATTTTTTTTATCTATATGATAAAAATGTTTACCAATTTAAAATTTGGTAAAAATACACTATTATTTTTATGTAGGAGAAAAGAAAATGTGTCTCTAACGCAAGTTGTTTATGACGTGTCTGTTTTGCCACACAGCAAGCCAGTGATCAAAAAATCTGGCAAATTCTAATACAAAATTGTGCTTCATCTAGATATTAAAATATATGAAATTAAAATCAGAGCGTCGAACCAGATACGTTTAAAATAAAGTTCTGATTCAGGTACAGCAAATTATATTTTTTGCGTTCAATTCCGGTTAAGGTTTAAACAATGATATTTGAACCTCAACCGAAATTGAATTTACTTTACGGATCCGGTTCGGGTTCGGCTCGACGCCGGGCCGTAAACTTGTCTTAACCGTTATTATTATTTAAACCCAAATCGGAACTGAACCCGTTAAAAAAATTTGTCGAAATTGAACTTGAACCGGAATATTAATTAAACACATCGACCTCTTTGTTGTAACTAATAGAAAATGTTCCTTTGTATTTTTAATGTTTTTTTTCTAATTTGACAAGTTGCCTGGAAACAAAAGCAGATACAAAAAACTCAAACATCGTTTAGTAAATTTTGTGATTTGAATCAAACTCTTGTAATAATATATGGCTATACCAAAAAACTCATAAGATCTAATTTTTAAATCTTAAACTAGTAGTGGTGTTAAATATAAAAAACAAACTCCAAAAAAAGTTTTTTGTGAAGTGAAGTTATAATATTAGACAAAAAATGTTATTGTAAAGTTATAATAGCAGAATTATTCACGTTCACTGTTCGCTGTGCTAACTTGATAAATTATTCTTAAGTTTTAATTTTTTGTTTTTTCTTTCATCGTGTCTGTAAGATAGATTTATATTTATGATGTAATATGTCTTGTGTTAATCATTTCTATGCTTAATAATCAATTTTACTTACCAAAAACTTTACTAATATATTAAATTGCATGTTATAAAACTTTTAAATAAGCTGGGGTTAGTGATTAAATGACTTTTTGTCTCTTCCTACCCCTGCATCATATCTTTATAGTGCATTTTGGTTTAATATAAATTCTTATCATTATTAATCAGTTTGTTTAATTTCAATATGTAAAAATCATTGTGTTTGTTTTAACCTTTAATATATTAAAAAGATTTTGATGCAAATAAACAGATCTCTCTCTCCCTCTCTCTCTCTCTCTCTCCCCCTCTTTTATTGGGCCTGTGTGGTTATAACATTGAACAGTGAATGAGACCCTAATTAAGAACTAGTTAAATTTTGTTATTTTAAAAAATTGAATGAAAAAGTTTTTATTAGTTTGTTTTTTATAACCGTTACTCAGCCTAGTTTACAAAACTTGAAAGTTTGTGCCAAATCATGCATGGTGTAAAATAAAGTTATTAAATTGAATAAATTGTTAGTTATAAATTATGCTTTTGCAAAAGTATCATAAGTTTAGTTTTTTAATAAATTAAAAAATTTTTGTTGTGAAAGTTTTTTTTATTATTGATCCTTAAAAGTATTCTATTTATATATTTACAATATACAGATACATAGTACGATGTATCTTAATGCATTTTTTCTTTGTTGTTTGGGTTCTTGTTTACTATTCACCGAGCTTACTTAATAAACTTTTAAAATTTAGAGAATCCTCAAAGCTTGCAAAGTTTATAATGGCAAACAAAACAAGACCCAATTTTTGTATGTCATAATATAATTGGATGAAATCTAACAGATTATCATTTAACTACTCAAAATCCACTTACTTCATTATCACTATCAAACATAAAATAAATACTGTTAATCAAATCTCTATCCAGATTGGATTCAACAAAATTATCTCATTTAATTCGACAAAATATTTAGGTATCTTTACCAATAGTGATCTTAAGTAGTACCATCATATTAAATACATATTTAAGAAACTTGCTATTTCAGCTAGAATCTTATTTACTGTAAGGCATTATGTTAATAAACCTTCACTTATTAAAATTTACTACAGCTTTGTATATCCTTGCTTTAAGTATAGAATTATAACATGGGGCTTTATTAAAAAAAATTAATAAATAAACTTCAGGTAATGCAAAAATATAATTCTACCCATCATGGACTTTAAATGTTTGAAAGACTAATCAACATGAGTTCTTTATTAAAGTCAATGAATATATTAAAAATCAAAGATATACAGGGTGTGGCAAATAAACCCAGACAGAATTACATGAATATATATATATATATGCTTTTAACTTAATGAACATATTATTTTTAAATAAAAGTTTACAGATTATAAATTCATGTTCTATTGTTAAAATATAGTAGGTTAATTAGATTTTAGTCTTTTTAAACAATGAGAAAATTACAAAAAGAAATAATTGCCTTGAAACAATGCAGGATTTCAGGCATGCACATATTAAAATTGTTCAAATTCCCCAAGTCAACTGTTTTTGATGCAATAAAATGTTTCGAAGAACTTGGGGACTATTCTGATCATTCTGGAAGAGGATGAAAAAGATCTGTACGCACCAAAATATTGATAAAAAATCTGTATTTCAACAGCAAGCACCCAAATCAGTTATGGTTTGGGGAGCATTTTCAAAAACTTGGAAGTCGCCATTGATTTTCATTGAAAAAATGTTAAAATCAATGTGGAATATTATGTCGCCAATATTTTGAAACCAATTTCCTCTTGCTAAATGATCATTACAAGGACAAAAATTAGACATTTTAACAAGAAGGGGCAACTTCTCATATGACAAAAATTTCATAAAATTTCTGCAAAGAAAATTTTCGAAATTTTGGTCAAAGGATATGTGGCCTCCATGCTCTAGACCTTAAACCTATGGACTTTAGTGTCTGGGGGATACTTCAAAAAAGGGCATGTGAAAAGAAGCATCATTTTGTGAAAAGTTTAAAATGTGATTTGTTAAAAGAATGGGAAAAACTTCCACAAGATATGTTGTGTGTCACATATGAAAATGCTATAAAAAGAATGAGAACTGTTTGTGATGCCAATGCAGAATATATTGAATAATTTTATGCATTTGGTCTCAAAACTTATTAAAAAAAAGATATGTGAATTTTAAAAAAACAAAAAATTAAATTTGATTTTAAATTATCAAATAAGCCTATCCAGGTATTTCTGCTGCACCCTGTATATAAACTTAAAATGGCTAAGTTTATGTATTTATACTATCACCACAAGCTTTCACAAAACTTTGACCAATATATTAAGTCTGCTGGAAGTCATTACAAATATGTTACTAAGTCAATTAAAAATAAAAGTTTCTACTTACAAAGACAAAATTTATTTTATGGCCAATGTTCTTGTAGTTTTAATGGAGTTAAGATTTGAAATAAAATTTCTTTAGATTTTAAAATGCTTTCTTATTAATTTTTTGGCAAAAAGATAAAAATTATTGTTAATCAGTATCCAATTTTGTTCTTCAATGAGAATAATTAATCTAACAACATTTTGTACAAAAAAAATCTTTTGTGTGATTTATTGTGCGTGCCTTACGTTGTATTGTTAGTGATTATAATTTGTACATTACCAGTAATTTTTATTATAATTGGGCAGTTTTGACATGATGAACATTTAATGGTATTTTTGCTGTCCAATTCACTCTAGCAATAGCACCTTATTTTCTGTTTTGTTAGGTTCTCTGACCTCTAATCTGTGTTGGTACCATATTATATGTAGTCTCCCTAGTAAATCATGTTTAAATTGTACTGCTTGATTGAACCAAATAAACTTTGTCTTGTCTTGCATGAATAAATCTTGTTTTTGATTTTCTTTCATTTGGTAAAACTTTTTGGGTAAACTTTGGATAAAATTAAACCTTTAATGAAGATTGATAAGCAATTTGAAAAATAAGACATAAGGGTCTTTTCAAGAAGTCATCATAAACAATTTTTTCAGTGAAAGTAACTTGTAGTACCCCTTACAGCACTAAGATGGAATAAAAAAAAACAACAAGAAAAGGATTTTTTCAAGAAGTGATTGTAACCACACTGGGGATCTGGGTTAGTTTCATGAACGAAGATTGCTTACAAAGACTTCTTAAAGAGACCCATGCTTAATAGGCTTATAATTATTTTTATTTTATCTGTATATTTATTCTCCTGACTCCAGGAAAGCAACAAAGGTGCTAATACATACGGGCAAGTAATTACCCCGACCTGCTTCCAGATATGCCAAGATTTTGTGATCTGCTTGAAATTTAATTGAGATATGACTGAAATTTAGAACTGCTGCCAAGACCACCACGCAGGGGAAAGTGCCATAAATGTCTTTCTCAAGAACACAACAGAATGGTGTGAGTAGGTTTTGAACCAAGATCATGTCACTCACAATCACAGTGCTCTAACCACTTGACCATGCTGCTGATATAGTTACTTTACAAAATTCAAATGTTTAAATGATTTAAGAAAAAAAGTTTATAAAATGTTTTCTTAATTAAGTTGATTTTTAGGTTTTTGTTTTTGTTTGTTTTATTTTATTGGTTTAACTTAGTGTCTCTACAAGTTGCTAAAATGCCTCCACCCGAAACAATGTATTGTGCTGAGCAAATAAACATTCCTCCAGAATTGCCAGATATGTTAAAGCAGTTCACTAAAGCAGCAATCCGTACACAGCCTATCGATTTACTGGCTTGGTCAGCAGCGTAAGTAATTAGTTTTTTAGATTTTTTTGGCTTTGTTAATTGTAAAATGCTTAATGCTTTATTTGCTAGTAGTTTCATATTTGATAATGAGTTTATTGTTTATTAAAAAATTAAACATCTAGATTTGCTTATGTTGTAAAAAAAGAAATATAGAATTTGCTATTAAACTTTGATGTTTCTGTTTGAAATAGTCTTTGTTATTACAATTTTAAAATGTTAAATTATGTTGATTTTTAATTTATTTCAAGTTTCTAAATGATATTTTCATATTTGGTCTTGATCTATTTTAATGTGATTAAGAAATTAATCAATTTAAATTTATAATTATTATTTTACTTTTTATAACACTTTTTTAATGGAAAGGGTTAGTGAAGGTGGTGTGATGTCACACAAAAAAGAGCTGTTTTTTAAAAAAAATTTTTGGCCACAAGCTGTACCGCTTGTTTTGCCACTAGCAAAAAAGATCACCATCTGTAAAGAGTTCAAGTTTTCTACTGCCTTTCTTTAATATTTATTAGATATGAATATGTTAGTGTATAATTTTAATTTGAAAGAAATTAATTTAACATTATTAGCAAGGGACTTGGTTCAAAAAATTTATCGAATTGGTTTAATATTAATGCTAAAAAATCATTATTTACTTTTTTATTGTTTAAACTGCTCTTAATTCAAAACATTTACAAACAATTGTAATTTCTGCTATATATGTGTAATAAAGGTCTAGTCAAAAACGTTTTCAAGTTAAAAAATAATAATAATACTGTATATTTTTTACAGCAGTTTTTAATGATTTTTAGATGTTAATGTTTCATAGTAAATATCTTAGTATGGAATCTTTGTTTTGTGTAGGTTTTACATTTTTTATGTTTCATTTACCTGAAAAAATTTTCTCTTAAATTAATCTTCCATTATTTTGCTCTTTACAACATCTGCTTTTTAACAATATGTTGTACAATTATCATACATTTTATTTTTTTCCTGTTAGTTAAATAATATAGCAAGTTATTCAATAATGTAACAACAATATTCTTCTTTTTTATGTTCAATAATGCTGACAGCATGGCTATGGGGCATAGATTGTTGTTTAATGATAATCTTGTAGTTTAACTCTTGCTCTAGTCATGTTGCTGTGTCTTTTTGACTCTTAAATCATCTTTATGTGAATGTCACAATTTTGTGTAAAAGCACCAAACTAATGTTTGTTAATTTTTTTGAAAAGAAAATATTATTTTTTAATTGTTTATTGGAGTGATTTACTATTGACTTAAAATGTATGACAAATTTATAACTTAGTAAATAATTATGAATGTTTACTGGTCATAAACGTCCTGAATACTTTCTTCACTCTATCCACATTTTGCAAATGTTTTTATTTTTTAGATATTTTACTGCTTTGGCTAATGGCGACCCTTTGCCTGTTAAAAGACAATTTGAACAAGGAGGATTAGGTTTAACGATCGGTCTTCTAGACGTCCTTTATCAGCAGCTAAAAGACAAGCAAAATGTTTCACTTTTGTTGGTAGAAAAAAAGTGGACTGAACTGGGCTTACCTAAAAACACTCTTAATGAAATTGTGACTGCCGGAGGATTTGTTCAAGAATTAGATTTCATGAAATTCTTTGCTGTGGCATCAAGTCATCTTGGCGGTGGGGTAAGTGTGATATATTAAACAAACAAAAAATTTTTGCAGAGTTATTGCATTAGTTGCATTATTATGAAAAAAGAAATAATTTTATTGTTTTGTAGGTTAAATTGTTGATAAAAAGGTGTCTGTTTCAATTTTATTTTCATTAAAAAAATTGAACAAATGCAGCTGTTTAATTTTAAAACTGTAAAAACTTATTATTTAAAAAGAAGTGTCTTTTACATTCTTGCCATGCAAGGGTGCAGCTAAGGGGATGTTTAGTTTTCATACCATCCTTTTTTTGTCCATAAGCTGTGTTGATTATATACTGTATTTTTTGGAATACAAGCCACAGCTATTAACCCACTAACGGCCATTGTCCTTTTTTTGGGACATAAATTAAAATTTCACTGGAACTTATATTATTGTATATATTTCATTAGTATCTTTTCCCACTGGATAACAATCAAGCATTCTATGTTCTTTGTAAATACCAGATCAAAAAGTTTATAATTCTTGACTCTAGAGCAATACAAATATAGCTAATTTTAGCTCTTCACGACCTAACTTGCAATATTGTAGCTAGAGTCAATGTGACTACAGTCCAGTGAGGGTGTGCTGCCTAATTACTTTTAGGAAAGGCAGATAGACAGACTGAAACATAATATTGATGTGAATAAGTCATTATGTGAGTATACTAAACGTTTAACTTTTATGTCCCATTTATGAGACAATGGCCTCATTTCAGCAAAGTGTGTGAATTTCAATTTTTCTCAAATATTGATTTACTTTTATGGTAACTGTTGAGAACTTCAGTTCCTAAATATTGAAATAGCTTTGCAATAACCTTTTTATGTAGCCGGCAGCATGGTCGAGTGGTTAAAGCACCAGGCTTGTGACCAACACGGTATCAATTCAAAACCCACTTGCCCCATTCTGTTTTGTCCTTGGGAAAGACACTTTGTGGCACATTCCCCTGCTTGGTGGTCCTGGCAAGCAGTTCTAAATTACAAGTGGACAGCAATATCTTGGTATCTCCGGAAACAGGTCAGGGCAATTGCCTACCCTATATATTAGTGCTGCCATCACTTTCCTGTGAGTCAGGAGGATAAATATAGAGATAAAATAAATGTACATTTTACAGAAATTTTAGCTGTTTTGTAAATGTATTAATAAATGTACCATGTTTCGTAAATGCAGTATGACTGCTGAAGAAATTCACAGAGCACTTGCAGAATTGGAGAATGACGACATTGAAGGCATTTCTGTTGCAATTGTTCCACCCCCTATGGATGTTCTTACGGATGAAGAGGATGTAAATGATGAAAATATTCCTGAAGCAACTATCTTTCAGGAACCAGCAGAAACTTTAGAACTAAC
The DNA here is from genome assembly GCA_963680785.1 of Diplosoma virens. Classification (NCBI taxonomy): domain Eukaryota; kingdom Metazoa; phylum Chordata; class Ascidiacea; order Aplousobranchia; family Didemnidae; genus Diplosoma; species Diplosoma virens. The sequence continues at coordinate 28,263,298 of OY796891.1, forward strand.
AGGCTACCAACTTTCTCAAGTAAATGAAGATGAGCCTTCAACATCTGCAATCCATCATAAGCAGAGGAAAAAAGATCCTAGCGTAGATCCCAAATGAGAAAAATGTAAACCAGAGTACAAAAGTAAAATGATGACTCCCTCAAAAAATTCTTACGAGAAGTTAGAAAGCCTTCAAGGTAAAAGTACTATGGAAATTTTTGAACAATTACTATCTGATTTACTTGAACTTACGCTGCAGCAAACATTGACTTATGTTTTACAAAAGAATGATCCACAGTTTACACTTGAATTGAATGAAATCAAAACATTTATAGGAATTCTTCTCTTTAGCAGGTATCATAAACTGCCACAGCAAAACATGTACTGGGAGCAGAGCCCAGACGCTGGGATACCATTAGTGCTATGACAAGACAAAAATTCAAAACGATAAAACGGTATCTACATTTGAATGACAATGCTATGATTGATGCTAGTGACAAAATGTATAAATTGAGACCTTTTTTAGATGCCCTAAACACAAATTTTTAGAAGTTTTACATTTTTCACTCTCATTTCTCAATTGATGATATGATGATAAGGTACTATGGGATGCATTCCACAAAAATGTTTATGAAAGGAAAGCCTATAAAATTCGGGTATAAATTTTGGTGTTTGTGTAGTGATGATGGATATTTATACAACTTTGCACCTTACCTTGGTAAAGAAAACGAGCCCAATAATGAACCTCTTGGAATAAGAGTCATAAAAAACCTAACCTCAATTATTCCAAAAGAAGAGGCCACCAACCATGAAATTTTTTTGATAATTTCTTTACGAGCATCAAGGTTTTAAAACATTTACGGGACAACTCACTGAAAGTAACTGGTATTATCAGAGAAAATCATATCAAAAAGTGCTCTATAATCTCTTCTACAGTAATGGAGAAAACTACGGAAAGAAGGTTTACCGATTATAGGTTTAATCAGGAAACCCGAATCTTAGTAGTCAAGTGGCATGACAACATTCCCGTTTCTATTGCTACCAATTACAGTTTTGTGTATCCAGTTGGAAATACCACCAGACACTCACATAAATTGAAAAAGAAAATTACTATAAAAATCCCAAAAGTTGTATCTGAATATAATAAATCAATGGGAGGAGTTGACTTTCTATTAATAGATAAACAGGTTACTCTATATAGAACACGGATTTGCGGAAAGAAGTGGTGGCTTCCAATTTTTACTCAAATGTTGGACGTAGTTGTTGTAAATTGCTGGAGAATACATAACATTGTAAATAAAGATGAGAATCTTACTCTGCTAGAAACCAAAAGAAGGCTCACTTTAGCATTGTTTTCAAAAACATCGTCTTCCAACCGACATCGTCCAGGACCACAGAGGAGCATATTAAAAAGAGGAAGAGTAAGTGAAGAAGTTAAATACGATTCTGATAATCATTTTGTTGCAGTAATTCAAACTCAGAGGCGTTGTGCACGGTGTGGAAAGCAGGTCAAAAGAATTTACAGTCGATGTGATGTTCCCCTTTATGATGCATGTTTTGAAACATTTCATACTAAATAATATCAAGGTCATACATTACAATATAGCAAAATCATAAAATCTTTAAATGTAAAAGGAAAATAAAGTTCACTCTACAATTATTTATAAAGAAATTGCATTCGAGTTCTTTTTACATTTTTTTTTATAAGCATTGTAAATTTTTTTTATAAGCATTATATTTAGAATAGTGGCTTGGTTTTTCGTTGTTTTGTATTACTTTTTATCACATTATTGGGAGTAAATACCTTAATTTTGTTTTAATAAAGGAAGAGAAACTCAGTTTTTGTTTTCCAATCTAAAAAGACTACAATATTATGCAATAAATAGCGGTTAATGATGCACAAATGGTAATAATACATTATCGCAGGCAGTATCCTGAATCAGGGCCAACGTCCCATAAATAGGACACCTCGTTTCGAATACAAAATGAATTGCGATTTTTTCAAAATTCTTACAGTATACTTCTGAAGTCACCAGAAGATGGGAACAATCTATTTTTTCAAAAAAACTTACTACTTTAATTCCGGCTCGTAATGGGTTGATTTTTTAGAAGTAAAATTCGCCTATGACATCGACTACGAAACTAATATCGTGAATTCGCTTGCAGCAGAAATGGCAAACCTTTTTCACAAAACGGGTCAGAAAATGATGTTAAAGAATAAAATTTGATTGGATCATAAGCTAAATGAATGTTTTTAAAATTGTAAACCATAAAACCTTTTTTTTTAATTTTGTTACCCAACCTTTTTTTGGTTATTGAAAAGCACTTTTGGGCGACGCAAGTTTACAGACAGTTAACTGAATGTTATTTTATCTCTATATTTATCCTCTTAACTCGCAGGAAAGCGTCGAAGGTGCTATACATAAGGCAAGTAATTACCCCCTGCTCCGGAGATGCCAAGATATTGCAGTCTGGTTGGAATTTTTTATTTGTTTTTAAAATGGTTTTATAGAGATATAAATGAAATTTAGAACTGCTTGCCAAGACCACCAAGCCGGGAAAAGTGCCGTAAAGTGTCTTTTGGAAGGACACAACAGAAAAGCTCGAGTAGGTTTCGAATCGAGACCGTGTCGATCACAAGCCCGGCGTTTTAACCATTCGACCATGCTGCCAAATGAAAATTAAGCGTGACGTACTGTTAACTTAAAAACATGATGTTTATTTTTTTTAAATGATAAAAGCAACATGTGAGTTATTGAAATGACAGAAGGGTTATTGAATTTCAAGTGGTGGATCATAATGTGACTTTAGGGTCAGTGTTTACCATACCGGTGTTGTCTTTCATGTCAATTTGCGTATAACAGGATCGTTTATTTGTCCCGCAGATATTTTATGCTCTATTCAGCCAACTGTTGTCTTAATTTGGAGAAACAGACAAGCAATTAGTTTTACTATACAAGTTTTAAATTACAAGTATGAGCTTTTTACTCCAATAGAATTAAACTATTACCACTACTAATTTCATATCTTTCGAAATTTTACATGAAGGTTTTTTATTTTTTACTTTTTAAGAAAAAAACACTTTTTTGGGTATTAATTTCAAGTGACGTCTTTTACCATCCAAAAAATCTTTTTAAGTTTCTAGATCCGCGATTGGAGTCAATTTAAAGAGTTTGTGTTTAAGACGATAATAGGTCAGAAAAAATTTTTACAGACCAAACGAATAATGGATTCGTTGTAGTTTTCAAGTTATCTTTGTCTCGAATTGTATCGGTTGGTGCTCATTTTTTTGCTTTGACCAGTAACGAGGTTACAGCTGTGATTTCACTGTTTTGACGTAAACAGCTTATATGTTTTTTTAGGCGTAAAAAATTTATTTTATGTTTAGAACCTTTCAAATGCCATGAAAATTATTTGCACAATACTTACCGATGATCCACAAGGTGGCGCTGACAAGATCCCGTTTGAAACATTCAAAATCCTTTACCAGTATTTGGCCAGTCTAAGTGGGGAAATTTCACAATCTCAAATCGATGACGTAATTCGATACCTCGGTGATGACGTGTAAGTGAAATTGAATCTACTTACAATTCTCCCGCCGTAGTTAGTTGTTTTGGGGAAAAAAAGTTGTGGGCTAGGAAGTGCTGCTAACTTAATTTTGTACTAAGAAAGAAAGAAGAAAGAAAAAATTTTATTTTGGCCTTAGCCACAAAGCAAAAAAACACATACGCATAAATGAATTAAAATTGGGCTAGGTCAGGGAGTATCGAAGAACAGAACGTTTTCGAGTCGAGATGCTCCACTAAAGTTTACTGAGTTTTTTTTTAATTCCAATACCTTTTGTGAGATATTGCTCTCTTCGTCATGTGTAATCGAATAAAATTTCTTATAATAAAAGAAGTTTTTGTTTTTATTTTGTCGGCAACTTAATTTTATAAAAGTTTTCTTCAATTTTTAGTTTCATTTTTTGGAAAAAATTAAGAATAATCAGCTTTGTATTTTATTTGCTGTGAAAAATTTTAGTAAAAAGTCACTTTCTTCTGCTTTGACATCTTAGCAAGCAGCTCTAAATTTGATTCGTACCTCTAAATAAAAACTAAAAAAGGATTAAAAAATTTCAACCCCACAACCAATATCTTTGTATCTCCGGAAACAGGTCGAGGTAATTGCTTGACCGTTACGTTAGATATAATGCCTCCGATGTTTATCTACGAGTCAAGAGAATAAACAGAAATGAAAATGAAAAAAAAACTTTCAGGGCTTAAGAACTATTGCTTGAACACAATTTTTTTTGTTTTTGATATATGCTTGAATAAACGGCTTTTATTGCGCTGGCCAGTTGCCGATTCTTATGTTTAAAAAATATCTCACGTTTCTTTGCTAATTTTTTTTATTTTTTCACAAAAAAATCGCAATACTCTATCAGACATTCTGCAACCTTGAAAAAGGATTATAGTGCTTACAAAGCAGAGTGGTTTGCAACTATTATGAGAGCTATATTCGCGGCTCTGATAATAAAAATTGATCATCGCTTTATGTTAGTTATAAGTTGTTTCTAGTGAAGTTTCTGTTTGTCCCTTTATAGCGGACACAAAGGCCAACAGAGTATTTAGATCTTTTTTTTTTTCTTGCTAACACAAATATACATAAAAAAAGACACTACGAACGTAAAATTGAATAAACTAAGTAGCGAAAAGAAGACTGCGAAGTGATCGTTTGAGGTCTTCTAGTCAAGCAGTCACCGTTAAAATTATAAAGAAAATATAAAGAAATTTAATTATGGGTAAAATATAAAGAAATCTAATTATGGGTTTACGTACCGAATAGCCGAGACCTAATTCATACTTTTTTAAAATATACGTCATTACAAAAAATATTTTCTCCTTAAATTAAAGTGAAGGTCTTGTCTATACTCTACGCTCAAAGGACGAAACAGATTTTGGCCTTTAATTTATGGTAAAGATCTTTTTTTCTTGTCTTTACTTCATTTTTGAAATAAAACAAAATAAAAACTTTTTTCTTCGTTATTATTGGGGTCAACAAATTTTTATGAATACAATCGAAATTGACAAAGCATTTCTCTAAATCGCCAAGGTTGTATTATTATAACGGAATCCTAATGAATCGAGATTATCTTTTTAAAAAATTTTAAACCACACCAAGAAGGATTGTATTTTTTTAAATTAAAACAATGTAAAATTGAATTCGATTAAAATTTATAATTTTTGCGTAATGGCTATAATGTTTTACATTTTATAAATAGCTATTGATTCAATTGAAATCGATGTTGTAGTGTTCTACATTTTTCCAACAACACAATTAATTGTTATACTCAGTACTTGAAACCTCGAATCAAATAGGAACCAACAGGAATTTTTCAGTCTTCAAATTTTCTAAATTTGCGTGATCATCTACTCATTCACAGGAATCAAAAACTATTGCCCAATTATAATAGTTAAATCAGCATATCACCAGTGATGGGGTTCAGGAGGTTCGCACGAATTTGCGCGAACCGGTTCTTGGAATTTCAGCACGTTCAGCGAACCCGTTCTTAGTTTAACGTAATCTATGTATCTCAATATCTCTGTATAATGACGGGACCTGTTGTTAGAAAATTCTATACAAAAGAAAACCTGTTCTTAAAATTTTGAATCCCAACACTGCATATCACTCTCCCAATTTTTCAACGAGATTATTTTAACCCAGGAGAAAGCAAAATGGAATGGTAATGCCGCGAAACTTTCTACACGTGGATTGTCCGAAACTTTCCTAACTTATTCCTGCTGTTTCGTTTCCGTACTGTTCTGTTTGTACAATATTTTCTTTGTGCGTATTTGTTTACTGTGATAAAGAATGTTTGTAATTGGAATTTTGTAACTAAAAACAATGCTGCATTAATTAAGTTTGAAAAATCGGTTTTTAAGCATTTCGGTCATATTTTGATAGCAATAAAATTACCAATTTCTGATGTCGCATGTCAGAGTAACAGTTAAAACAGCTTGAAAGCAATGACCCTTACAAAATTTCTTTTAAACCTAATGATATCGTCCATACATTCCGGCTTTTTGTCTTGCGTTTTTTCCCTGATCATGTTGTGGCGATTTTAAATTGAAAAAAAAAAAAAAAATGAACGGCGTTGGAACTTTGTCAGAAAACAAGGCTTTCATGTCTCATTTTTGGTGTGCTTAATATTAAAGCTCAGAGAAATATATACCGGTTTTGATTATGTAACTGAATTAAGGAGGTTTAGAAAATGATCAATGAAGGCGTTTTACTCCATAGAATAAGATAAAAGGATATCCCATGTTCTAAATCGCCCATGATAGGCGCTGTACCCCGTCATCTCAAAAATGTTAAAAGAAAATTTTTTTCTAATAGTTTGGGCATAATTCCAACTCAAATTAGTTCGTTTTTTAAATTAAAAACCGCCGCTGCTCAGCTGCTGTTTTCTTATTCGCAATTATTTGTTAATAATAATTTGGAAATGTAATAGCTTACTTGATTTTAAATAAAAGTTTGATGAATTGAATTGAAAGAAAAATAATTATTTAACCACTTTAGCTTTATTAAACTGCAAAACTAGGCATACCATTGTTCGTTTAACAAAGTTCAACCAATTTAAATTTATTATAATTAAAAATCCTTATTCAAATAAAGTCAAAGAAAAATAACAAGCTAGAATAAAACATTCATGCATTTTAAAAAGCAATTTTTTAAATTCGACAATTCGTACGTCCGGACTTATGCTCTATAGGTTATTAAGTTTACTTCAAACCTTCTACATCTGCCCCAAAGCATTCAAAAACATTCACTTATAAGAAGCTTTTTCTGAAAAAGAACGGATTGCTTACAAAGCGAATAATTGCAAGCAAACGGAAAAAACTAATAATCTTTAGAGCGAGTAACGACGTAAAATAATAAAGTTTTTTTTGACTGCCCTACAAAAAACTCGCAAGCAATTTGTCAGCATTACGAAGCACGATACGACAGTTGGGTATCATCTCTGCTTGAAAGATTTAAACAAAACAGGAAATCATTATACATAATTATTTCTTCAAACCAACCATATTTCAGGTGGGGTGAACCGGGACGTATGTTAAAAAAAAATTCTTGCCTAAAAAGCAGTATTCTCTAAAAAAAAGGTCCTCAGTTTAAATCTGTCTCCGATTTCTTAATTTTCGTCCCTTAATAAGTACTAAAAAAAAAGGTCTTCACTTAAAATCTGTCTCAGATTTCTTGAATTTTGTCCCTTAAAAGTAGTGTTCTCTAAAAAAAGTCTTTTCTTAAATTTGAAAATATTGGGAAATAATGTTAACCGGGCGGGACGACCAAACAAAACCCTAAAAATCGGGGCGTATGGTAAGCCTATGCAAAAACTTAAGATATTTTCTAAATTTTGTGTAAAAAGAATTGGCAAGTCTCAGGCTTCTTTGAATGCGCCCAAAAAGAAGCTCTTTATTATTTGTCCCTATAATGAATCCCAACATGTTTTGAAAGACTGAATTTGATCAAACAAAGTATGCATTTGCGGCACTTAAAGCAGTAGGTCAAAATTGTTCTGGCTTTTGGTTTGACATAGAATTCACCAAAAATCAGGCAAGGCCATTTTTCTTTATATAAGCTGAAAGTCCGAGATCGAGACGGTTACGACGTCAAGCCTGCCAGTTATTTCTTTATTTGCTCTTTTTCTATTTTTTCCAAATGGAATTGTTTTTGGAAAGAGTTTTTGCTTTTGTTTGGAAAAATCAAGATATCTTTGGATTTGTCTTTATTGGATATCAATTTTAAATCTAGCAGCACTCAACTCTTTGTTATGTGTTAATAATATTTGAAAGTGAGAGCATTGGTTTTGGTAAAGCAGAATAAATTACATTATCCACCAGGGTGTGTGCTGTGAAAATTTTGTCATAGATTGTTTGAACTTTTCAAAGAACTTGGACCCGACTCGCGAGCATTTTAACAAAGAATTTGCATTTGACTCAAGCCAGAGTTCAAAAAAAGATGGGAATTAGACACGGCTTAAAATCGATCCAATCGTCTTCATGAAAAATTCTCATTTGACTGGAGTCACTGCTCCAAAGAAGGCAGATTCAGACTAAGCTCGGACTCAAGCTGACTTCACTTTTCCAAATCCCGGATTTGTTAGAACTCTGATAAACTCTAAAGCTCTTGATAAGCTTGTTTCCACAGGATCTCTAATATTGAGATTTGGGTGGCGATCAAGAATACCTCTAACCTGTTCTAATTCAGCCATTTTGCTGCTTTTGTTAAAAAAATACGGCAAGCCTGTTTTTCATGCTTTTTCAAGCGCCAGTCTTCAAACTTCTTTTGCGGGTAATATTTTTTATAAAACTTATTTAAGCTGGCAGTTCTTTTTTCACATAATCAGCTATTAGTCATACTAAACGAAAACTACATAAAAACTTTCAATAGGACAGCAGCAATATTTTTGCTTCTCCAAAAGCAGGTCAGAGTAATTGCTTGGTGGTTGCCATAAGTTTAACGCCTTCGACGTTGTCTTGCGAGTCAGGAGGATAGGATGAAGCGAATTTTCATCAACTGCTTTCTTGCCACTATCCAGCAACATAGTGGCTTTCCATTTCAAGATTTATTCTTGACAATTATGCAATTTCTAACAGCCAGTGGGTGTTTTATCTCGAGGATGCGTTTACCCCACTGTACCCTATTGAAATTACTCCACAAAAAAAACTTTTTTACTGCCTAGCATGTTCATTTTAAAATCTGCAATCGTTTAAATAAAAAAGTTTTGCAATCGCACTAGATAATAAATTTCTGGATTTCGTGGGGTCGCATTACGTATATGCATTTATATTTATATATGCATTTATATGAATTCATTTATGAAGAACTAACCCAACCTGCTATGCACTTTTTGCGTAATCAAGATGTGTGTTAAATATAAGTACATTTTTTAAAAATTTGTAAAAAAGAACTGAAGCAAAACTTCCAACTGTTTAAAACGCCAAAAATAAACGTATGTACATGCTTGTTTATCTTTAAAAAAAACTCACTGCAAACGAAATAAAAAGTCTAATAAATATGCACACATTCAAAAAAACACCAATTCTGTTTAAAACAATTGCAAGTTTTGGAATTTTGGAATTATTACGAAATTATCTACAACAAAAATATTAAATCAAAAATACTTAAAATACTGCTAAACTTCAACGAAATAAACATTGTCAAGTATTTCAATAAAAAGGAACAAAAAATTATAGATATTTAACCTTAATCAGTGAATGAATAGATTAGAAATACAAAAGTAAACTGAGCACAAGTTATAAAGCAAGGCAACAAGCCAAGTACAAAAAGGATAGGACAATAAGACATACAAAAAATGGTCCCGTGCCGAATAAGGTACAAGGTCAGGAAAAGAGCAAAATCAGAATTCTAACAAAGACGCTATATTAAAATGAAAAGGAATTTTAACAAAAACACAAAAACTTCAGTTTAAAGAATAAGTTCTCGAAAAACGACGCATAAGCAGAAAACAGTGGTTGTTCTTGCAAGTAGGTTGAAGATGGATTTTAAATATTTAGAACTACACATTACAAAATAAATATAACACATTTCAAAGAATTTTTCTCCAGCTATATGAAAAGTATAGACACTTGGTGACATGCATATAAAAATAAATAAGTAGCAGTACGGTCGAAATGGTTTCACCGCGATTAAAAACTCTGCGAGCTTCGAGAATATAATGCAGGAAAACACGCAGCGGATTGTGAGATTAGGCAGTGAAATAATACATATATTGAAAAATAGGTGATTGAAGGAAGCCTAATGATTGGAAAATTTTTTTCCATAAAAGGGTATTTTACAGTCAATTATTAAGAATATCAAAAGTATGCAAGAAGATTTTGAATTTTGAAAGTTACCACATTTGAGCGGGCAAACAGTTTGTTAAAAAAGCGAACTATGACGTATTCTGTTCATTGCTGCGTGCTCGGAAATTGCGATGTCCTGTAGGGTTGTCAAAAGACCGATGGTTTGGGGGCCGGTTCCTAAGCGGCCCTGCATGTGGGGCGTAGTATGGCGGGGAATGATATCCATTAAATGGAAGCGTCATGTGATAAGGAATCGGAGGAATTGCGTGAAAATCGGATCCTCGATTATTTCTTCGATATCCGCCCTTAAAGCGATTATTATATGAATTTGGACGCGGATTACTCGACATGCCGTTGTAAGGTGGGCGGATAACATTGCGCGCGTGGTCGCCGCAATCTCCCTGATGAAACGTCAACGAGTATTCCTTGTTGCGGTGGGGGTGCTGGGTGGAAAAACGTTTCGAACGTTCGGCAGAGTCGCTTCGCGGCTGTTTTTGGTCGTTTCTGAAAGAGCAAAAACTTTTAAGCTTTTTAGAGGACGAAGGTCAGCGCAACAAGTTGTTTGTTTTACATCAAAACAATAAAAAAACAATAATTTAACTACACTTAGCGTACAGACTACAACATGAAATAATCATGACAGATTTCTTTCATCGTCACTTATTCACACTTCAACCGAATAACATAACAGCATTGTTCGTGTCAAAAACTGTCTTGGAATTTTTGAGCTGTTCAGTGTTTACTTTATACGAGGCAATTTTGAAAACTAACAAATCAAGATGTGCATACTCTTAAAAACAACTTCATGTTGAAAAGGACGGCCAAATATGACATAGCACCAGGTAAGCGGCCGTCATAATATCAAGCAAAATTTAAGACAGGCAACGCGAACTCGAGACACACTTTGGGGTGAATGTATAACCGACAAAAAAAACAGTATAATGAAGGGTTAACATGAGAATGGGTACGTACATACACCGTTTGAAGAGGTATCTACTCCAGGTCAGACACAAACAGGACTGGGGCCGAGGGTTTAGCCTTTTACTACCCCAGGCTGCTGTACTGCCTGGATCAGATGCCGGCAGTGATGTTATTAAGCCAGCATCGAGTTTCGTCATCCAAAATCGTCAGACCTCGTGTTCCATGTGGTGCCCGATGTATAGGGCACGCTGTTAGAACATGGTCTGCAGTTTGTTCTGAGGCGCCACACTCGCAATTCGGTGAAGGAGCGAGACCCCATTTGTGCATGGACGAATAAAATCGCCCAATGAGAATGGGTAATCGAGAAGCAAAAGATAAAATGCTAAGCAATTGTAAATAGCGAGAGGAATGCCACCTGACTCTTAAGTAAAATCAATCATAAACGGCTTAAACGCAAAGAATATAAAGATTAATTGAATAAAAAAGATTTAAAATTAAAAAAATGAAGATGGGCGCGAGTCGTTCTTTGATTGTTTAACAACAAACATAAGGTGCGACATTTGTAAATGTCAAGACACTAAAACAAGTTGGCAATGAACCGAAGCAACGCGAGTGTTGCAGTTATCGGTGGTAAGTCGTCATCTTTCGATACAATTCAAATCACGAAACAACTGAACTACGAATAAAAAAGTTCAAAAAAGCGAAGTTCAACAAGTTTCACATCAATGCGATGCTGCCTGATTCTTCGCCACTAAGCAAAACCTTAAACTAGATTGTATACAAATGCAACGTTTGATGCGTTCAGCAAGTCGCAGCTGTTTCAAAATAACAATGCTCTTGTCGAATTTTGAAAAATTCGATCGTGATTGTGATTTTAAAAAATTCGATCGTGACTGTGTGCGTGAATTGCGCACGGCTTTTGGTTGGTGTTTGGGTAATTTGCAATGCTTGTTTATGTGCACCGGCTAAGCAAAAATTCTTTTTCTCACTCAAACTTTCTTACTCTTTATTATAGTTTGTACTCTAGTGTTACGCAAGAATTAGTATTTCACTGTTGAAAGTGCCACCCAGCCGCTGTGCTTTGTTTCTATTTTGGAAATTCGAAGGACTTCCGGTTATTAAAACGTAAAGAAGGATGAAAAGCGCATTTGGAAATAGGAAATAAATTTTGATACGAAGATTTTTGTGTATGAATCAGAATGGTCGTTTTGCGTGTGGTCACGTTACTTTTTAAACACTTCTCTTATATTTCCAAAAATCTTTTCACAGTATGAAGGTTCCGGTGATGAAACTAGAGCAACTTTATTGCGTTTGAAATCCAACGAAGAATGACAGCCATAGAAAATTTTAAAAAGGTTTCATATTATTATTAGTTGTTTTGTTTTTTTTAAAGAAATATTTAGAATTATATAAAAAGAAAAAAGCAAACGTTAAAACGATAAAAAATGCGACCACTACCAGCTTTAAAATTCTTGCAACACATGAAGTTAATCAAGCATACTTCGGTTGCGAGTTTCCGCGTTCACTTCCGTTCTCTGTATGTCCGGTCATGGGAGGGACTTCGTTTGCCCACGACGCCCCGGGGCCCTGCAGCAGAACGCGTTCTTATAATTTCGAAATATTAATTTCATAAAACAAAGAGGAAGTTTCTCAACGAGAAATCGATAAATCTTCTCAGCTCCGGTTTTGTTTCTTCAAAACAAAATTGTTTATTTTTAAAACTTAACAACAAAAAATACAAGTTACGTTAGGTTTTACGATGCCTAGCAACTGATTGGTAACGTGAAGTACGTCTTCAAATCGGAATCGAAGCCCCTAATTTGCGGCCCACTGGTATCGTGGGCACAGCATGTTAAAGTGTTGTCCTCATGATTAAAATAAAAGTGCGATAGCTATCTAACAAAAACTTCTAAATTTGCTCAGAAAATAGAAAACTTTTGAACAGTTTGCTTAAAATTAGCAAAGGAATAACAAACAAAAAAATCTAACAAACTATTTCAGCAAATTACTTGTCAATTAATCGCATTAGATATAAAATAATTTCAATTACATTCCTTACGGCTCCCTTGAAATTTCATTAAATTACTGCGATAAAACTGGTACATTTGCCATGAAAAACCGAAATTCAAACAATCCCGCAATTTGTAAAACCACAAACTACTTAGAAGTTAGTGATGGTATTGGATCACGCTTTGATAAAATTGAATAAAGCACACGAAGACTTAAATATAAGAATTCTAACAAAGGTTCAAAAGTTTTGAAAATTCACCAAGGTCTAAATAGAGGTAAAATAAAAAAGAAACAAAATTGAATTTCTTACAGGAATCAAGTTAGAAAATTTTAAAAAATAAGAACAAAAAACATTGAGTTAAAATGCCGCTGGAATTGGCACACAAATCGGTCATCTTTTTCTAAAAAAGTTACAAAAATACTAAAAGGGTATGTAGATTGCAAGAGGAACAAACAAGTGCAAAAAAGCAAATATTTTCTCTGAGCCACAATTTTACGAGTACACCTGCAATTAAGATTGCAATGTTTTGAAATGCTTTTATTCAATCAAGAAAAAAAGAGTAATCCAACGTTTAACGCTTTGCACAGCACCAGCGACTAATTTGGCTTTTAACACCTTTAATCCCAAGGCCATTTTTGGATTGCTTCCACTCTGTACCAAGAAATTTAAGCCTTTCTTTAAAAACATTGAATCAGGGACTCACCGGTGAGCCCCATGGTACCGATTGAATAGGGCCTTGGAACTCATCGGTGAGTCCTATGGGATTAAACGTGTTAAAAAATATTTGTACTTACAGTCACGTGACTCGCATCAACGCTGTCGGCCCAATTGGGAGTTTCAGGAAACGCTTCAACTGAAAAAAAATCCTTCAATGATTTTCAAATAGTGAAATAAACGTTTTTGTTTCATTTTTATGGGAATTTGACACCAATTTAGTTTTGTGGCGATGATTTCAAAAAGTTTGGGACGTTAAAAAGTATTGCACGTAAAAATGTGAATAATATTGACAACGTGCAAAAATTATCTATTGATCTTTAAACAATAAAAATATATTTGTTTGATCTGTAAAAAAATGTACAGTGAAAAATAGATTTTGAAAAAGATTAAAAGATGAATAATTTTAACGAAATGTGTCAAAAACGTCGCTGATTGGCTCAATCTGTCACAAACAAAATAACTTGTGGCTGGTCAATAGATTGATAGTGCACAAAATAACTTGTGGCTGGTCAATAGATTGATAGTGCACAAAATAACTTCTGGCTGGTCAATAGATTGATAGTGCACAAAATAACTTGTGGCTGGTCAATAGATTGATAGTGCACAAAATAACTTGTGGCTGGTCAATAGATTGATAGTGCACAAAATAACTTGTGGCTGGTCAATAGATTGATAGTGCACAAAATAACTTCTGGCTGGTCAATAGATTGATAGTGCACAAAATAACTTGTGGCTGGTCAATAGATTGATAGTGCACAAAATAACTTGTGGCTGGTCAATAGATTGATAGTGCACAAAATAACTTGTGGCTGGTCAATAGATTGATAGTGCACAAAATAACTTCTGGCTGGTCAATAGATTGATAGTGCACAAAATAACTTGTTTAATTTTACGATGCTTGTGAAGCCAAGCAGGGCAATTTTTTAAATAGCGCAAAAAACACAGCGGCACAACACTAGAGACCTGTGCCGGTACGTATAAGCACATCAATACGTCGTCGGCCCGGTCAATCGGCGGCAGAGCAAGCAGACCTGTTTTCTAGGTGGTCGCGAGAGAATTAAATTCAAATTTTGGTACAGAGACCAAATAATAAATTCAAATTTTTGTTAGAAACACTATTTATAAATTCAAATTTGTTGATGAGAGAAAGGGATTAAATTCTTGTTAATGAAGGAAAGACTCAATCCGCTCCCCGCCGAAAGGTGCTGGCGTGTCCAACGATGAAAACGAAATTAAATAACTAGAACCGTCCTTGAAATGCTGAGCTTGTCTAAATAAGGTCAGCGAAATCCCTCCAAGTTACAACTACTCTTATTTAAATATGCGTAACTCTATGACGTCCAGTACAGAAAATTATAGTTGCACGAGAGGAAGGACCGAATTTATTCTTTATCAGCGGTTTGCACACACGCAGTCAACACTATACAGCAAAAATTAATAATACAATGGTCACCTGACCATTCAGCAAACACGTTCACCGTTCTCTGAGCCAAATTCTAGTTACTGTTTCATAAGAGTGATCTCTCACTCTCGAACCGGGCCACGTGGCCGACGACAAAATTAACAGTAAAATTCGATTCCATGCTTTTATACAAGTTACTGCCAAAACGAGGTCACATAGGGATTAATTAAATTAGGACAATGTATTTAGGCTATTTTAGAAGGTGCAGTTAATTTAAAAATCTATTAATTGATTGATCTTTTAAAGGCGTCAATTTTGTCACATTTCCTCGCTGCCGGCAGCCGCGACTCACTGCACCTCTAATAGGTCACAAAAAATTAATCTAATTTTCTAAATAGGGTCACAAAAATTCACACAGAAGCGATTTGCATTACGTAACACTAGGGGATTTATCGGGGGAGTCATTGTGGCATGCCCCCCTTGAAGATCACTAATACGTAGGTTTACCATATGTTGGACAGTAATTTTGGTGCTATGCCTCCTCCTTGGAGATATTTTTGGCAGAAAAGATTCTAATCTAAAATTATCTTATCCACCTACAAACATGTAAAATTTTAGCAAAATCGGAGATGGTCATTAAAATGCGGGTGTGAGTTGACTGTCTTTATACCAACAATAGCAAATAGCAGCCAGAGTAGCACTGCCGTTTGCTATTGTTAGATGGTTAAAAAAAGCAACCTCTTAAAGCACCCTCAAACATTAATTTTAGTAAATTAATAATAGAGTGTACAATAACAATTTCTATTAAATCTCTTCATGCCCTTTTAAAAACCTGTTTTTTCTATTCTTTTTTTTTTTTGTATCCTACGCGAAAAAATTTTTTAGCCTAATTAGCACTTCCATAACGATTAGATTTCATTTCAAGAAACAACGTTTCGTTCTATTCGGGTCATTTCTCTTACTGGATGAAAGAATTAGGTTGAATTGAGACGGGTATATGGTTGTCCGTATATTGTAAGGCACAAAGCCACAGAAATTACATGGCGGTATACTCGAAGATGAAAAAAGTGACGGGCCGGGTACGGAGGGATTATGCAAAAATGCTTACCGGTACGGACAGCAAAATGTCGGCCTGTACTAAATACTAGTGATGTACCGATACCACACTTTATGCTGATACCGATACTACTACCGATACCAGCATTTCGAGCCGATATCGATACTTACTATTTATTGAGCTCCATCAATAAAAGCTTTTGTAAGCAGCACCAAAGAATGTATTTACAAAATCTATTGCATTTTGAATTTTTTCTAGGTATTTATCTATCATTATTCATTACAATATTATTGCAAATCTGTAAAAGAAAGTTAAACAAATCAAGCAGACGGTTTTTATAACAAAATATTTTTATATATATACTATGAAAAAACAAAACAAAAATTTTTTATATTTATTTTGTGCTTAAAAAGTATCGGCAGGTAGCGGCTATATTTAACCGATACCGATACTACTAGCCGATACCATAAAATAGGCCGATACCACCGATATCAATACTTCAGTATCGGCACATTCCTCCTAAACACGCACCTTCACTCAATAAAAACGCCTCATTTTTTGCACGACTTTCCAACAATGACTCGGGAAAATCGGGGGCAGATTGAAGTTGCAATTTTGAGAGATTACCGGGGGGGCAGGATACATCGGGCGGGGTGTCGACGAGAGATGAAGTTGCAGTTGAGAGGTCGGAAACCGTGGACTCGCAGATCGATTGCGCAGACGCAGAGCTCTTTACAGAGGAAACTAGAAATAAATTAATAAAGCTATGAGGCAACTTTACTTACATTTTTTAATGACTTGCTTTCGAATCTCGGCGAATTGAAAACAGTATTTTAAAGATGCGAATAGCGTAATGTCGAGTTTTTTGAGTATGTTCTGTAATCTTACTCAGCACATGAATTACCCTCAAAACTGATGTCGCAACACATTTTTGAAAGGTGTATGAAAATGGAATGATGTAGTGAAACAATAATTGCTTTACCAGAAAAGAAAATCCAAACTTAAACATAAAAACATAAAAATAAAGGTCAAACGCCATTAGCCGCAAATTAAAGACTATTACTTGGAACCCTTACAAAATATTAGGTTCAAAAATTTGGTCAACAATATTTTTAAACATAACAGCACTCTAACAACTCGTTTTTAAAAAACGACACATTTTCCAGTAGATCTCGTCGTTTAAATCAACATATTTTTTGAAGTATTACATGAACATCACAATATATAAATTTAACATGATCAAGAACAGGATTTACTTGCACCAAAGTTGGGTATGAATTTCTCGAGCAATTTCCTATCGAAAACAAACTGATTGGAACGAGCTAAATCCTCGTTCGCCTTGTGATCGGCGATGAAATCGTTGATATCGAGAAGGAGATCTTCGACTTGTTGCTGGGTCATTTCCGACGCGCTTTCCGTGGAACGACGCAATTCATTTGCGCGCTTCTCTCTTCTGCTCAGCAAGCGAACTAAATGAACGTGACTTTCAACTGGCGAAAGGAACCGCTTCAAGTAAAAACTTAATCCACGAAATTCACATAAACAACACTTCTTACGGAACAAAAAAATGCTTGAGTCCAACTATTGAAAGATATCGAAACAGCAATAATACAATGTATCAAAATGATAGTGTACTGTAACAGTGACGTACATCTTCATGCTTTGTTTTTGAAAATGAATCAGTAAATATCGGGTTTATAAATCCACTCTAATCAATTTAATACTTAATACTTAATTTAATACTGTCAATTTAATAATTAATAGACGTAATAGGAAGGTTCGTGTCAAAATAAAATATAATTATAAGAGCAGCATCCATTAGATCAGTGTTTCTCAAACCATGGGTCACGATCCAAAAGTGGGTCGCCAAGGCTTGTGGAAAATGAATAAAACCGGAATCAGATTCAAGGTGAAGACCTTTTTTTAGAGAACACTAGATTTAGGAGATGAAAACAAGAAATCAGAAGCAGATTCGAGGTGAAGACCTTTTTTTTTTTTTTAGAGAACACTACGTTCAGTCAAATTTACTTAGGTCGTATACATCTTTGTAAATCGTTGTTTTTAGCGATTTTGGATCGTCGAAAAAAAGACTTGAGAAACATTGCATTAGATATTCGTACAAGTTGTACAACAATAAACAAAGAAATACAATGCACAATAGTTTATGGCAGAATAGCCTCTGTGTGAAACCGGGGAGATATTTTCGCAAGAAAGGAGTAACAAGCACAGAAAATTACGTGCCCACCAGTCACAATTAGATATTCCGTTGCGAATGTTGACACGTTCATTATTACTGAAACCTTGTGTCTCTTCATGACGGAAGCTTGCAGTGCGTAATATAAATTAGAAACACCTTAACTTCCGGTATTGAGCACTGAGATTATAGTGTTATACGGAAAAGAGACCTCACTTTTACACTAAAGCTGCTTCACCGTAGAGAAGTGCTGTACTGTCACACGTCAATGCATAGATCATACCTGATCATGTAACTTTCGAAAGTGACATAAGTGACGCGCGACTTAAGGGGGAGCTAGTTTTGAAGTTTTTTTTTAAACGCAAAATAGAAGAGCGCAAAAAAACTGCCGTTTTAACAGCTAATAGTTTTCTTTAAAGCATTAATATTTGTACATTTTTGTTCTAAGCGCAATGGTCAATTTGATTTTGACATACTGTATATGAAAATGGTTTTTGTAATTTATGACATGGCAATAGATACATAAAGCTAACTGACGACTGCTTCCAGATAAAATTAACAACACCAAAACCGATAGAAGTGTAAAAATTATGGTTGCTTAAAAAGATAATTTGAACAGTACTAAAATTAATGTTCTAGTCCAGGGTTTCCCAAACTGTGTGCCGCGATTTTTTTATGAATTACTGACATTACTATACAATATTCAACACGAACATTATTTCACAATAATCAAGAAAATGAAATCTTTCCTCTGACTTTGCTGCTTATTTACTGGTATTATTACGTAATAATTAAGGAGTTATTTTTCTCTGGCAATTCTATTGTTTTGATTTAGTCCATAATAGTTAAGTGATAAAACAGTTAGCAAGCTAGAAAATGGATTAGTGTTTTGGAAAGTTTAGCAAAGAATGTGGCGAAAAAGCAACACCAGCAAAAAAAAGAAAATGGGAGCCAGGAAGTACAATGAGAACTATCTGTAGTTTGGTTTTATCTCGACAGAAGATCTTGACTTTCCAAGGCCTTGTTATCTTCTGTGTGGCAAAAAGTTATTAAACCAGGTTATGGTGCGCAGTAAATTAAAAAGAAATCTTGAAGGAAAGCACGAACCAGTAGCTCACAAAACCAAAAATTTTTTTGCGTTGGAAAGCACAGAATGCAAAGCAATTGAATTTTATATAAGATTTTAGTACAGTCTGAAATAAGGTCCTTGAAGCAAGCTACTCCGTTGCGAAAATTATCGCTAAAACCAAGCAACCTCACACAATCGCCGAAAGCTTAGTTCTGCCATGTTGTCGGGAAATTGTAAAGATGATAATAAATGAAAGTGCAGTCAAAGAAGTCAAAAAGTTTCACGGTCAGGCGGCGAATTGATGACATACTGTCACAGCTAAAAGACAGCTTAATGAAAAGTGAAGTTTTTGCACTGCAACTGGATGAGTCTACTGATATTCAAGAAAAAGCTCAACTGCTTGCGAATATTCGATATATTGAAAACAATAGTATACAAGAAAACTTCCTATTCTGCAGAGAAATACCGGCTTACACAACTGGAGACGAAATCTAGAATGTAACCGCAACTTTTTTTAAGAGCTGGAATGGTGTAACTAACTGTATAAGCGTCTGTACGGATAAAGCTCGATCCTTCCATGGTCGGCAAATATATTAATAAAATGACTTTTTGGCTAAAGTTAGGGAAAAAATTCCGATATAATAGCTACTCTTTGTTTTTAGCATCGTGAAGTGCTGGTTGCAAAAACCGTACCTGACGATCTTAAAAAAGTACTGGATGCATCGGTGAAAATGGTGAATTTCATTAAATCGCGGCCTTAAAACTCGGATAATTTCAAACACTGTGCAAAGAAACGGGATTTAAAACATAAAATCTTACTTTTGCACACAGAAGTTCGTTGGTTGAATTATGAATATGTCTTGCTCGCATTTATGAACTCAGAGAAGAAGTCGGGAAATTTATTTCTGCCAATAAGTCGGAAATCAACCCCTGGGTCGACGATGAAATTTAGCAGGTAAAACTTGCCTACTTGACTGATATATTTGGTTACTAAAACGAACTTAACACCAACGTGCAAGGCAGGAATAAAATACTGTTGACAACTACGGCTTTTTGTTAAAGTTAAAGTGGTGGCAAACAAACGTCGCACAAGGTGTGTTCAACATTTTCCCCCTTACGGAAACTGCTACGAGAGTTGTGAACCGAGATATTTTGAAGAGTATCGGTAGTCACTTAGAAAGGTTTCAGCAAAGATTCGAATCTTACTTTTCAGACCCAAACATTTTTAAGTATGATTGGGTAAGAAATCCGTTCAATCAATCTGCCTTAAGTAATGCTAGCCAATTAAAATTGAAAGCACAAGAACAACTTGCACAAATAGGCATGGACGGCATGTTGCAACTAAAATACAATCAAATGCACAACGACAATTTTTGGCTTACTGCAAGGCAAGAATACCCAGAGATCTTACAAGCTGTTCAGATTATTTTGCCTTTTTCCACAACATACTTGAGTGAATCCGCATTGACGTCTTCATCCCAGATCAAAACCAAATCAAGATCTCAGATGAACTGAGAGTTGCTTGACCTCCATTTCACCGCGCTCAGACGATTTGCGCTCAAAAACAAGCACATGTATCGCACTAATATTGTATATACCATAGTTCAATAAATTGTTTTGTAACTAAATTATTTATTTCTTGTGCTCGTTTTTCGTTGTTTGCGAGTTCAGTTGCAAGAATAGAGTTTTAGCCTATTTAGTTGAAAAGCAATTTGGCTGAGGTCCGAGTGTGCTGCGTTTGAAATTCATGTTATCAAGTGTGCCTTGAGTGAAAACCATTGTTCTACTATAAAAGCATTATTTTGTTGCAACCAAGTTCACATAGTATTACATTTATTTTTTACAATTAACTGGGAAGTTTTGTACCACAGAATCATTACCTAATCCTAACAAAAATACAAATTACATCATTGACTTGAAAAGGTTTGGATCAAATATTCAAAAAATGTATAAGATCTATTTACCGACATTCGTTTTTATCTTAAAGTAAATAACTCTCGTTTTATCTTAACTTAAATCACGAATAAAAAAGCTATGAAGTGCTTCGTAAAAGGTCGCTTTACTTCTTCAAGAAAACGAAAAAGAACATCTTTTAAAAAAGCAAAAGTCTGCTTTTTCCTTGTATCAGCAACCTTGAAAGTGCAGAAATTGTTCTAGGAAAAGATTTGCAAGTGGAACCCGAAGTGTTAAGTGCAACCTTGGTCATTTCTTAAATTGACACTCTCTTCGCGTCATGTTTTTGCTTAACAGATGGTTTTTTTCGATTGTTTTTTTTAGCGAAACTAAGCACCAGCGTTGGTTCAGAAATAACGTAACCTTTAAAAAAATATTAATTTTTCGATTAAGGCGGCTTTCAAGGCAACTTCTCCGATCAAGAACAGCTTTCAAAAAAACATTAGCGACCATGACAATTTTATAGTCATAAAGAAGTAAATGCTATATGAACAGAAACAAACACTTTAAAATGTGATTTTAAT
Organism: Diplosoma virens; assembly: GCA_963680785.1. Lineage (NCBI taxonomy): Eukaryota > Metazoa > Chordata > Ascidiacea > Aplousobranchia > Didemnidae > Diplosoma > Diplosoma virens. The sequence goes on from OY796891.1 coordinate 28,284,973, forward strand.
GAACACGAAAGCAACAAATCTCAGAAGAAATAACTGGCAATCGAATTAATAGTTTTTCAAATTTCGGCAACAAAAAAAAATGTTTAATGATAGTCTTATAAAGATTAATAATTTTAAACTAAACTCAAAAAACGAATTATTTTAACGTTTAAGAACATGTTTAAATTAGTTATTTAAAGGTTTAACATTTTTTAAACATCATTTAGAATAATAATTACAGTCGTAGGCTATATATCCAACAAGGGGTAAAATAGCGACGGCAGTAGAATAGAATAAAATACTCAGGATTAATGTAAATCAAAAAATTAAAAATACTGTGTCGGTTTGGTCTTCACATGAAACTGATTTTACTTTTATTAGCAGGGTTGACATGTTTAGATTTTTACTTTATTTAAAACATGTTTCAAGCGTTTTGAGCAAGTGTCGAACCTGTGCGATTCCGACTCTTATACATGTAAATTACTGAACCAAGAACAGGCACAGATTTTAAGATGAAAACCAATGGCTTTTAATAGCAAATTAATGAAATACATCAGCTCCAGGAAGTGGTTTTCACCGAAAAAAAAAATCGAATCAACTTACAGACATCTTCTTTTCTGACATCGAGCATGCGCATGAGTTGAACCTCCCGGTCTATAAGAGCGCTCGTCACTTCTTCAAAAACCTAAAACAAATTTAACAACTGTAACGATCTAGATTTTTCTGTACCGCACCGGCAAAACAAAACGTTAAAAGCAAAACAAAAAGCCGCTTACTTTTCATTATCGCAAATAAAAAAAAGGGGCGAATATTATTCAAACAGACTTGCATAGACCTAAAGCATTTTCAATCAAAAATTTAGTTTAGAATAGGCTACTCCATTGAAAACAATCACACCGAAAGTCAAACGAGAAGCAACAAACTTAGTTAATAGGAACAAAAAAATGTATAACTGAGCAAGTAACAAGTTAGCTCTAATTTTTTTTATTTTTCTTGATAAAAAAAAGAATTATTCTGCAAACTTTTATAGAACAATAGAGTAATATAAACATTGACTTAGAATAAAAAAGACGATCACGATTACACACAAATTCTTAATAAAAAATTATATTTTCAAGAAAAAATTAGAGATCAAAATTTCGTTCAAAACTATTTGCTAGATTCATGATGGAAAACCAAGATTTTGGTCAAGTTTGAAAAAGCAGTTTGATATTTACTAAAAGTAGGGAGTCTAAAAACAACAACCGAACCTTTAAATTTTCTTACTATGCAGTTTGAACTTGCTGCACTCTCAGCTGCTGTCACGGGCTGGGTTTTGGCAACCAAAAAATGTTGCTCCGTCACAATCGATTTCAAATTTTTTAGTTCAATTCAAATCATCTTTTTATAAATAATTGGGTGTTTGAATGAAATTAAGGATAAGTGTCGTTGATAAAGAACATCAAGCATTTCGCAAGCGCCAAACACGTGATCAAAATGCCAATAACATATTGCTGTAAAAGACCATGTCACAACTTTACTCGGGAATCCGAAAGGATCAGTTGAATTAGGTAACCCGAATCTATGCGCTGAAGTAAAGCTGTGTTTATTTTTATTTATGCCGGCTTGAGAAACTGCTTGCCGCACAACTGAAGTTCTCAATAAAGCTAGTTCTGGCTATGCACGAATGAATTCTCTTGAAAACTTTTCGCAACAGATAGCAAGAAACCACAGTTTCCAACTGTAAAAAATATATCATTTCCAAAATCAAACAAACTTGATCAACCCTTGTAAAACTTAACTCTCAAGCTTTACAAAACTTCTAAGCAATTCACATCATCAACAACTACGAATAATTACTAAAAAACTTTGTACTGCCTAACTTTAAGAATAATTAACACCCCGATAGCTAATATTAAACTTAATAATTCCTCCAAATAATTCTATTTCACTATAGAATTAACTTCTAAGGCGTCAACCTGACCTTTAAACAACTTAAACACTGTCACAATAACACCAACCATTCTAACCACTTTAAGCAGAATCAATTACTCAGCTAGACTCAATCAGCTAGAACAGTGTTTCCAAAACTTTTTCAGTCTGGCGCCCCCTTGATTTTCAGCTCAATTTCCAGCGCCCCCTAACTTCTTTTTAAGTGAAAAGAATAACATACATAAAATATTTATTTCAAAATTAAAATAATTCAATTAACCATGTCACTTAATCTTTAAAATTTCCAAAAATTTCTGTTTTTAGAAAAAAAAAGGCTTTGATTTCGTCTTTCACTTTTTTCTCCCAACATCATGGTGATCTCTAAAAAAAAAGTCTTCCCTTCGATTTGATCTCTAATTTCGTTATTTTTCTCCCAAATTTATGGTAATCTCTAAAAAAAAGGTCTTTACGTTTAATTGATCTTGTATATCACCAGGGGGCGGTGCCGCCCACTTTCGGAAACACTGCTGCAAGATCACCTATAAAAAGTCATTAATCGTCCTTCATGTATATTTCTTCTCATTATTTCCTATCGCCCCCTTGTTCTCTTACAGTCCCCCTAAATCTCGCCAACGCTCACTGGGGGGCGGTAGTACCCACTTTGGGAATCACTGAGCTAGAATGAAGAAAAAACAAACTGTAAGCCAGCGTGGTCCAACTACAGGCCCGCGGAACAATTTTGCACAATTCAAGTCTTGTCGATTATAAGCAGCGGCAACATTCTATAACAAGGCATGGCGAGCTTATGGGACAGAGTCTAAAGTTGAGAGTAGTTGCGACAGTCTAAAGTTGAAGACATTTTTTTAGAGAACACTATGACTTTGGGACGAAATAAGAAAATGAAAGATCGATTCCAAGTGAAGACCTTTTTTTTTTTAGAGAATACGATGATTTCCAACAATTTCTAGCCACTTGAGGCCAGCAAGCTCGAACAAATTTGAAAAGTGGCCTGCAAAAGTGAAGAAGTTGGACCACCCTGCTGTAAGCTATGTATATGAATCTGCAAAAATTCCCAGATAGAAAGCGAATGTATTGGAACAAACATGATATCTTAATGACTGATTATGTAAAATAAAGTAGTTTATGGCGTCACAAACACAATCACACGACAAAGCAGAAAAATCGTTACAAAATATAACTTTCTTCAATATAGAGGATTACGTCATCACTACCGCATTGTTGTTCGCAAATGGCTTAAAACTTTAATCAATCAATGCGCTTTGAACTAAACAGAAAAGCAACTCTTCATAATTACTTTTTAGAACAATTTGCAGACAAAATTAAGTAGAGGGGTGATGTACCGATTACGCAATCACTACAAAACAATTGAAAACATGACATCACAATTAAAAGTTTAAAAATTACTGAGGACTAAAAATAAATTGAAATTTTATAAATTTAAAATGACGTGTGACAGACGACAAATGAGTCAACGAAATATATTGAAAAAAATAATTTTCAGGGTCAAAAACAGAAATTATACAATATAATACAGTATATTATATATACTGTATTTATGTGTAGTATACCTGTTTAATTCGTTTGTAACTTTCATCTATTTCTTGATTGAGTCGACTTCTGTGACGGCTGAAAGAATCCGTACATGACCGAAGATCACGTGAAGCCTTTTCAATGCCTTATAATAAAAACGTCGAGGCGATAGCGACAGATACCAATTCCGAAAACGTTACAAATTAATCACTTTGAAATCACTCAACAACTTCAAAAAAACGAGATTACAGTATCTACATTCGCATTCATTAACCCATTACTATCCTCTGCATTCGATTCATTAACCCATTAGGGTGGAGTGAAAAAAAAATTTGAAAAAAGTGTAGTTCTTAAATCCTGCCAAATAGGCTAAAACTTCAAAAAAAAATTGGTTTTGGCAAGTTGCTACTTTTGGGGGGCTAGCAACCCCCCAAAATGTGTTTTTGGGGGGTAAAATTGACAAAAAATGTCGTAACTCGGTAATCGCTTATCGTAGAGGCATGATTTATGGCTCAAAATTTGCAGAATCATCATGTTTCTATATGTGCTAACAGAAAGTTTTTGTCTATTTCCACAAGAAAAAAAGTTATAATCGATAAACCGTTTTTTATGCTCAATACTCGAAAATTGCGCTGTATGGAAATAACTTTGATCTAACATTTGAAATGATATATGTCTAACTGATAAGGACTAATTATGACAATCACAATATTAACAAGATGATTTGTGATAACTTTGGTCACCAGACAAAGTACCTAAATAGGCCTACTCATAAGGTACAGAACGTGCTAGCTTTACTTAAAATGTTTAGTATTTCAGTAATTTAAAGAAAATCTGTTACATCTCATTACTTTCGAACTGTTGATGCTGATATTGGGTTGTTTTGCCTAAGGAGTGAGAGAAAAATAAGAAAGCAAGTTAGAGTACACCAAATACCCTACGCAAAATGAAGCGCATCAGAATTGCACTTTAGTGTCAAATTTTTTCAAAAGTTTTCGAGATTTAATCTTCTGGCGAATCAACCCATCTCTTCGCTCAAATCCTTCAACTTGTGCTGCGGCCTCTGTTACCATTTTGACATGGCGCTCTACACATTGGTTGTGACATGGGTGGTCGAGCTGCAGTGGTCTTATCCGGCATTGTTCAATATCTAAATCAGTTAAATGTTCAATTACCGGAGGCTGCTGATGGCAAGATGTTAAATTCACCATCTTGTAGTACGAGTTCACTGTTAGATCCAGTGTGGGCGGTTTAAACAGCCGTACAGTTGAGGCGGTATCATAATATTTTGCTCCTTCCAAAGAATATTCTTCACTGCAACTGTCAACCAAGTCATGATTATCAAATGAAACCGTTGATGGCAAGTTTCCACGAATCGAAAGCACTTTGTTCACTCCTCGCATTCGTATCTCCTCATCGTTGTCACCCAACATGGCGATCAAGACATTTTCCTGGTGTGCGAAAAATGCATTTCGTTGCACAACTTTCAGAGCAGTTTTCCGAACAGCTTCGTCAGGCACCTGAAGAATTCGTTGGACCAAGTTGAAAAAATTTCTAGATCCGCAAGTTAGTTGACTATTTAACTTAATTTCAAACCAACTTGGAAAGTAAACTTGAAGACAAAACTTCGTCAGAGTTTCCAAGTTTGAGGAGGGTTCATCCACCGAAACATAATATCTGAGGATTCGACAGCCCAGAGTTAGCCAGCGTGAATGCACAATGGGACCTACTTTTAAATATTGCAAGTCGCTGTCGACAACTCCCATGATTATTGCTGAACATATCTTGTAAGCATAGTGTTAATCAGTACTCAGATCATTAACAACTGATTCTGGCAACTGTACAATCTGAGGGTTTGAAATTGACTTAAAATTAGCAGCAACCGGCCAACTTGAAACATCTCCAGTTAAACACTTCCCAATTGGTCCTGCAAATGTGTCAGGACTATTGGTGGTTCCATCAAGCATAGTAAAGACATGGCGCAAGGGTAGTTCATTGGTATGTAGTAGGCAAATTACCCAATGTAGTGGCTTGTTCAATAGTTCTTCCAACTTACGAATGCAACCATTGAACTTGCCTGTCATTGCTGCAGTTCCATCAGTGCCAACTACTGTAAGCTTGTCATGTAATTCGGTGTTGGCAATGGTGTTGAAGATCTTTTGTGCTATGGTTCTTCCTTTGCCATCCTCTGTGGAAAAATGAGAAAGATAGTATTCACCAGGCTGCCCAACCATTGTATAGTGATCTTCAAGTTGCACAGACCTGTAAAACTTGTCATTTGGCATAACTTGTCATAAAACTTGTCATGGCATAACTTGTCATAAAACAAACAAACTTATTAAACAGTTTTTCTATCATAACTTTTTTTCTAGTGGAAATAGACAAAAACTTTCTCTTAGCACATATAGAAACAGTGTCAGTCAGTCAGTGTCAGTGTTTTTTTTATTCTCGATCATTATTAAACAGTTTAACACGAAAATTATAAACATTAAAAAGATCAAGAAAAGGAAGAAGCAGCACAACGTCAGACGTTAAAACATGCATATGACAAACAAAGTAAAAGTACAAGATAGTATAAAGCATGGCTGCAATACCTTAATCATATAAAGACATAAGTGAAAAAAGAAAAAAAACAAAATAAATAAATAAAACAAAATAAATAAATAAATATGTAAAAATAATATTATGAAACAAACTGAACAATTAAATAACCAGTGCATGACTAGGCTGCGTAATGATGATGGGTGGCACAGCTAGCCAACATGATGATTCTGCAAATTTTGAGCCATAAATCATGCCTCTACGATAAGCGGTTACTGAGTTACGACATTTTTAGGAAATTTTACCCCTCAAAACACATTTTGGGGGGTTGCTAGCCCCCCAAAGGTAGCAACTCGCCAAAACCATTTTTTTTCGTAGATTTTACCTGTTTGGCAGGTTTTTAGAACTACACTTTTTTCAATTTAAAAAAAAAATTATTTTCACTCCACCCTATTAACCCATGGTTGAAATAATTGAGAAATCACAAACTATGTAGGTCGTAATTGGATTAAAAGACAATAACAAACATTACTAACCAGTATTTTTGGACCTAAGTTGTTCTTTAATTGGAAATATTTACAATTATTGTACTTTTCAAAAGTTATATTTTGACATTTTGTTGGTAGTCAACTTAAACTTTTTACATTTTCATATAGAAAACGTCTACGAAAATTCGTATACTGAAGGCAGAAATGTGTGGCAGTGTTGGGAGACTTTGTCAAAAAATAAGCTTTTACCTCTTGCAGAAAAATTTTTATGGAAAAATTCAGCTTAAAATTTGAATGGCCTTCGTATAAAGCAAATCGACGAAATTTTTCCAAATTTAAAATCGTAAAACCACAGAGATACATAAAAATAAGTTTAGTTACTTGAATTATAAAGCTGTCTTTCAGTCTTTTATAGTCATTCTATAACAGGGGCGTCCAACCCGTGGCCCGCGCAGTATTTTTTGAAGCCCTCTGTTCCGTCAATTTTGGCAGAAGTCGAAGACAGACCCTTTATTCTTGTTTTTTTCAAGTTTTAGAGATCACTATCATTTCGGGACAAAAAGTGGGAAATTTGAGACTGATTTCAGGTGAGAGGATCTTTTTTTTTTTTTAGAGATCATTATGATTTTGGTACAAAAAATGGAAGACCTGCGACTGATTTCAGGTGAGGACCTTTTTTTTTTAGAGATCACTATGATTTTGGGGAAAAAAGTGGGGTGTTTTGTTTGTTTAGCCCGCCAATATTTTCAATGAGTCAAAATGGCCCTCGGCTCAAAAAAGTTGGACACCTCTGTTCTATAACATTCCTAATAAACATTCTACAAGCGCATTTTTACTTCTATTTATTTTTTGACATTCTTTAAATTATTGAAGAAATAATGAATTATCGTCGAGTACGCTGTTTTAAATCTATCTTTGCATAAATCGAAAAAACCCTTTTTATCTTAAAACCTTAAGTATTAAATCAAAAACTTACTTCCAGTATTTCTTCTATCAATGTTGTGGAAATGACTCTAAAAAACACGGTTTTTAAAGACTGTGACAAGAAAAGACGCAGCCAATGATAATCAAAGAAAATACTTACATCAGTACATTTAAAATGCAATATTTATTCAAATAAATAGCCGACATTGTGTTCAATTAAAACAAAAAACCTAATCAAAGCAAGAAATTGATCTTACTCGACTCGCTTGATCTGTTCTGCTGTCGTGATGGTCTAAAATAACAAACGTATAAAAAAATCATTTCCAAAAAGCAATATTTATAGTTAGAACGGTAGTTCCCAATTAAAAAGTGATAGAGCAATTGAAATTTATGTAAAACTGCAAGGTTTTAGCATAATGTAACCAAATTTTTCAATGTTCATGGCCGTTTTATACGCCGAAGCTACGAATTCAGAGTACATCGCTGGGCAAAAAAGCCATCAATATGATACGGTCGCAGCAGTGGCGTGCTGTTAGCAAAAGTTGTTAGCAAAACTGTGTCTGACTTGAAATTGTGTATATACTGACAGAACTCGGACTGTTAAGTGCGAACTGGGCCGTCGCTTAAGAGCAGGAAATCTTAAATCACTTTTATCTAAGACGGGTAAGTTTTGTGAAATTTTTATACAATTTATTTAGTTGAAATTTTTTTCGAGGACCTGTTTTTACAAAGTACGACTCAAAACCAAACAAAAATATCGGTTTCTCGCAGCATATTTTGCAAAGAATTATTGGAACTTTTTTTAAAACATAATATTTTGCGTTCGTCACAAATCTACGCTGCTGTTGCTGCTACCCCTCCTCAAAGGCTATTTTGAAAGAAGAACCATCCCTTGACGGAATGAGTTTCGCCCCGTTTTACATTCAGTTTTTAGTTACTTAGCAGTTGAATCGAAAAAGAAAATTTGTTTGCTAATTTCAAATAAGTGACTGCGTGACAATTTCTGTTAGCAAAACTTCTCAATACCATTCAAAAATATATTAATTTCTATAATACCAACAAAACAAATATTAGAATGGGTAGAAATGGGAAAAATACAATTTTTTGGATTTATTACTTCTTTCTTAAATTGTTCTGACTCGCATTTAAAGTGCATGACATCATGTTTGCGTAATGTTATAAAGAGTATTTATTATTCCAGCGGTTCTCAACCTTTTCAAGATTGCGGACCGGTAACAAATTAAAAGAACTTTTGCGGCGTGGCAGTTGCCTATTCAAGTAAAGACCCAAGTCAGTACTTAACATTCTTCCATATTTTTAAAAAAATGTGCTAGGTTTCCGATCAATTTTCCTAAATTTGTTCTTTTAAATCAAATTCATTGCTGCTTAAATACCTTGCAATTGAAGAATAAAATCGAAATACATTTTGATGGACTGGCAGCAAAGTTAACGGAAACGGCACCGGTCCGCAGACCAGCGGTCGAGAAACACTGTATTATATAAAACCAAACACAAAAACTTTCAATATACTGTACATAAAATTACCTGATTTGTAACTTCGATTGTTTCGTTTTTGTTTTTTAGAAGACCATTTGGCTTTCAAAATTTTTTCATCTGAGGAATATTGAAGAACAGGCTTTGTATCGGTATCAGTAGTCTTATTACAGCGATTTTGAGTTAAGTTCAGATTAGTTACATCATTGCTATTGCTTGTTTTTGTTTGATCGCCACATGATGATTGAGATAACAAAAAAGAAGACTGATTGTCGTTTACTGCAGTGTGGCTTGCAGGTTCACTCACAAGAAGTTGCTTTAAAGAGATGGCTATTGTTTCGGAGTTGTTTTCCTTATGCTCGTGCATACCACCCACCAAAGAGACATTATTATCAAGCTTGTCATTTTTATTGGCATCAGAGGTAGTCTAAACAAATTACTACATTAAATGTGACCCAGTTTTTATTAAAAACAGTACTTGAATTTATGCAACACTGTGTGACTTATATTTAAGTAGTTTTTTCTAAATAACATTAAAATGTGTCTTCTTACTAAGTTTGATTCATTAGAGCTTTGATCTTGTATTTTAGAGATTGTAGATTCACTTTCCTTTTTTTTCTGTACTTTTTTTTTCTTTTTAGCTTTATTTGTTTTCATAGGTCCTGTGTGCTGCCATTCAGTTAAAATGTCATTTGCTTTACCTGGAGAAAACAATAAAATATTAATCATTTCTGCAACATTTTAAAGCTACAGTTTTAAATAGGCATAGATAACAATTATAAAAATAAAGACAATTGCTTCAAAAACAATGACATATCACTGACTTTTCAATAATCAAAAAATGTTAAATCAATAGGAAGTGCTTTTTTACAAAAACAACAAACACATTCAAACTACATAAAAATTGATCCATGAAATATAAATAAATCAACATGCTTTGAAGAGAAGTCAGTAGATATCCAGAAAATGCATATGTTTTAATTTATTTTATCAAAACACAGCCCTGCTGTCTATTTCATTATGCTTAAGAATTCGCCATATGATCTTATTTCAATTATTTATTTATTTATTCATCTCTATATTTATCCTCCTGACTTGCAGGAAAGCAATGGAAGTGCAAATACGTAGAGCAAGCAATCACCCTGACCTGCTTCTGGAAATGCCAAGACATTACTGTCTGCTTAAAATTTTTTATTTTGGTTTTTTAGTTATACAGAACTGCTTGCCAAGACCATCAAGCAGGGAAAAATGCTGTAAAGTGTCTTTTCCAAGGACACAACATATGGCATGAGCACATTTTGAACCAAGCATATGTCAATCACAATCACAACACTTTAACCACTTAACCACAAATTTAATTAATCTTCTATTTGATTATGACCACCTCCTGACTCCTTAAATGTAATACAAATTGTAGATAAGATTTTGATAAAATAAAGTTTAAAATTTTTTAAATTGAAGTTGATTGAAACATTCAGGTTACAAAAAGAATTAATAATTGTTAGACCTTTTATCAAAATTTGATGAATAGAATACATGACGGAATTAAATAATTGTTAGACCTTGTATTAAAATATATAAGTTTTTTGATAATACCAAACAAAAAATGATACATACCTTCTAGAAAGTCAGAAATTGTTACATTAACATCATAGTCATTATGTTCCAAAACAAGAAGAATTTCATCATTGCTATAATTAGCTACAACAGTGCGAACACAAGCAATCTGAAACACATTTTAGTACATGTTTATAGCTGTAATATTTTAAAATGCCACTGTTTTCTTATAAAATTATATACACACTAGTTATATTTCAAAAATTAATACTCAAATTTTAATCAATATTCTAATGATAAAGCAAAAGACAAAGAGTAAAACATAAAAACTCAGCTAAATTAATCCACTCCAGGTCAGACACAAACAGAATTGGAGCTGAGGGTTTATCTTTTTACTACCACAGGCTGCTGTACTGCCCAGAACAGATGCTGGCAGTGATGTTATTAAGCCAGCATTGGATTTTGTCATTCAAAACTGTCAGACCTTCCCTGATAAGAGTTCAAAATTTGAAACCATGGTCAGTTAGTGAGCTTAGATTCCGCATGCATGATGCACAATGGGGTCTCAGTCACCATAAGCAATTTTTGTTTGTAAAACTAACACAGATCCCATTGCAGTTCCTTTTACTTCTTGAGAGATCCTTTTTCTCTTGGTGTCTTCTTTATTCCATTCTGGTGCTGAAAGGGGGATTCTGGATTAGTTTTATCAAAAAAACTGCTTACAGTAACTTTTTGAAAGACCTGCCCAATGCCCCAGATCGCACTCCTTTGAGCCAGCTGTCCTTAACTTAACTAATTTAATTTAATATTTGAAAAATATGAGAAAATTGTTTAAAGAGAGTTATTTAAATAGTGCACAAAAATTTTCCTTAAAGTGTTTTCAAATTAAAAAAATAAAACTTGCAATAAGAATCAAAACAATTACTTTTATTACAGTGCTTCATATATCAAAGCATGTGATAAGTTTGCAGTACCCATCTATACAACTTTGTGCTTTTACTTTGAAAAGCCCAAAGAGTAATTTAATTTTGCAACAATAGTAAATCATAATAACATTAAGTCAGATTTGACCTAAATGAAAATCAAGCACAGATTTTCAATAGCAGAACAAAAAATGCCAGATTGATTAAGTCAGATTTGACCTTATGAGAATCAAGCCCAAATTTTCAATGCCAGAATAAATCATTAGCAAAATTAAGTTAGATTTGCCTTATAAAAATCAAGCCTAAATTTTTAATGCCAGAATGAAAATTAATAATTTATGCCAACAAAGTGTTACAATAACATTAATTTAAAAACAAAAATTACTTAAACATTGTTTCAAACAAATTTTTTAGAAAAATGTTTTTTTTACATTTAGTTATGAAAAACTTCAGATAAAAGTGTACATAAAAATACATTTTCTATAAGTTGGGTTTTGATTTGTCATTAACTTTTTTAAAAATACAATTTGAAAAAATAAAAATTTTACTTTTAACTAGTCTAGCTATAAATTTTAACTAGCTATAAATTTTTTGGTCGTCGTCGTTTGAAGGGTATCCACTCCAGGTCAGACACAAACAGGACTGAGGCCAAGGGCTTATCCTTTTACTACCCAGACTGCTGCACTGCCTGAATCAGATGCTGACAGTGGTGTTATTAAGCCAGCATCGAGTTTTGTCATCCAAAATTGTCAGACCTCGTGCTCCATGTGGTGCCCAATGTATAGGGCATGCAATTAGTACATGGTCTGCGGTTTGCTCAGAGGTGCCACACTTGCAATTCGGTGAAGAAGCAAGACCCCATCTGTGCATGGACGAATGGAATCGCCCAACACCAATCTGCAGGCGGTTGAGCTTAACCCAAGCTGCTCAGGGTAAGCCCATCCCAACAGGCCTGGCACCGGTCTTGGGCACAAAAGCACGGAGCCTGGAAGCATTTTCACAGTACTCTGTTTTCCATTTGTGATTTGTCCATTCAGAAGCGTGAATGCCAAGTCTGGCAAGGTTGTCCAAAAGATTCCGCGCACCTGGCACAAACGGGCATCTGGATCTTAGTCTCACTTGGCAAGTATCTGAGGACCCACTTAAAAGACCATACAAGATATGATCGGGGTCCAGAGATCCATGGTGAGCCAAGGAGAGTGTCGCTCCCATTTGGCAATACTCAGCTGGCTGGATGCCTGAGAGTACAGATAGGTGGTCCATTGGAGTGGGACGCAGGCATCCAGTAACTATGTGCAAGGCATTGTTCAAGATACTGTCAATGAGGCAAGTGTGAGCACTGTGACACCAGACTGGCATACAGTACTCAGCTGTTGAGTAGACTAGAGACAAGGTGGCTATGCATAGTGTTTTAGCACCAGCACCCCATCCTGAGCCTATGAGTTGCCTCAGCAGTGTGACGCACGAAGATAGTTTCTTGCGCAATGCCACTAAGTGGTGATGAAACATGAGCGATCTGTCCAGTTTTACCCCAAGGTAAGTAGGGCTTGGACAGAACAGTAAAAGTCTACCGTTGTTGTAGACCTTTAGCTCACGTTTAGCTTCTCGATCATTTAAGTGAAAAGCTGCCATCACCGTCTTAGTGTGACTGAGCTTCAACCTCCAAGTCTGGAGATACACTGAAAGTGTGGACATGTCTTGGCCTAAAGTCCCCTCCAAGTCCTTCCAGTTTCCAGAAGAGTGCAACAATGCTAGATCATCAGCATAAGCAAACTTTCTGGAAATCATGGAAGGAAGATCGTACATATAGATGTTAAATAGGAGGGGAGCCAAGACCAATCCCTGAGGAACGCCATTTTTAAGAAGGCGTAGCCTGCTTTGCTTGCTGTCACTGGTGGTAAGGGTGAAACTTCAATTTTGGACAAGCTCCATAATCATTTTGACCATGTGCTTATCCAGAAGTAGTCTCAGCAGCTTGCAGGTAAGGCCATGGTGCCAGATAGTGTCATAAGCAGCTGTCAGGTCAATAAATATGGCACCGTCCTTCTTCTTAGCCTTGAAAGAATCCTTGATGTTCTGGGTTAGCAGAACAACTTGATCTACAGTTGACTTCCTGCGTCGAAACCCAGCCTGCTCTTTAGGGAGCAGTAGATCGATTAACGGTTCAACACGGGCATAGATAAGCCTCTCGAGGATTTTTTGGTAAAAACTAACTACAAATTTTTTTGCAAAATGTAGTTACATCCAGAGTTGTAAGGACTAGAGTCCATTTCAAAAATTTTTACAAGGACTCAAACTCAAGACCCTGCTACAAAGATCCTAGACATGGATCAAGTCTTTAAATCAACTGATGACACAGATTTAAATAGAGTGGAATAAAATCATTAAGTGATTTTGAGACCCCTACTTAAAAAAAAACTTGTTGCAGCCTATATCTTGAATTTTTTATGTAATTTTTCATGTTAGAGTTTTAAAAGAAGTTGTTTAAACTTAAGTCCATAAAAAATTTTTCATCTTTAAAAGTACATAAATATAACAACTAGTGGATATAAAATTTGCCAAAAACTTAGATCCAAAAAACCTTGAGCTTTGAAAGGCTTGGATTCAACTCTAGCACCTCAACAAAGTACTCAGATTCAACTTGAGTTATGGCTCCAAAGATTGGCATTTGTGGAAATTGAACTAACTTAATTCCTTTAAATATTGAATTGGTTATATGTGATAATTTCATATATTGGACTGGTTATTTACGACTTTTCAGCATGCACAGTACAGTTTCCAGAATGCCAAAATACATTTTATTTGCATCCAATATTAAAGATATATTTTAAAAACCACAAACTTTTTCAAAAATGCTTTGTGCTAAGATACAATTTAAAATGGTTCAATTTGATCATTTTAAGAATTTAATTTGATGCAAACATGACATAAACATGACATGGCAAACATGACAATAAAAAAAACAATAAAACAGAATTGATAGCATTAAAACAATAAAAAAAAATTTAATTAGATTTTATTCTAAATAATATGAAGTAACACAACTATTACAGATATCAAAAAGGAATTTTGCTTAAACTAAAAAACTCAACAAAAATTAAACAAGCAAAGCAAACACACCTGGTTGGTAACAAATTTAGCTGTTGTTGTCATTCTATATAAGCAATTATTTTCTCTGAAGCTAAATAAAAAAATTAACAAATTTCTTATGAACTAGCATTTATTAATTCTGCAATTAAATCAAGCAAATTAAAATATGTTAGAAAAAAAAGTTGTTCTTGTCTTAAACAACGTGGCAATAAAATATTGATAATATAAAGCAGATAAAAGGCTCATGTTCTCACAAGGCTTGTAATTTTAAGTATATACTGTATTAGTATAGGCTAAAAATATCCAAGCTTATTTACAAAGCAAGTTAGAGCAGTGATTCGCAACTGGAAAGAGCATTGAAAAATTATAACAATTCAGTCTTAAATCAGACATTTCAAACTATGCTTTTCTTTATTGACTTCAAAACTATTATTTCTAAATTTTTCTCAAATTAAATTAAACTGGATAATTACATTATTGTTCATCATTTGCTCAATTTCATTGATTACCTTTCAAATTTTGAAAAAATCTCAAAGCCCACAAGATTATTAATGACAAACAGTAAAGAGACCAGATTATTCTTTTTTGTACATTGTAAGTAAACAGGTAAGCATTAAACAAAGTTAACTCAACAAGAAATTTGCCATTAAGTGTTTATCTCAAGGACACAACAGAAATCAAATAGACTAAGCATTGAACTTTCGTCCTTCTGCCCTCAAGTCAGAGTGTAATCACACCAAGTCATTTCATTGACTGCTTGAGATTAATGTTTTCTCTTTAGATTTTAAAAAATTTTTTTCAGAAATTTTTCAAGTTTTACTTTAAAGTAAATAACTTTTTGCTCGTTGCTGAGCTTTTGAAAACAAAATGATATTTGCCTTAAATGGTGTAACAGCTGGGCGCTACCCCAGTTTTTTGGGTTGCGTTATCCCACTATATCACTACGAGAGGCGTACCAGAAAAATAAAAAAAATCGCTGCATTGCACAACTATAGTATACAAAATTTAACAATATACTCAGCAATTAGCAAATAGTGGAAAAACAATTATAAGTTTTATTTTTTAAATGTTGAAAAAATTTGCAAAACTTTCAACCAGCGATATTACAATTTTTATTAATTCATGTAAAATCAAAAAGAGGCAAAAAATTTTGTTTTAATCTTGTCCGCCTTTTCCAAAATTTTTTTACTACTGGTACTACTGGTTATTGTATATCAAAACGTTGACATAGTCGATTTCGTAAATTTATTAAGGCCCGTTTCTACTACAAGCGTGGAAAAGAGCATTCTTTCTCTCTTTTATTGATCTTCGATTGAAGCGAGCGGTTAAAATTGAAGCGAGCGCAAAAAAAAGCAATAAAACAAACAAAGAATGCTTTTTTCCACGCTCGTAGTGGAAACGGGCCTTTAAAGTCCATTTTGAATTTAGATGCGAAATCAGCTGCCGCTTCCGCTTGTGGTCACTGTGGTGCGCATTAGTGCAAACTTTAGCAATTTCCAATGTTCAAATAAATTGATAAATGGGATCGACGATATACACTGTGGATGGGATAGATTTGGACTGATATGGATTAGTGGTGTTAACCCCGCAGCTCATGCAGCCGCATGCGGCAGCGCTCGGCCGTGCAGGGCAACACAAGTAATTTTTTTCGAAGAACCTTGCTGCGTACCGTACCGCACGAAGTGCAAGTTGTTCAACTCATAAAATTTCAGCTTATAAATGTTTAGCAAATTTATTTCACATATTCTATTGCTTGGATAGCCTACTACTTTTTTCGTTCTTTATCAATTCAATCTTTCTTGGAACGAGGAGGCATCGACTGCGTTCGAGGACATAAAAGTAGCTCTGAGTAATGCAACACTACTAAATTTTCCTCAGCACGACAGTCCGACAACATTGTTTGTAGACGCAAGCGATAAATTCTGTGGTGCTGTACTCAGTCAGATTGACAGTAGTGGTTCGCACAGACCATTGGAGTATTTTGGAGGACCATTGGACCTTTTCAGCCGCCTTTTCTGATGCCCAAAATCGGTATAGTACTTTTGATAAAGAATTGCTGGCAGCTTATTTAGCAGTACATCATTTCACATATTTTTTAGAGGGACGTCCGTTTACTCTTTACACTGACCACAAACCATTAGTTGGTGCTATATCTAGAAAAAAAGCTCCTTTGAGTAACAGATAAGCTCGACACCTATCGTTTATCTCAGAATTCACAACTGATGTTAGACATATTGAAGGAAAAAACAACGTAGTTGCCGATTGCTTGAGCCGTCCTGAAATGACTGCTGCTCTTTCGCCTTCTTTCACAGATTATACCGAGCTCGTTTTAGCACAGAGGGACGATCCATCGATTCGCGAGCTTTCGATCGATGACTTCATTGAAACTATGTGAACGTGCGATTCCTAATTCAGGCCTTTTGTTACTTGGAGACACGGTACGGGAAAATTTCGCCCCATCATTCCAAATTCATTACAAACCACAATTTTTGAGCGCATGCACAACCTTTCCCACCCAGGCATTCAGGCTACTCAAAAACTCATCGGAGAGCGATTTGTGTGGCCGAATATGAGACGAGATATTGCTGAAAAGCGCCGTACCTGCATTTCTTGCCAACAAACAAAAATTACTGGACATCAAGTTACACCCTTACAGCATTTCAGAACCCCAGATGCCAGATTTTTACATGTACACGTCGATATCGTCGGTCCTCTTCTCGATTCTTCTGGTTACAAATATTTACTGACAGTTGTAGACAGATTTACGCGTTGGCCGGAGGCCATACCCATGAAGGATATCACTGCGCAATCTTGTGCAGATTCTTTTCTTTTACATTGGGTGGCCCGTTTTGGATCTCCTACAATAATCACTACAGATAGAGGGGCCCAATTCACGTCTCTCCTTTGGACAGAAATGTGCCAATTTTTGGGTTCGAAATTATGTCACACAACAGCTTTCCATCCGGCTGCAAACGGATTAAACGAGCGATTCAATCGCAGTCTCAAAGTTGCATTGAAATGTCAATCTTTTCCCGATCTTTGGTATCGAAACTTGAGTCTTGTACTCTTAGGCTTGCGATCGGCCATAAAAGGGGATATGGGGTGTGCTGCAGTTGAAATGGCTTTAGGGACTTCTATACGACTCCCCGGGGAATATTTTGAAAATTCAACTCCTGTAGAGTTGTCCTAGGGAAACACAATCCAACCAACTTCTCAGTATGCTAAGACACTTTGTTCTTTCATGAACTCATTACGTTATACTGTACCACGTCATCCTAAAAAACAACAAACTTATGTCGACCCACTTCTTTTCCGGTGTTCCCAAGTATTTGTTCGCATTGACAGTGTAAAATCTCCGTTGCAACGACCTTATTCGGGACCTCATTTTGTACTTGAACGACACGATAAATATTTTGTCATCGAAAAAGAGGGTCACACTGACACCGTAACAATTGATCGTTTAAAACCGGCCCTTGTTGAGCCTATATCTCCCACTGGCTCCTCTGTTGGGGGAAAAACTTCCGAGACTCTATCTTTTTCGCCCACATCTTCGAGTGAGATTGATAACATTTATGCGGGAGACCTAGACGAACTCCCCGCTAATCGCGTTTACTCCCGCAGAGGCAGACTAATTACAAAACCTATACGCTATCGGGACTAGTTTTTATTTTTTATTTTTTTTCGATATCTTGTCTGGTTCGACGTTTTAATCACGTGTTGCATTTTGCGTGTTTGCTTGTATAGTGTGATTTTTTTTTGCCTCTGTCCATGCATGTAGAATTTTGTTGTATTTTCTATTGCAATCGCTCATTTTTATTTTTTTCTTCTTTCAGTGGTATTTGCCTTATTACAGCCATACCACTTGGGGGGGAGATGTGTAGCAATCGCCGCATTTTTACGCTTGTGTATATTTTTGTTCGTTTATTCGTTTTTTTCTTTTTGGATAAAAAATGAGAGAGTCTTGCGTTGTAAAAAAGCACATGTAGAAAAGTTCTTGTACTGTTGGCTTTAAAAATAAAGAAGATCTGTAAAAGTTGTGAAATTTACATGTAGCTAGATATATATATAAACTCTAACCGCTACAGAAGAATCAGAATTACAATTTTGTCTTTGAAGTTGCCACAATTTTTTGGTCACGATACTTGTTGTGTGGCAATGCAGAAACGTTATAAACAACTTTTTCAGGCGAGAAGTTAAATAACTTGTGTTGTGATATTGTGCAATAGATGACGTGTGTTTTCTTAAACGCTTCTAATCTTAATCAGCGCCTTCTGCTCGAACAATTATTGGACACGCGCATCTCCAAGCATAATTGTTACAAGTTAAATATGCGCCTTTATTTTGGTTCATCAGTCAGTTCAAAGTTATCAAGCTACTACAGCAAACGAACTAAAAGCATTCTATTTCAATACGGTTGTTTTTTGGCTAAGTGATTTTTGTGAACTTTAATTATTGTTTTTTAATAAACCTGTGTATTCGTGCAAAGATACAACAGGCAAAAGTGGCGACGAGGATTCAAGTAACTCATCTGCGTCAAGAAAAAAGAAAATTTGTTGACTTTGCATTAACAGCTTGAATTGTCAAAATGAGTGAAATTTCCGAACTAATTTTGTTGTTAAATAAGCAACACCAAGAGCAAATGGCAGTTTTACGCGGCGAGCATCAAGAGCAAATGACAATGCTTCAAGAGCAGCTGAAAATTCTACAAAGCAGCTTGAACAACCCGCGAGAAAATGTTCCAACACCGATGGCAAGTTTTCAACCATTCGATTCCACATCTGAGTTATGGACTGATTATTTGGCAAGGTTCCGAACATTCGTCACTGCTAACTCCATTCCCGACAACAAGCAAGCACAAATTTTTCTTACCAACCAATCTAACTCCGTTTACAAAATGCTTAGCGGCTCAGCAACAACCTGTCAAAAGCATACATGAGCTAACCATGAATGATATTCAGACGTTTATGGCAGAGCAGTTCGACCCAAAACGATTTGTTGTCAGAGAACGTTTCAAGTTCTGGTCTGACATGAAACGCAAACCTGGCGAAACTATTCCTGAACTGGCAAGCAGAATACGAAAGATCCATTAGATGAAGCCTTGCGAACTAAATTTATCTGTTCAGTCGACAACGAAGCAGTTCATCAGAGTGGCTCAAGAAGTGGAAGAAGCAGCCAAGGTAGCAAAGGAAACCGTACACGGTCAACCTTCTACGTCGGTGCCGAAAGTTTATCACGCAAAGTCCAAAACTTCCAAAACGCAAGAAAAGAAAACCGCCTGCTTCAGGTGTGGAAATTCTGGACATTTTAGCAAAGCTTGTCCCCACATTAAAGCTATTTGCAGCTTCTGCAAGAAAACAGGTCATCTGCAATCTGTATGCATGTCTCGACTAAGAGATAATAAGCTTGTGAAACAACAGGTGAAATTGGTGCACAAAGTCCAACCCAATGTTCTGTTTCACCCATCTATCAAACTATTAGACTTAATGACCCCAGAATTAAGTTTGAAATTGATAGCGGAGCCAGTGACACATTTTGCTGTGAAGCGACGTGGCAAACGCTGGGTAAACCCATTCTACAACCTGTATCAGTTCAATATCAAGTTGCTGAAGGTAGCCCGCTACCCGTCGTGGGACAATTCCAATCAACTTCAAGTATTGATGGAAAATCACCTGACGTGACCTTTCCTGTAATTGTCACTAAGGTGCCCAATCTAAATTTACTAGGTCGTCTGACGATGATGAAGTTGAAACTCACCAACTTAACTGATCACTTAGCTGACACAAGTTTTGATGGGGAGGAGAATCAGTCGTCAAATCAATCCTGACAATCCATTGCTTGTGGTCAGAGAGACTGCCAAGGATCCAATTCTTGCCCAAGTAATGCGATTTGTGAAGGAGGGATGGCCGCATGCATTTTCGGAAGAGCTTAAAGACTTCAAAAAGTTGGAAAATTTGTTGTCAACAAAGAATGGTTGCGTTTTTTACGGCTTACGGGTAATCATTAACGGATGAAACAACTTGCCAGGTCAACTGTCTATTGGCCTAGAATTGACTTTGACATTGAGGATTTATGTCGCAAATGCACTTCCTGTGGCCAATTTCAAAATAAGCCGGATAAACCTTCAATCCATCCGTGGATGATGCCAGAAAAAGCATGGTCAAGACTCCACTTAGACCATGCGATCAACTTTCTGGGAAGAAACTGGTTAGTCCTTGTAGACGCTTATTCAAAATATCCTTGCATTCATCCAACAACCTCAACGTCTTCGAAAAGTACTACTGCTATACTTGAACAAGAATTTGCTCATTTCGGATATCCCCACACGTTGGTGACCGATAATGCCACAACATTCATGTCTCAAGAGTTCCAAGCTTGGTGCAAACAACGAGGCATTGTACATCTCACCGGAGCACCTTATCATCCAGCAACAAACGGTGCTGCCGAGCGTTTGATACAATCGTTCAAACAGGCATTGAGAAAATCCTCGTTACCTCCAAAGGAAGCTTTGCAAGAATTTCTAATGCAATATAGAAGAATTCCTTTTGCATCGGGACTGTCACCAAGCGAATTGTTGAATGGAAGAAGAATTCGCACCAAAATTGACACTTTGGTTCCATCCATTCCGCATCTCCTGCAGGGAAGACAGTCAAAACAAGCGAGCAAGCATTCAAATGCTGAAGACTCGGAAGTGGTTTCGAAAGTCGAACATCATTACTCACTAGGAGACCCTTGTTACGCACTGTACTTCGGCCCTAGAAGAGATCGTGACCCACGATGGGTGCCTGCAATAGTTACGAAAGTCCATGGTACACGAAGCGTCAATGTACGAGTCATTCCTCGAGGACCAACTTGGAGAAGACATCTTGATCAACTTCGACCTCGATACGGTTCGGATCAAGATGATGATCCCTGTGAAATCCCAACGAGCGTTTTGTCTACAGAAACACTTCCAGCCGGGACTGACCACGCATCTAGTTCTTCTTCGATGAACCAACGCAACAATCCGAGATTACCAACCGGAGACGAGTACGGGCGACACAATCCACGACGATCAGCAAGGACCAAAAGACTTCCAAAAAAATATTGTTGCTAATATGTATATATTTTTTTGTCGTAGTTTATTTGGGGAGGTGTTGTGATATTGTGCAATAGATGACGTGTGTTTTCTTAAACGCTTCTAATCTTAATCAGCGCCTTCTGCTCGAACAATTATTGGACACGCGCATCTCCAAGCATAATTGTTACAAGTTAAATATGCGCCTTTATTTTGGTTCATCAGTCAGTTCAAAGTTATCAAGCTACTTTAATAAACGGGTTCACCATGAATGCCATATTTCTGTAATTTATCCAATAGTATTTTATAATCTACAGCAGTGGTTCCCAATCGCTGTGATCATAATTAACAACTGAATATTTTTAATACAGTTCGACACGGCAGTTTTTAATGAGGCCGTGTCTGGTATAATTTCTATTTCATTACTTTGAAACAAAATAAATTCGGGTAAAAACATTCATTCATTCATTCAGTGTTTTTATTCTCGATCATTATTAAACAGTTTAACACAAAAATTATAAACATTAAAAAGATCCAGAAAAGGAAGAAGTAGCACAACGTCAGATGTTAAAACATGCATATGATAAACATAAAGTAAAAGTACAAGATAGTATAAAGCATGGCTGCAACACCTTAATCATATAAAGATGAAATAAATAAATAAATACGTAACAATAATATTATCAAACAAACTGAACGATTAAATAACCAGTGCATGACTAGGTTGCGTAATGATGATGGGTGGCACAGCTAGCCAAGATGGGAATTTAGCTCAACTGAGCAAGGTGAGTAAAGAAAAACCACCCAAAAAAGAAACCTCACCAGGTCCGGAAACCTTTTCTAAAGTCAAGTGGAAATAGTTTTTTTGCTTGTATATTTTCAGTATTATGCAAATCTAGAAAAATTTTTTGTGGCCCCACTGAGGTATTTCTAGAAAACCAGCTTGGCAGTCTGTCACAGACTTTGTTCGGGAATCCCAAAGGACCAGTTGAGCTAGTTAACCCGAATACCTGCGCTGAAACAAAGCTGTGTTTAAATTTTATTTTATTCCGGCTCAAGAAGTAGTCTTGCTATGAGCCTGACGGTTTATACAGTTGGTTTAACGAAAGCTCGGATTGGTTTCGTTGAAGATTCTTCTTCACAACAAACAGAGACCACTGTCTCTAATAACAATAAATGTATTACAAAAATTCACGACCGACGAAACTTCTATTCCACGCTTTGCCAAACTGCAAAGCGAAATCAACACTATAACTCGACTCAATCAACACAAATAATTCTACCTCTGTAGAATACGACTCCCAGCCACTGGCACAAAATAAATTCAACGCTCGACGACCAATACAGAAACTAACGGGCCTTCCGCGTCCAACCAATTACTTCCACTTGAGTCGTCTCCAAATCACGTCTAATCTCAATAATTCGCTACGTATCGGCTTTATATAGAAACCAAAATCACGTGACGTAAACTTTCTCCTAAATTCGAGATTTAGCCAGAATTCCCCGGAGAGATTGTTACGCTCGAATCAAGTAGCATATACGCGAAGATTCTACTATCTTCGAAATAGCAAAGCTTGAACAAAACATATTACGTCATACTGTCGGCGCAGAGAGAAAAGAAGATACATGTAACGAGCAATATAATAAATTGGACGTATATCGCAAGCAGCGCTCAAAGAGCCGCATTTATTCTCGTATAATAACACTACGAATTACTATTAACGGGGATAAATTATATCGTTACGATTAAAATTATGAATGAAGTGTGACACAGTCAAAGTGTTAATTTGCATATTTATATGGTATAGAGTTGTCATTTTCACTGAACTGTCTGTATTTCTTTTTTTTTTGATTGATTGATTATTGAAAGCAATATTTACAATATCATTAATGCAAAAAATCGATTCTAACTTACCTGATACAACTTTTTATTTTCGGCTTTGCATTGGATGATGTATGATCCCTGTTACTTCAGACACCACCCTTTTTTATTTAAATTAAGTTTGGCCGCTTGGTGTCGCCAGGCAGACGTTCGACTTATCAGTCGATTATAGAAAAAACGTGGAAAAGAAAAAAGAAAATAAAGGAAAATTAAGAGCTGCTAACTTGAGCTCCTATTAATACTTGAAGAATAATTGTTTAGAAAACACAGTTATAAACGAAGTGTAAATTTTTGGGAGTAAAAACAATATTTTGGTAAGTTCTATTTGTTGTTTTGTAAGCGAAATCTTATCATGTAATTGTTTAGCAAACCTCTCGCCTGGAACCTCCATACAACAATAAATTTAATAATTCGAAGGATACGGTTGTTGGAAAGAGTGTGATCTAGGGAGTGAGTTGAACCAGTTGACGATAGGCTTTCCCTACTCCCGGAATCGGCGGCGTCAACAATCCCCGTTAGTATAAATTTGTTAGATTAATATTAATAAGACGTGGTTTCATATTGTATATGCTGTGCTACTATTTTGCAAAACTCTTCGAATGTTTATCATTGTAATTTGCATTGTTGATGCATTTTCTCTGTTGCGGTGTATCATATGGACAAACCTTTGTCTGAAATAAACAAAAATAATGTATTTTTTAACTACAGTGACCATTTGTTGTATTTGCTTATATAGTATTTTTCAGAATTCGTCGAATGAATATCATTATCTTTTATATTGTTGACGCATTTGCGCTGTGTGAATATGTACAAGCCTTTTCTGAAATAAACAATAAGAAAGTATTTTTCTAACTGCAGTGACGGTTTATAGTATTTTTAAAGCATTTTTCCATTCAATTTCTTTCTTTAGCTAACCGCGATTAGTGAGCTGAGACAAAATGGCTTCGTCTGAACTGTTATTTCTGTTTTTCTCCACGGCCTCATGTTGTGGTTGTACGCAAAGCGAATTCAGTTTCCAGTCCAGGTATTACTATTTAGAAGTCTCTGGTTAAAATCTCTTGGGAGTTTTTGTTTCGCGCACATGTGCTTCTAAAATTTTCCACTGAAGAGATAAAGGTTGAGTTGTTTGTCAGTATGAAGATTGCAATTCGTAATAGTTACGATTTTAACTTTTCATTGATTAGATAACGCCAGATTTGATTTTAATTCATTTGTATTTCTTTTTAGTCTTTCGTTTATTAAAACTTCTTCGGATACCATAAATAAAACCCAAAAACAGATGATGATTAAGCGCAAAAATTTTTTTGCTATTAAAAAACATTCTTTTTCAATAACAAACATTCTTTTGTTTGACCGTCATCGGTTTTTGCTTTTATTTATAGTATCTAAAGAAGTTTTAACGAACAAAAGCTAATAAAATTGGATGATATTTAAATAGAATTTTTGCAGCTGTTTTTAATTGCAAAACCACCAACCTTTTATTGATAAAATTTGATGTAGGGAATGCAATGATTTTTTCATTGTGAAAGCTTTTTCTTAAATATTGCCATCATACTGCGCCACAGTTGAACGCCGATTATCCGAACGCTAAGGTGGTTACAACGCCATAGCATGGTGTGAACGACAGAGTGAGTGTCATTCAACGCAGCTTCTGCTTCTTAAAAGGATGAGAAACTTGGCAGCGACGAAAAGAGTGTTAAACTTAAAACCAAACTAAATGAGTGATCACTATACTGTTCATGATGCACAGTAAATGACCAGATGTGTATATGATGCTTTTTATTGCAAGATTGTATTTTGTTCGATTATCCGAAAAAAACAGTTATCCAAAACACGACTGTTTTAATTAGTTTAGATAATCGGCATTCTACTGTATTTTTAAATCAACTCTTACGAAACTTGCGAAATAACCTTACCAATTCAACTTCTAATTTGGGTCCAAACAGGTTTACTTTTTGTGGTATACCGGTAATTTGATAGTAGACATATGTTAAATGTTTAATATAAAGCTCATACTACGCATAATTTTCATTTTTTTTACTGATATTCTATATTAAATCTGGTAATTTATGTTATGTGGATGGAGATGCCATCAGGGAAAACTTCTTATTTCGCAAAATACTAGTAAAAACAACTAGAGAAGAAATTTTTTGTATTACAACGGAATATCTTGAAAATGGAAATCTTCAGTGGGAAAACTTTATAAGTATCTGCACCGACGGGGCCACAGCTATGGTCGGACGAAATAAAGGTTTGGTCAATAGAGTGAAGGAAAGATATCAAAATGTTATCTTTACACACTGCTTTTTGCACCGCGAGACACTTGTTTTCAAAACTTTACCAGTAAATCTAGTTCTTGTCTTAAATGGTGTGGTGAGTATGGTAAACTTTGTAAAGATGAGACCTGTAAAAAGTTGCTTGTTTGCTCTGTTGTGTGAGGAAATGGGAACGGAGCATACAACATTACTGCTCCATACAGAGGTGAGCTGGTTGTCGCGAGGCAAAGTGCTGGCTTGTGTGTAAGAGTTGCGGGAAGAACTTAAAGAGTTTTTAACTAACAAAAGGTTAGATTACGCACAGCTGCTTGCAAGTGATGAATGGTGTGCAAAGTTGGCATATTTGGCAGATATATTTTACCACCTGAATGAATTAAATACACGAATGTAAGGCCGAAATGAAGATCTGCTTACAAGTACCGATAAAATTAACGGGTTTTGGTCAAAGTTGCACCTCTAGCAACACCGCGTAGAAATTGGCAATCTTGAAATATTTCCACTCACCCCAAAACAGAAAAATGCCAATAATGCAGCCCTTTGTGAGACAATAAGCAAACACTTGAAAACTCTCGAGGACAAACTGTCGTTTTATTTTTCGTCAGCTTGCACGGAACGTTTTGACTGGGTGAGGGACCCATACAGTTCAACCGCAGTTGTTGGACTTGACATGACATTGCAAAAGCAAGAGGAATTAACTGAACTGAGGCAAGATTGTAGTTTGAAACTATGTTTCGCAGAAGTACCTTTGGACAGTTTCTAGATATCTGCCTTGAAGGAATTTCCCGTTCTGCCAAACAAAGCTGTTTCAATGTTGCTCCTGTTTTCAACAACATATTTGTGTGAGCTTAGCTTCCTCAAAATCTGACTGCTGAAAAAACAAAGTACAAAGAAAGATTGACAGGTGTCGAACAAGAGCTCCGTGTGTGCCTTTCCTTTATTCCTGCCAGAACATACAATTTGTGTTTATCCAAGCAAGCCCAATGTTCACACTAATTGAATTATGTTGAAACATAAATTCGAAATTAACTTTTTATTTTGTAAGTTGTTGTCGTTTTAACTTTATGTTAGTAGTGTGCCGTGACATTTTTCTAAAGTAAAAAAATGTACCGCAGCCGAAAAAAGGTTGAAAAACACTGATTTAGTGAATGTTTTTATGTACACTATAACATTTTTGTTAAAATATTCGCAGAGTTTTGTCTTCCTTAAAAACATCCGTTTCCCGTGACTCACCCTGTACTTTAAATTGTTTACGGAGTAGAAAAAATTGTCAAGTTCGATTAACCTTTGTCAAAACATTACCGGTACTTTATTTAACAGATGTGTTTTAACTAAACTTTAAATAGGGTAACGTTAAATTAATGCTACAAAATAATGTTTAAATATTTGTAATGTTATTAAAAATTAAATATCTCTACTAAATTACTAGCGGACAGCAATATCTTGGCATCTCCGGAAGCAGGTCGGGGTAATTGCTTACCCTATGTATAGCGCCTCCGTCGCTTTCCTGCGAGTCAGGAGGATAAATATAGAGATAAAAATAAAAAAATAAAATAATTAAGTTTGGTAAGCATTTTACCCGAAGTAACGTAAGTCTTAACATTTTGAAAAAATAAAAGTTCTAATAGTAACGTTGTTTTGAGTTTGCTATTTTTTAATGTTAATCTCGTATATTTTAACTAGTTTTAATAATGTTAAATCTACGTTGATTGTTGGTAATTATTTACTGAACAAAAAATGGTTTTCCGCATTTCTTTAGGGGGCAATTAAATTGATTTTATGTATGATATTGTCTGATTTACTAATTTGCAGATTCAATGTTGAAAAAGTATGGTAAAATAACCAATACTCGAACCTATATATAAACAACGTTTATCTAGCGTGCTTTTTCATTTATCAAGTATTACGTTAAAATCAAATTTTTGTTAACTTTCAGGCACATAGCCGTACCAGCCCAAAAAAATTTGGGGGAGCAATGAAATTTTGCCCAAATCATGATTTTATAGTACATTTCGGATCTGAGGAAAAAATTGTCTGAGATTCTCAGGCGAAAAACCAATTTGGTCCCAAAATCAAGGTGTTCTCTAAAAAAAATAAAAGGTCTTCACCTAAATTTTAGTCATTATTTTTTGCAGATCCTCCTCGTCACCTCCCTAAATTTCCTGACTTTGCCCAAATTTCTTCTATCGCTGCCCGAAAAATTATGGTTTTGCCCAAATATTTTTTTCTCACTGCCCGAAAAATTTTAATTTTGCCCAAATCTTAGAAACTTGGGGGGGCAATTGCCCTCCCTGCCCCCCGGCAGGTACGGCTATATTCAGGCATACCAAAATTGTAGCAACAGGACAAATAAACTTTTAATACAAGAACCACGTATTTGCTGGTTTATAACAAAAGTTTTGCGTCAGTTATCTTTATGTAGAATGCAACCGAGAAACCATAAGCAATTTACAAATAAAATCGGTCAACTTTCAATTTATTATAGCAAATAAAAGTTAAAATTTAAAACCAACTGTATCATTATGAAAAATCGATTTCGACCTATAAAGGTCATCATCAGTTTCTGTAAAAAAATTAATTAAAATAGATTCCATATATTTGACAAGACATTTTGAAAATTCTACTCATACTATACGGGTCCTGACTCAATGACACAAAGTGAAGCTTTCAATAAAAACTAAGACCTAAACGACACAATAACTGACATAATGATTATGGATTACGTAATAATGAAGAAAACGTACAGTGTAAAACTTGTAGTGAAATAAAAACCGCAAACTCCCGCTAAGATTCAAAGTGTTGACTGAAAAATTTTTTATTTCACTACAAGTTTTACACTGTACGTTTTCTTCATTATTACGTAATCCATAATCATTATGTCAGTTATTGTGTCGTTTAGGTCTTAGTTTTTATTGAAAGCTTCACTTTGTGTCATTGAGTCAGGACCCGTATAGTATGAGTAGAATTTTCAAAATGTCTTGTCAAATATATGGTAATCTATTTTAATTAATTTTTTTACAGAAACTGATGATGACCTTTATAGGTCGAAATCGATTTTTCATAATGATACAGTTGGTTTTAAATTTTAACTTTTATCTGCTATAATAAATTGAAAGTTGACCGATTTTATTAATAAATTCATGCATCGCAATTTGATCAGTTAAATAAAATCGTCAATGTAACTTTACTGAAAGAAGGGTAATAGATTTCTGATAAAAAAACTTTAACAATTTACAAATATGTATAACTTACCCCTGCAAACAAAATTTAGTAGCACAATCTGACTTTGAGTTAAAACTAAATAGTTTTGGTCGCCTGCATTAGTCCAAGAGCTGGAAGTTACAAAGCACTACTTGCAAGAGTAGAATCTCTGAGTGTATACAGTGCAATACAGACAGCTTAGCAAACAAAACATTATGGAGGAGCCAGAGTATTTTTCTGCCAATATCATAAGCTAGTGTTTTATCGAAAAAGTCTTTCTATAATCAAATGTTGAAAAACAATTTTGCTGGTTTTACGAATTGAGAAATGATTGTCTCCCCGTAAATTTGAATGTTTGAATTTAAGACTTTTTTTAAACAATTGAACCCATACCTAATTTTTACCCTTCCATCGCTATACACTTATTAAAATAAAAAGCATCAAGTTCTTAGTACCAGTTTGTAAGCAAGCAGTGATCAATATACAAAATTGCAAAGCTTGATTTCAGTTATCTTAAGAAAAAAAATCTAATACAACAAACTGATTTAATTTTTAATTTATTTCTAGTTTAACTATTAAATCAAATGTTACCGTTTGAAGTTGCCACAATTTGTTTGAGCACTTGTGTGCCAATAAAGAAACGTCATAAACGATTTTATCACCCAAGAAATAAAGCAAAAGTATGTGCACTAGATACATGAACGTCCGCCAGGGGGAGCAAAAGGGGACTCGCCTTATCAAATTTCAAATTTTACAAAATAATACATAAACATGCATTAAAAACTTCTGAAAGTTAAGGCTCGTTTCCACTACGAGCGTGGAATAGAGCATTCTTTGTTTCTTTTGATCATCTTTCCGCGTTTAAAATCTAAGTGAAGCAAATAAAGTCAATAAATCAAGCAAACAATATAAGCAAATAAAGTCAATAAATCAAGCAAAAAATTTAGTTCTCAGAACTTAATGACATTTAGTTCTGAGATCTCAGAACTAAATGTCACTCACTGTGGCAAGAAGCTAGACAGTTTTTGTCTTTCTTTGACCTGGTACGATTCTGTCGTTACCTGTCAGTCATAGATGAACAAAAAAAAGCCGTCAACCAAAAGAAGAACAGCAATAACCTACGTCTTCTTTTTCAACATCGTTTTGGCAATCAGACAAGTTTCAAGCAGAACAACATCGTAAACTTGTCCGATTACAAACTATCAGACACTGAACGGTTTGTATTGTCCCACGGACTTTCTTTTTGTTTACCGCCCACTAGTGTCAAACGTGAAGAAATACTAGCTGACTTTAAAGTACTCTACGCTCAACTCGTCCATCACAAACCTCAGTCTGAAGAGCAGCTTGCTGCTTTAAAGGCCAGATTGAGTGACTTAGCTCACGCTTATTGTGGAAGCCCCATTGACTTGGGTGATTTCCTCATGACAAAAGAGTGTTTTCAGGCCATCAAGTCCCTTCGGATGAATGAAGAAATTCTTATAACAAAGCCTGATAAAGGTGCTGGCGTTGTCATCCTTAACAAAAACGATTACAACGACAAGATGAAGACGATTCTTAATGACACGACCAAATTTCTTGATCTTGGACCAGTCACGAACAACGACAACACTGCTAAAATTGAATCACGGATACAACGACGGTTACTACAGCTGAGGAAAGAGTACCTTATTTCTAAGCAAGTTTATGAAGCAATCCGACCCACTGGCTCTCAACGACCACGCATGTATGGTCTTCCGAAAATACACAAAAAGGACGTACCCTTACGTCCGATTTTGTCTATGACCGGATCGGCCCAACATCAGCTAGCTAAATGGCTTACTTCTCTTCTTCAAGCTGTTCTCCAAAACCTTTCCTCTAATTGCTTGTCTGATTCTTTCACTTTTGTAAAAGAAGTCAGAAAATTTATCTTTTCTCCTTCCTCTGTCTTTCTTTGTTCTTTTGATATTTCCAGTCTCTTCACTAATGTTCCGCTTGCTGAAACCATACAAATCTGCGCTGATGCCCTTTACAATGACGACTCAATGGCGCCTTCCTTTCCACGCAACATCTTTGTCGAATTAATGCAGCTAGCCACCTCCTCTGTGGAATTTAGCTTCAATAACAACATGCATCGACAAATCGACGGCGCCGCTATGGGCTCACCGCTTGGTCCAGCTTTAGCAAACATTTTTGTTGGCTACCAAGAAGCGAAACTTTTCAACATCGCCAAAAGACCGTTGGTGTACTTCCGGTACGTTGATGATACTTTCGCCGTATTCAACAATGAAGAAGACTGCAACAATTTCTTCATCCAGCTCAACTCTCTTCATCCCTCACTTTGCTTCACCTATGAAAAGGAATCTAATCACTCTCTCCATTTCCTTGACGTGTTGGTAGAAAGGCATGATTCAGAATTTCTAACTTCAGTATACAGGAAACCTACCTTCACTGGCCAATATCTACGTTGGAACTCTTTCAGTCCGCAGAAACGGAAAATCAATCTAATTGGTACTCTCGTTCACAGAGCTTTTATGATTTGTTCTAAAAGCAAACTGGACCAAGAGCTTGGCAAAATTCGTTCAATTCTTTTGGAAAATGGCTACCCGGAACGTGTAATCAATTCGGCTTTCAAGCGAAAACTTCAACAAATAAATTCTAACCCGGTCCACACAGTAAAAAAGTGCCCTGTCTACCTACACATCCCATGGATTGAAAACGTCTCGATGAAGTTCGAAAAGCAGATTACGAAAAGCAGATTTACGCTGTGAAACGCTGCTTTTTCTTCGTCGAACCACGTGTTATTTTCAACACCCGACAGCTCCTTCCAGCGATTAAGAAAGACGTGTTACCTTCCCATCATCACAGCAATGTTATTTACCAGTTTTTGTGCCACTGCGATAGTCGGTACGTTGGTCGCACGTCCCAACGGCTAGAAGAGTGAATTAAACAACACGTTCCTAGATCCATCACCAATCCTCCTACCTCGGCCAACCGCCAAAGTCTTTCCCGTTCTTGCAAGAACAACACACGCCCACAACAATTTCACGAATCCGCCATTGGTCAACATCTTCTTGACAACGCCCAATGTGCCCTTCATTACAGCAACGAAAAATTTTCTATTCTCGCTCGAGGTCGCTCTTCCTTTCACCTTTCTGCTCTTGAAGCGACTTTCATTAAATCTCTCAATCCCCTTCTGTGTAAGCAAAAAGAATTGTCTACTCTTTGAAAATTTCTTAGTCTTTTCTCTCATTGGTTGACTTTTTCAGCCAATGAGAACTCTACTTTTTTCCTTTATAAATTAGTTCGGTTTCAACTCTGCTTCATTCTGACGATTTCCCCTGAAGAGTGTCAGATGAAAAGCTTTGGGAAGAAAAATCTTTTACTTCACGCAAAAAATTTAATAAAATAAACAACAAAATAATCACAAAACAACGAAAAACTTCCGTTTCCGCTTTTGGCGCTCGCAAGATCATTACTATAAATTTACTGGTAAGACTTGGTTTTTACAACCAAGACCCATGCCGGTGAGTTAGTTTAATTTAATTTTTTTAAAAACTATACTAGAATTTTTTTAAAAACCCTTTTTAAGAATATTTTTTGTGTTTCCGACTGCTTGCCATCACTCCTTCGCGTCTGCGGACGCCCATGATAACATGAGGTAGCAAATTGTGTTTACAGTCCTGACGCTTGTCAGAAATAGACAAAAAAGATATATTCTAAACCCGAACCGAAGCTGAACCGGAACTGAACCCCTAAAAAAAAATTTGTTAAACCTGAACTGGAACTAAACCGGAAAAAAAATTTTTTGATGGACCTGAACCGGAACGTTATTTTAAACGGTTCGACGCCCTGGTATCAACAGCCAAAAAGAAAAAAAAATATAAGAGAAACTGAAGTCAATAGAGAAAGTTGAAATCCTTTTAAAAAATAGAACATAGGAAAAATGCTTCAAAAAATATTTAAAAAACTTTGAAAAAAGAGAAAACAATTGTTATTTTGAATATAAATTGAGTTGTAAGTGTCCCACTTTTTTTAATTAACTCGGTATTAATATAATGGTAATCGGTTTATTATTTTTTGTAGCTTCTTTTAGCCGACTATCGAATACAAAGCCAAATAAATTTTTATCACTTTACTTACTTATTGTTACTTAATTGATATTCTGTTGAGTTTTGTTTTTTAGCAAACTTTCTTTACAAATTAGCCTGCTGTGTTATTTGGTGAAAAACTTAAACAAAAGCACAAAGGAAACACTGGTAGAATAAAAAAAGATTATAAGACCCGACATTGAGTAATTTTTAAAGACAGCCAACAATCAATTAAATTTTACTACCGGTAATTAATTTTAGCAACTTACCTATTTATAATGAATTAACCAAACAATATAGATCATGAGACAAAAATGAAACATTTGTTGGCTAGTTAAGCCTACATGATAACTCACAGAGTCACACTCCAAAATTATTAAAATCTATTCAATCACTACAAACGCAAGTTGTCTAGTCAATCAATCAATCATCTAGTTTATTTAGAGCGTCTTGAACCCTTATTACAAAGGATTCTGACTCGACTTGAGTCTTCCAAAAAAACTCGAGCTTTATTCAACTTTTCAAATTGTTCAGCCTCCTAGTGACTCAATTGAACTAGTGTCCAGTTTATAATAAATTTATGATTTAGGATTTTAATCTCTTGCTGTTGTTGTTGACAAAAAAATGTGTACACTCCACTTTTTTCTTAGTGTCTGTCGATCTTTTTTAACTGTGCCCATATCTAGAGGAAACAGTGCCGTCGACATAATTTCAGACTATCCGATATTCTTTGGTACTCGCCGATGGCCGAATAGTGCCTGACAGATAAAGTTACAAATCTCCTAGCCTACTTAGAGAAAAGTCAGAGATCTCGCTTTTCCCGTAATTTGGCTCTCGAAATCAAAACGGGCCCACGTTTGCGCACAGCCGGTGCACCGCCGGCTGTGCGCAGATTTTGTTGCTCCAAACAAAATCTTGAAAGTAAAGCAAAAATGTTAGCCTACTCCGCAATATATTGGAATTTTCTGCCATAGCAGTAGAATGATGTAGGCTACTGTAAGTTCTTCAGTTGTGTGATTTTGTAATTTCTATGATTTCAGTGGCACAGGCCAATTTTGATAAATCGATGATTATGACTCCCATGAGTAAATCGCTATATCGCTACTTGCCCATAGATTTGATGTCCAGTAATAGGCCTACGTATTTTCAACATCTCGTTAAAAAAAATTTAAGAAAGACTCGAATTTTTGAGTCTAACTGAGTTTTAAAGTCAACTAGGTCTAGATGACTCGAACCCAATTCGAGTGCAAATAAAAATAACTGAAGTAAAAAAATTAATTTTTTTGCTGCACTTGCTCTAAAAAAAAAACATTCACAATCAAAATAAAATTATACCTTGAATTAACGTCTTCACTTTACGTTGAAGGAAAAAAGCTGAGATTAGAATTGACTGAAGCCTTTTAGCAAGGAACTCGAATTTGATAATTGTTGGACTTGGACTGATTCGAGTTCTACAAATGTTGAACTCGTCAACCCTCTGGATCGTGCACCAATTGTTGATAATTTTGAGAATTGTTTTGCTAATCAAGCAAATTTATAATATTGTATTGCTTTGTATAGCTAGCAGAAAGACCTACAAAACTAAATATACAAAACTATAATTAAATGTAGCTATCTCTAGTAACTGGTTTTACTACGATTTTAAACTAAAAAGTGATTATTAAAAAAAAAAAAAAAAAAAAATTAGTAAAATAGAATTATAAGTAAAGTTTAGTTAACTATTCGACCTAGCGACATTGGATTTACCTTGCTTTGTATAGCTAGCAGAAAGACCTACAAAACTAAATATACAAAACTATAATTAAATGTAGCTATCTCTAGTAACTGGTTTTACTACGATTTTAAACTAAAAAGTGATTATTAAAAAAACCATGTCATTTTTCTCTGCTTTTTAATCTTAACAAACAACTTCAAGTTACGATTAAAAAATAAACACAACTTCAATAATAAAGCAATATTATGACGTCTCCAATAGCAAGTTAGAGCAATTGCTTCACCGATTCTCTGAGTAGGTCAATAACGCTGTCGTTGTCGGGGATAAAGATGATTGGGACAAGGCAACGAAATCTTCTCAAAAAACATTTTACACTCTTCGTGGTTTATTTTCAACAAATCTTTAAGAGATGTTTTTATATAATGCTGTCTAAATAGACAATTAAATATTAATGGTGATTAAAAAAATTTTAGTTTTTTTTTAAAGCTGGGTCAAAAAACCAACACCCACTGTGAAAAATTATAAATTTAGCACTTGGCAACTTTTTATTTTAAGTTTCTTCTTATACACAAAAAATATAATGTAATAAAAAAAAAAAAATAGAAATAATCTTTGGTTCCTAGTTGCGAGTAAAACTTCTTACCGGTATCTCGACTTCGACAGCCCAGTTTTCTATGTTTTATTAAAATATAATTATTCTATTGATATATTTTCACTTTTTATATTTTTTTAGTGTATGGTGAATTAATTTAATTAAAAACTTTGGGGTGTTGGCTACCATGCTCTGATGCTTGATCATACCGAAATTATCTACTAGTAATCATATTATTATAAGTGCTAAACCTTATAAAAATGCTAGTTTTACTATTAGTTAAAATCTTTTATCAAACGTTTATTTCTTGTTTACTTTTTAAAACTCTGTCTAAGTAGAAAAACAATTTACAAGGAATTGGTAAAGTTATGTTCAAGGATGAATAACAGTATAACAGTGTAAAGATTTTAATAAAATTAGTAAACCAAGTTTATCTTTGTTTTAATTTCCTTTGACTAAATCATTAGGTTTTTTGTTTTGTTTGGTAGTCATGGCGTTGATTGAAAGACAAAAACTTTGGTGTAATAGGCTATTGTAGAATTGCTCATAAGTTGTCTAAAATGTTACAATCCTTTCAAGAAGTCACTGTAAGCAATTTTTGTTTGTAAAACTAACTCAGATCCCCCTGTGGTTACTATCACTTTTTGAAGCAATCCTTTTCCTTTGTCTTCTTTTTTATTCCATCCTAGTTTTGTAATGGGATTTCAAGTTAGTTTTGTCAAAAAGATGATTCCTTAAAGAGACCCAAATATGAAATATTTTTTGGTCTTTTCAAAAAATTACCATAAGCAATTTTTGTGAAATTAACTCGGATCCCCCTGTGTGGTTATTATCACTTCTTGAAGAGATCCTTTTCTTTTTGTTTTCTTTTTTATTCCATCCTGGTGCTGTAAGGGGATTCTGAGTTAGTTTTATCAAAAAAAATTATATACGATAACTTTTTGAAAAGACCCAAATATAAAATATAATTTTTTTGGAATTTTTCAAAAAGTCATTGTAAGTGATTTTTGTTTATAAAATTAACTCAGATCCCCTTAATGGTTATTATCACTTTTTAAAAAGATCTTTTTTCTCTTGATTTTTAATTTTTTCTGAGTGTTGTAAGGGCGATTCCAAGTTGATTTCATCCAAAAAAAAATTACTTGTTGTGACTTCCTAAAGACTCAATTTTTCAACATATAATTTTGGTTTGTTTATATTTTGTATTTGCTGATTATTGCAAGAATAACAAAATTTATTTTATTATTTTATTTGTCAAGCTTCATTTTGTTTCAATACTTTTCAAAATTAAATCAGCAATAAGGTTAAATTGTTTAAAGAAATAATACTTGGTACTAGTTTACAACAGCTTTACAAGCTGACATAGAAGATTTTAAATGAGTTTTTTTAAACTGTCTTGCAGTCTTTGTATGAAAGACTAAGGGCAAAACTGCCAAAATAAAAAGGTATCTACTCATATCAATATTTTGCCAGAGCCTACTAATTGGCAAACATCTATTTTAAAATGGGGTGATGCATGGAAGAAAATAAAGTTCATTAAGATATATATAGAATTTATTGTTATGCATGTTCGATGAAAAGTTTATGAAAAATTTATAAAATTGTTGAATAAGCTCAATATTCACAAATGAACTTCTTGATTGCCAGACTTATATTTTTGGTATTGTGAAAAAAAGTAAGCAAGAAAAAAAAAAATTGCAGTACTTGAAAATCACTATCCAAAAGCATTAACAAAATACAGTACTTGTGTGGTGTTGATTTAGGTCATAGTCTTGTAGCAAATTTTTAAATTGCAAGTAGCAGATTTAAAAAGTGTTATCAAGAAGATTTTTTGTTTTGTGTTAGATATGCATCTTCAAAATTTTCAGACTCTTAGTTTTGGATGACTTGTGCTGCTTACAAGATGCTTTTTTACAGACAAGTGGTGTAATTTTTGTTGGAAGTATGCTACAGATAAAAAAGTGATAATTTTTATGTTTGTATGTAAAATGTAACAGATTCGATATAGTGGCAAGTATGTGTCAGGGTTTAGTATGTGTAAGTAATGTCTGTGATTGGTGGTTTGTTTATATTGAGCTGTGCCAATTCTATAGCATGAAAGCTTGATAATGTTTTTCTAATGGATTTATGTTGGGGGTGTGATGTTTGTACATTTTTTTTTCTGGAACTGAAGTATTGTAAAGTATTGGTAATGTGAATGTGTTTGAGATTTTTTTGTACATTATTGAGATGTAATGTCTGATTCTAAGATATCAATATAAGTATAAATAAACATGAATTAGGATGAAGTAAATGTGTGTTTGTATCAATGTTGAAATCAAAGTAAAGAAGAAAAAAAGTTGGCATCCAATTAGTTCTTGCAAAAAAACATGTTATTTTTGTAGATGAAACCTAGTTCTGAATTAATTAATTTTGATTTTGAATTGAGCATCTAATTAAAAAATTTTTCAAATGCTTTGCTGGCCATGAGTTTGACATGCCTGATCTGTGGTGTTGGTTCTTTATGCAGTAATTTCAGTTGTCTGCTGTTTATGCCATCAAATCCAGAAAAATTTTTGTTTAAGTTGTTTGAGATGGTGGCTGCATACACAGTGTTCTAAGTTGTATTTTCAAGCTAATTGTGTGGTTTATCTATTAATGTTTTGGAATGCTGTGTAGGTTATGTTTGCAATTTTTTTATTAAAAGCATTTGATTTGTCTTGGCCAATGATGGCTGTTTTAATTCCAAAGTTAATGTTTCTGTTCTGTCCTGTTGTGCTGGTGACATTCATTTTAATAGTTTTCTGAGGGTGTCTCAAGCAAGTAAGAATCAATTTGTTAAGGTGTTGTTTTCAAATTTTTGTCTTTTATGTATTTATTTAGTGGTTGTTAAAGGTATTGATTTGTGGGTCTCATCTGTTTGCAAACTTCATTATGGTGTTGGATAAATTTTGGGATATGCTATAATTTGTTTTGTGATTTTTTTTATGAGTCTGTCAATATTTATAACTGCCTTTTAAAGTGTGTTTGTATGCCGCATGAATATTTGTGATGTGGAGTTTGTGGGAAATAAAATTCTCAAGATCTTGTTATGGTGTCCAATTGGCCTTTTCGAAGTTAAGTGAAATAGTGTTGTTTTGGTACTGTAATGTAATGTTGTTGATAGTGAGTGGATAGTTTGCATGGTAATCCAATTATGCAAGTATGCTGAAATGTATCACTGAAAGCTTATGTTCAACGTTGAAAGAATAAGACAAAGAAAAAAATTGTATTGGGTCAAAGATTGTATAATGAGTCATTTCATGTATAATCAACCAATTTTTAAAAATTTTGTAACCATTACTCTTGGATATTAATGGTTTCAATATATATTGTAGAGCTTAGAAAAACTTGAAGTTTAAAAAAAATTTTTGAAATTATCTTGAGGCGTTTGAGTTATCACAATTTTAAGTTTTGGCCACTTGATGGCATTTGGGTAAGTGAGCACTGGTCACGCTCTATGATTTTCTGTAATAACTGGATTTCTGCTCATAGAAAAATGAAACAAATGTTGAATTTACCATTTTTGGGGTCAAGGAATTCGTTTAAGCTCATAAAAAGTCAATAAAATGTCTCCTTTATAGGATAAATAAACAATTTAACATAAAAATCAAGCTCAAAGTTTACGACTCAATAAAAAAAATAGCAATCATTTTCATGATATGGTTTTTGCTTTTTTGCATAGTATAGTTCATATACTTACAGTACATATAGTCATAAATGGAAAACTTGTTTTTTGTGCTCTCAGAGTAAAGTTACTTTGAAAAATTGCTTGATTTTGATGATGTCAAATTAGATCAAACCGTATCATGAAAGAATTAAAGGGGCAATAGCCCTAAACTACTCTTATGAAGCTAATTAGAAAAAAGTTCACACTCAATTTGATTAAGTTTGGTTTTATAATTTAAAAGATATTGAATTATTATAAAACTTTCCACTAATGTTGATGTCATACAGTTACCATAAGTAGTCGATAAAAAGTGTTAGCCTTGTGATATTTGAATTAGCTTTTAGAAACAGTTGAAACTTGAGTACATTTACCAGACATGACATTATTGACAGAGCTGATTGGCACATTTTGGTATTGTTGCATTGTCAGCAACATGTTTGATCCCCAGCAGACGGCCAAGGTCCAGTGAAAGTGTAATTAGTGTGGTATTTCAAAGATACAAAAAATTTAGAAATGATTAACCATTTAAAGGGATATCATATAAAATAATGTAAATTTCAAGAAAAACAGACAAATGTGCAAGACCAGGAAAACCTATCCATCATTGCCATTGAACTTAAATTGCTGGAGAAAAAAGCTAATGACCAAGATTTGTTAATTAAAGAAATCAGAGTGAAAATAACTAATGCAAGCACTCACAGTGACAAAGTATCTCACACTGAAATCAAAATCTTGGTCAATTAAACAAGCTGCTATTTATTTTGGAGAATCTGAATGAAGCAAAAGCAATCATATGGTATTTTGTCAAAGCCAATTATTCTAGGAAGAAACAAAATATCTGTTCACACAAAAGCTGCTGTTTTATCACAATATGAAGATGGTGAATTCACTCATTTAATGCCTGGAATTAAAAATTTTGCAGGTGTTTCTTGAAATGTTTGTCATCAAAAATGGTTAATTCTGTGCATATTAAAGAAATTGTATGCTGCACTTTGTAAAAAATATTTGGAGCGAAAAATTGGTTTCTCAGAATTTTGTTTATTATGTCCAAAATGGTGTGTTCCAGTATCTTCAAAAGGCATTCATTCATATCATTCTTCAAAAATGTGTGTATTCAATGCCTTAATGCAATCCTTCTAGTAGAAGCAGCAAACATAAAACATCCAAAATGCAAATCAGCAAAATTGTGTGCAGCACAGACAAGAAAATGTGCATGTTGCATTGGCAGGAGCAATGTCTTGGATCTCAAACACTGCAATGCTTTTTGCTTACCCAATATGATGACCTTGATAAAGAAATCCAATTTTAGCAATGGAAATTTACAGATGGAATGAATCTCATAACTGTGGTGATGATCAGAAAAAAATGGGTTGAAGAAGTTGTTAGAGTTTTGGGTAATCTGACCAAGCACTCATTTATAGCTAAATGGCAATCAAAGTAGTTAAACTCTCAAAAAAGTTTTTTGACAAGTCATTTCAGTGTGGTTTTGCTGGACTTTGCAGAGAACTACACCTTCACAATCCAAGACAAAGTGCAAAGTTATCATTAATATCAGCAGCAATGCATTGTTCATCCAGTAGTGGCATACTACATGCAAGATAACAACTTCATGTAGAGGTCATTTTGCTTCGTATCAGATGAACTAACACATGACACAGTTTTTATGCTTGGGCTTTTGTGCAAACTGACTACACTATTTCTTAGCTTGTCTCAGAGTATTGGTAATCTTGAGTATTTCTTTAAAAGCTGAAGCTGAATCTGTGCTATTGCAAATGTGATTTTAATAATGAAGCATGGTGGTCATTTTTTGCCACCAGCCATGGCAAATTCCCATGTGATGATCTTGGGGAAACTGTTAAACAGGCAAAAATAGCAAGCCTACAAAGACCCATGTCTGACCAGATTATGACTATTCAAGCGCTTTTTGAATATTGTTGTGAGAACATTAGTGGTATTCAGTTTGAGTTACTGCTTTCAGATGATTTTCAAAAAGTACAACTTACGAGGTGTGTTTGAAAAGTATCGGGACTGTATGCTTTGCACAAACAACACTTGCAACAGTGATAAAAGCTTTGTTTTTTAAGATGGCGCAATGTCTTGTGGTTGTAAAAATGTAGTTTCAGCATTCTGTGACAACCATATGCTTTTTTACAGGTTTTTCTTGAAAGGCACTTTACTGTAGTTCGTTTTGGGATAATTTATTTAGTAAATATTTTTTTCTTTTTTTTTCTTTTGTTAACAAATAATGAGCATTGAACAAAGAATCAACTTGAAGTTTCTCGTTCGACTTGGAAAAACTCCAACTGAAACATTCAATTTGCTCCAAGAAGTTTACGGAGATGCTACGATGTCAAGAACTCGGATTTTTGAGTGGCACAAGAGGTTCAGAGAGGGAAGAGAGGATGTGGAAGATGATCCTAAGAGTGGAAGGCCAACAACAAGCAGAACAAACGAAAATGTTGAGCGTGTGAAAGAAAAAGTGTGCAGTGACTGCCACCTTACTGTTAGAATGATAGCAGATGAGTTGAGCATGAATAGTGAGAGGGTGTGGAGGATCATTACAGAAGATCTGGGGATGAGGAAGGTTTGTGCGAAAATGGTACCAAGGTTGCTGAATGTTGGGCAAAAGGAAAATCGTGTGCAAGTGTGTCAAGACATCCTGAAACAACTTGAAATTACACCAGATCTGCTGAGTAGAGTTGTTACCGGTGATGAGTCGTGGATCTTTGAGTACAATCCACTCACCAAACGGCAGAGCCTTGAATGGAAGAGTGCATCCTCACCAAGACCCAAGAAAGCAAGGCTGTTCAAGTCCAAAATTAAGGTAATGCTGATTGTTTTCTTTGATGTTCATGGAATTGTTCATCTAGAATTCTTGCCACAGGGCCAAACCATTAACCAGAATGTTTACAAAGACATCTTGCGACGTTTGATGCGTTCAGTAAGGGAGAAAAGAAGAGAATTGTGGGAGACAAAGTCATGGCTGCTTCATCATGACAATGCTCCTGCTCACAATGCCTTAAGCATACGACAATTTCTTGCAGAAAATAACATTGCCGTGCTGGAGCAACCACCCTACTCACCAGATCTGGCTCCCTGTGATTTTTTCTTGTTTCCTAAGGTCAAGGGAGTCATTAAAGGAACCCGTTTTCAAGACTCAAAAGCCATAACAACAGCCGTAACGAAGGAACTACGAGCGATCCCAATGGAATCTTTCCAGAAGTGCATAGAAGCATGGCAGCAGAGATTAGAAAAGTGCATTCGAGCTCAAGGAGATTACTTTGAAGGGGACAAGTTGTAATTTTTACGTGGCATTTCAAATAAAATAATTATTTACACAGTCCCGTTACTTTTCAAACAGCCCTCGTAAGATAGCTTCCAGGTTTTTGT
Organism: Diplosoma virens; assembly: GCA_963680785.1. NCBI lineage: Eukaryota > Metazoa > Chordata > Ascidiacea > Aplousobranchia > Didemnidae > Diplosoma > Diplosoma virens. The sequence goes on from OY796891.1 coordinate 28,327,292, forward strand.
TGGGAAGTACAATACCTAAAACTTGCTTTTTCCAGCACCCCTACAACCCTATACAATATCTTCAATTGGGTACAAATGAACCAGCAAAGACAGCATCTTCAACAACAAAGTGGGGGATAGGACTAATCTTAGAAGTTGACACTGTGCAGCTGTATGCCCAAGACCAGCATCCACCAGGTTTTGCCAATACATTTTTTTGGCCACTAAAAGATGACATATGTGGGGTTCCATTCCAAAATATTTTCTGCGATATCACTACACCTATAACTGTTTCTGGAAGATCTTACAGTATAACTGTAAGATTTCAATACAATTATGAATGTCTATGCTGATGAGTAATGACACTTAAGATTCTCAAACATTGCATTTTTTCCTTTGTCAAAGCTGTAAAAACAAATAAATGTAGATTGTATGATAACTGCTGCAGTCAGACTGCCATTACTAGTATTGGTTACTGAATCAAATCATTTACAGCTAGCTTTTTACCTGGTATTTAAAAATGTACTGGTCATTTTAAAATTAACATAATGTTGTATGCTATTTAGTTTAAAAGCAGCTTAACTGTTTATTCAACCCTGGCTTATTCTGCAACTCTTTTCTTTTTCCAACTATTTATTTTGCTACTTATATGTATGTCAATTTAAGAAATTTATATGAATGCATACAATCTTATAGCATTTTGTCTTGCACAGTTGTCTGTTTTTCTTGAAATTTACATTATTTTATATGATATCCCTTTAAATGGTTAATCATTTCTAAATTTTTTGTATCTTTGAAATACCACACTAATTACACTTTCACTGGACCTTGGCCGTCTGCTGGGGATCAAACATGTTGCTGACAATGCAACAATACCAAAATGTGCCAATCAGCTCTGTCAATAATGTCATGTCTGGTAAATGTACTCAAGTTTCAACTGTTTCTAAAAGCTAATTCAAATATCACAAGGCTAACACTTTTTATCGACTACTTATGGTAACTGTATGACATCAACATTAGTGGAAAGTTTTATAATAATTCAATATCTTTTAAATTATAAAACCAAACTTAATCAAATTGAGTGTGAACTTTTTTCTAATTAGCTTCATAAGAGTAGTTTAGGGCTATTGCCCCTTTAATTCTTTCATGATACGGTTTGATCTAATTTGACATCATCAAAATCAAGCAATTTTTCAAAGTAACTTTACTCTGAGAGCACAAAAAACAAGTTTTCCATTTATGACTATATGTACTATAAGTATATGAACTATACTATGCAAAAAAGCAAAAACCATATCATGAAAACGATTGCTATTTTTTATTGAGTCATAAACTTTGAGCTTGATTTTTATGTTAAATTGTTTATTTATCCTATAAAGGAGACATTTTATTGACTTTTTATGAGCTTAAACGAATTCCTTGACCCCAAAAATGGTAAATTCAACATTTGTTTCATTTTTCTATGAGCAGAAATCCAGTTATTACAGAAAATCATAGAGCGTGACCAGTGCTCACTTACCCAAATGCCATCAAGTGGCCAAAACTTAAAATTGTGATAACTCAAACGCCTCAAGATAATTTCAAAAATTTTTTTTAAACTTCAAGTTTTTCTAAGCTCTACAATATATATTGAAACCATTAATATCCAAGAGTAATGGTTACAAGCTGGTTGATTATACATGGTGTTAATTTCAAAGTTTACTGTAGACCGCACAGCGAATCTCTCTCTTCTTTAGCTGCAAATTCTCCAAACTATAGGGAAGCTATCCGAGCCTTCCCCAATCACACCACTGGCTTTCCCACACGTCTTATGGCTATATAATATTTATTAAAGTTGAGATTTCAATATGAAGGTATAACAGGTTTTCACAAGCCAACGACCACAATTATTTTCTCGATAATACTGCTTAAACGATGCAGTTAACTATACAAACAACGTGCTGCCAACGTGCTCCCAACGATGCAATCGCAAAACGAAAGTTACCCAAGTTTTGCTTGCAATCTACAAATTCACTCTACAAACTCAACCACCGAACCACTTGATCACCAATGACTGAAAGAGGAATTAAACTTACCAACATCTCAATTTATAGTGTGCACGCCACGTGTAAGTGAGCCAATCAGATTTCATTAAGATCACTGCACGTGATCTGTCTATAAAGCAGTGAACGCAAACAATAGAATTAATTACAAGGTTTCAAAAAAGACTTCTATTCAGTTAATTAACTTTTTCAATTTCAGTGCGAGTTCTATTCTTATGATTTTTACACATGGAATGACCATAATAGGGATTGTGTGTTATATCACATTAAGAAATTAGTACCCTATAGCACTGAGTTTAGGCACAAATGAGGCCAAATAAAGATCTGCAATTTTGGAAAGTCACATGTAGTTTTAAAATTTGTCAAAATAATTTGTAAGTTTTAACTATTTTTTGATGGGATCTGTCTCTATAAGACAAATGAAGATTAAATCTGAAATAGAAAATTTTTGATGTTTCTAAAACTTAGAAGCAGGGCTAGGGTGTTGGCAGGTGTCAGCACTTTTAAGTGGTGCTAGTGTTGGCAAAATTTTTCCCTTAATTATTTTTGAAAATTCTGATATATTTATAAGTATTGATAAATTAATATTTTTTTTTTTTAGATAAATTAATATTTATAAGCTTTAGCCTTTTATTTAGCCTGTATACCTAGTGAAATGGTAAAAGAATCTGATGAGTCTTATGTCAAGGATGAAATGGCATATTAAACTTTTACAAGTGCCTATGTTGGCAAAGCAAAAAATGACGAAACAGTATCAATGTCAGTGCATTTTTTTGCCAAAACCCCAGCCCTGCTTGGAAGACTTCATGGTGCATGAACATGATGCAAGGAAAATTCAAGTTTATTAATTTGTTTGCATCTAGAGTTTCAAAGTTAATTATGCAAATAACTTTTTAGGCCCACAACATTGAATGTCAATTCTATCTGATATTAAAACATTTTCTTGAAAATCATGTAAAAATAGAATTATAAAGACTATTTTAATAAAAGTCAATGAAGTATTTATAGCCTCAGATATTCACAGTTCTATAATTTAATTGTTAATATATACAAGCAGTAAACTATATTTTTGATGCCAATTATTAACAGTATTTTGTGACAATTACCAGGAAGCATTTTAACTTAATAATATATTGTTTCACCAGCGCAACTGCAAAAGACACCGCTAAGCCGCAAGGGCATACTGGCAGCGGTTCCGATATGCTAACCACAACGAGTTAGCTAACACGGATACGGGTTAAGACAAGCAAAACCCTGCAGTTCCCATTACAAACATATAGTAAGAATGGTCAAGTCAATCAACAAGCAAGTGCCGACAGACCTGTGTTGACGAGTCCTAATAAGGACGAAACAGGTCTGTCAGCACTTGCTTTTTGATTGACTTGACCATTCTTACTATATGTTTGTAATGGGAACTGCAGGGTTTTGCTTGTCTTAACCCGTATCCGTGTTAGCTAACTCGTTGTGGTTAGCATATCGGAACCACCGCCAGTATGCCCTTGCGGCTTAGCGGTGTCTTTTGCAGTTGCGCTGGTGGAACATTGTTTTCATTGTACTACCTACCCAGCGTTCAGGTCCACAACTGGATGTTTGAGGTGTAAAAACCACAAACAGAAAGTTGTGCCAGCTGTTTAAGTTTTCAACTTTTTCAGCTGGGGTCAACAACAAGCTGTAGTGTCCTGACGAGTCCTAATAAGGACAAAACAGGTCTGTCGGCACTTGCTTGTTGATTGACTTGACCATTCTTACTATATGTTTGTAATATATTGTTTTCTGGTCTTTCTTGGCCTTGGCCAAATTTGATCATTTTTGTGTGTGTTTTATTTTTTTTACAAAGGGGCGAAAAAACAAACTTCTTTTTTTGGCTGGATTAACTTGACAAAGATTAGAAAAACATAAGAAAGCTATAGTTGTCTGCCATGACCTTAGATTATTTTGATAAATGTTTGTGTTTTAATACTTGAGCTACAAGAATAGCCCATTTTCTATTAAACCACATCATATTTACTACTGATTTATACCCCCTTTTCTCTGTATTTAATTATTGATTTAGCAAGCATCTTGGTTACATATTTTTGTTTATTAAAGTTTGAAGCATATACAGTAGATACAAATTGAGTCTTGACAGACCATTGTTGCAAAAGCCATTGAGAAACAATCGGATAGAACATGTGCAAGCTTGTAGCATTTTTGCACTTTTTGGCAACTTAAAACAATATAAATATATATTTTAAATATTACTTCATATTATTTTAATATCAGGAGTGTGGTTGAGTGGTTAGAGTGCCATGATTGTGATCAACACAGTCTTGGTTCAAAACCTACTTGCACCATTCTGTTGTGCCCTTGAAAACACATTTTACCACACATTTACAAAACACATTTACTTGAAAACACATTCTTCTTGCTTGGTGGTTTTGCCAAAGAGTTTTAAATTTCAATCATATTTCTACATATCTAAAAAGTCAAAATATAATTGACATTTTCAGAAGCAGGTTGGAGTAATTGCTTTCCATGTGCATTAGCACCTCTGTTGCTTTCTTGCAAGTCCAGAGGATACATATAGAGATAAAAAGGAAATAAAAATATTGCTTATCACAAGTTGTGTTTTTTCCTTTTCTATATTTATATACTATTGTTACATGATCAAAAAAAAGTAGTTATGTTATTGTATCTTAATTATAATTAATTATTTTCCAATATTTAAAATCAGGCTTATCAAACACACACTCCTATAAGTCTTTTGAAGATTTTTTTAATTACAGTCATTTGAAAAGGTATAAGACCACCCAAGTTGCAATGACATTTTGTGGCAAAGCTTAAAACTAATCCATCATTAAATCATCCAAATTACATTATTTCATCAAAGAAACACATTATTGCCTCATAGTCAACTACTATATCTTTCAAAAATTTCAAATATATATTTGCAACCAGTTGCAGTGTAGACTAATATATGGTTGAAGAGTATTCTTAATCTTTTTAAAAGCAGAGAAAAATGGGCAAAAAACCTTTATTATTGGTTGTTGAGTGTGCTGAGATAGAGAGGCAGATACCAAAAAGATTACAATGTAGCCAAAGTTTAGTCCACCATGCCATAGAAAAGTGTAAGAAGCAAGAAATTTACGATGACATAAAAAAAACAGGTAGACTTCATAAAAATTCACAAAGAGATGATCATGCCATCCGAATGATGTTTGTTGTAATCAAGCTGTCATGCAATCCCCCGCTAGTTCTTGTCATAAAATACATGCCAATTGGCTAAAAAATGGTATGGACATTAGTATTAGCATGGTTTCACATCATTTGAGTAAGGAGTTCAGTTTAAAATCCTATAAGCCAGCTACAAAACCAAATCTCACATTAGCTATGAAAAAGAAGAGATTATCTTTTGCTGATAAACATCTTAATTGGACTGTGGAAAAATAGGGAACAGTTTTATTCTCTGATGAATCCACAGTTCAGCAGTTTGCACTGCAGAAGAGACATGTTTGAAGACAAAAATGCTAAAAGATTTAATGTGAAGTACACTATCAGTACAGTAAAACACCTGCTAAGCCAGATGGTTTGTGGGGGCCATGACCAAGCATGAGACTGCTGGGTTGTATTTTCTTGCCTGATGCACCATAATGAATGGCCTGAAATATGTTCAATTACTTTAGAAAAAGCTGAATATACACATGGGGTGCATAACACCTCTATATCCATGCACGATGGAGCACCATGTCATAGATTGAAAGTGGTTTTGGAATACTTTCGAAAAAGCAAGGTGGAAGTTCTTGACTGGCCTGAAAACAGCCCAGACTTGAACCCCATCCAAAACTTGTAAAGTTACATGAAGAATAAAGTGGCTGAAAAACAACCATCTAGTGCTCAAGAACTTGTAACTTCAATAAAAGAAGTTTGGGTGAAAGAAATCAGCACCAAGTACTGTGCGTCCCTAGTAAAAAGTATGCCCAACTGTCTTTCTGCATCTCTTTTTTGATTTAGAACTGATTTACCTTATTGTAGTTTGAAAAACTTGAAAAATTTCAGGGTGGTCCTATATTTTTGCCAATAACTGTAATTGCTTGATTCAAAATCAAAGTATTAATTAATTGAAAACTAGGTTTCATCTACGAAAACGAGTTGGATATTTTTGCAAGAACTGATTAGATGCTGACCTCTTTTCTTTTGACTTCATTTTATTTCAACACAAAAGTAAAAAAAAAGGTTTGCAGAACTTTCTGACAGGCCAAGACTTGCTATCCAATTAAAGAAAAGACCTTTTTTTTGTCTTCACTTTATTTCAACACAAAATTAAAAAAGTTAATACAATCTCTTGTGATGCATGAATTTATTAATAAAATCAGTCAAATTTCAATTTAATATAGAAAATAACACTGTTAAAAATTTAAAACCAACTGTATCGTTATGAAAAATCAATTTCAACCTATAAAGGTCATCATCAGTTTCTGTAAAAAATTAAATTATATTTTACAAAATTTTTTGGAAAATTTTAAAACTGTACTCATACTATATGGGTCCTGACTCGAAGACACAAAGTGAAGCTTCCAATAAAAACTAAGAGGCAAATGACATAGCAGCTGACATAATGATTATTGATCACGTAAAAAGATGAAAAAGCATGCTCTACAATACATTCTCTTGCTGGGTTAAGATTCAGTACCCAATTAAAGCAAAAACTTTTTTTTGTTCTTTACTTTGATTTTACTGTAAAATTTTTAAAAAAGGTAAACCCAAGATGCAAATTCTAGAACCTAGAAAGAGATATTTCAAGATTTTACATTGAAATTCAAGTGAAGATCAAAAAAAAATCATCACTTTGTTTTCTAATTGAATTGTGGCTTGCTGCAAGTTTTTAGGCTAAAACTTTAATGATGCAGCCTGCATATGCTCGCAAGTTTGGTATGACTGTTCTAAATTATCTCAAGTGGAGGTTTTTTATTTTAAAAAAAGGGTAATAACATTAGGTAAAGAATCTGCTTATCCAAATTTTTGTTAATTTTACATTTTGTTAATACAAAACAGTACATTTTTGTTAATTTTTACTTAGTGTATAAATTATAATTGCTAAATAAATTTTTTTTTAGTTGGTTTTTGTTTGTATTTTACAACTTTGTATTTATTAGTTTTTGTTCTGCTTATGTACCTTAATACTTACCATGGGTGATCATGACTTAGATGTTGATAACTTAATTTCAAGACTTTTGGAAGGTAAGTGTTTATTTTTGAAATAGTTGTCACTGATTTTGGATTGTTACTTTTGTAGCTTCTGATGTTGCACAAACCCATGTTATGTATATTTTTAAATTTTTCTGCAAGGTTTAAAAGGACAAAAATTAGCAGCTTAAATTATTGCAATAGAAATTGAAAAGTTATATTTTGTGATCTTCAGTTTTATGGCAAGCAAGAAATTTACTATAAAAAGATGAGTATAGAAAATCATTCCTAACTCTGCCACTGCTTTAATAAATATAACCAAAATCACTTTTGGCCTGCAACATATTCAATTGATCAAGAAAATGCACACACAGGGGTAATTTGACCTCTTACCATCGAGGCAAATGACACATTACTGTGCAAAAGTACAAAGACTCATTCGATTTTGACCAATATCACATTGCTACTTCACTGTTTACGACTGCATTGTGCTAATTTTCAACAGCCAGGACAATACTACAATTACAGCCAGTACAAATTAGCACAATGCAGTTGTGAACAGTGAAGTACCAATGTGATATTGGTCGAAATGGAATGAGTCTTTGTAATTTTGCATAGTAATGTGTCATTTGCCTCAATGGTAAGAGGTCAAATTACCCCTGTGCGTGCATTTTCTTGATCAATTGAATATGTTGCAGGCCAAAAGTGATTTGGGTTATATTTATTAAAGCAGTGGCAAAGTTAGGAGTGATTTCCTATACTCATCTTTTTATATTTTGTGAGTACTAAATCTCCCAACTCAAAAATATTTGAATTGCAGTTGTCTTCTTACTGCTATTAGCCCAACATGTGCAATATAAAAAGTAATTGATCAAAACTAAGACCAAATGCTCATTGTTTGATTTTTATAAAATCAAGCAAAAAAGCTGATTTCAATGTTTTATACGAGGTCTGTTCAAAAAGTATCCGACTTTTTTGTATAAAGCACACAACACAATAAATTTTGCAAGTTTTATTCAATCTCCTTCAAAATATTCCCCTTGGTGGTTCACACACTTATCCCAGCGCTTCTGCCACTTCTCAAAACACTTCATAAACTCCTCCCCCGGAATGCTCTGAAGCTCCTCCGTCGCTTTTTTCATAATGTCTTCTCTTGACTGAAATCGCCTCCCTTTCAGAGTTGTTTTTAGCTTAGGGAACAGCCAGAAATCACACGGTGCTAAGTCGGGAGAGTAAGGAGCCTGTCTAATAAGTGGCATGCTGTTTTTGGCTAGAAAAGCTTGGACCACATGTGCAGAATGAGCGGGAGCATTGTTGTGGTGAAGCTGAAAATTCTTTGCTGCCCACATGTTTGGCCGCTTTCTTCGCACAGCATCACGAAGGCGACGTAGAATCTCCAGGTAGTACTCTTTGTTGATTGTTTGACCTTCTGGTGCGTATTCATGATGCACGATGCCACGGGAATCAAAAAAACAGGTCAGCATAACTTTCACATTGCTGCGGACTTGCCAAGCTTTTTTTGGGCGTGGTGATTCCGGATGCTTCCATTGTGATGATTGAAACTTGGTTTCTGGGTCATAACCATAAACCCAGGTCTCATCACCAGTGATGATTGTCTTGATAAATTCTGGGTCATGATTTGCAACATCCAGCATGTCCTCCGAAATTTCCTTCCGGAGTTTCTTCTGTTGCTCCGTCAGCAGCTTGGGGACAAATTTAGCCGACACTCTCTGCAGGTTCAAATCCTCAGTTAGGATTGAATGAACTGAGCCTGTGCTTATTCCCATTTCTGCAGCAATCTCTCGTACTGTTAAACGACGATCCTCCAACACTTTTTCACGAACCTGATCCATCGCCTCCTCGTTTCGGCTTGTGGATGGCCTTCCTGAGCGAGGATCACTTTCCACTGATGCACGGCCATCTTTAAAGCGTTTAAACCATTGCTTTATCTGAGTTGGGCTTAAGGCCTCATTTTCAAAAGCTTGTTGAATCTTTCGAATTGTTTCAACTTGAGTATCACCAAGTTTTTGACAAAACTTGATGCAATACCTCTGTTCGATGCGTTCTGTCATTGAAATGAAATTTTCTGAAAATCAAAAAACCGATGAACACGTACTACACGCCTGCACTAAATGCTTTACACAGAGAGATACGAATGACGAATCGGCCTGAAACGCTTCACGGTTACGCGTGAATGTGTGTGTGTGCAGCCACGCTTTGCACGGGCAGTTTGCTCATACCTTATTGGCGAGAGGGAAAAAGGTCGGATACTTTTTGAACAGACCTCGTATAAATAATTTAGTATAATTTAGTATTCTACTGTTATAACTTGTTTAAATAAAGTATGAGACTGTTTTTTAAAAGTTGTTGACAAAATTCTTAAGGTGTTGCCTTGTTTCTGATACTTTAAAATGTATCTGTTTATAATCTAGTAATTATCTCTATATAGGTTTGAGTTCAGGTTTTTTGTAAGCTTGATTGTTTTATAATGTAATAAAATTGCAACAACCATAATATAATTTTTTTGGCTGGTTTGTTGATTTTTGACAAGTTTTTAAAGCAATTTTATATGCAAGTATATTTTAATGGTGTTTCTCGCAGCATACTAGTTTTTAGAGGAATATAAATTAAATGCAAATTTTGAAAATTTGAGGTTGGCTTATTAGTGCAGTGTGCCATTATGTAAACTATGGTAGATGTGCTGCAAGATAAAGGTATTCTAAACATTTTTTAAAAAAAAGAAGCGTTTATTATAAAATTTAAGTTTTACAAATTTAGATAATTTGCTTACTCAAACTCTAGATAGGTTCTCTAACTCATTAAAATAAATCATCAAGTCTGTTTTGCATTTCAATTGATTATAATTTTTACTTTTTTGTTCAAGGTGTGCTGCCAAATTTTTCACCGTTTTTAAGTGTGCCATGAGTTAGAAGGTTGCAGACCACTGATTAGTGTGTGGAAGTATTTTTTTTTGTTAGGCGGTAGTTATGTTTGATAATTTACAAAAAGTTTCTTGTCATTTGGAAGAATATCCATTTTGGGTCAGAGCCAAATAGGACTGTGGCCAAGGCTTTATCCTTTTTCTACCCCAGTCTGCATTACAGTCTAGCTGGGATCATATGCTGGCAAAGATGGTGTAAGTCAGCATCAGGTTTCTTTATTTAGACCTTGTGATCCATGTGCTGCCTGATGTATGGGGCATGCTGTTAGCATGTGGTCTAGTGGGGCTACACTCACAATTCAGTGAAGGAATGAGTGAGATCTCATTTGTGTATGGATGTTGTGGAATTGCCCAACACCAGTCCACAGGCAATTGAGCTTAACCGAAGCTGTTTCAACAGGCCTGATACTGGTCATTGGTATGTAAGCTTGGAGCCTGGATGTACTTTTATAGACTCAGTTTCCATCAGTAATCTGTCCAATGGGCAGCATGGATGCCTAATTCAGCAAGTTTGTGTAATAGTTTTCAAGTAGATGGCAGAAAAGGGTGTCTAGATCTTAGTATCTCTTGGCAAGCATTTAAAAAAAACACCTAAAAGACCATGCAATGTATGGTCAGGTTCCAGAGATCCATTGTGAGCCAAGAAGAGTGTCTCTTTTATTTGGTGAAGCTGAGCTGGCTAGATGCCTGAAAGTAAGGGTAGGTGGTTTGTAGGAATGGGATGCAGGCATCCAGTGATAATGTGCAAGGTGTCATTCAAGACACTGCCTATGATTTAATCAAAATAAAAAGTCAAACAAAAGTTTTCTGTTTTAGCAGAATTATTTTAAAAACTTTAACAGCCATATATTCTCTGTTTAAATTTTTTAAATGTATTTTAGTTACTTTATATAAATATTTTTTATTAATAGTTCGCGGAGGAAGACCTGGAAGAACAGTTCAAATGACAGAAGCTGAAATTCGTGCTTTATGTTTAAAATCAAGGGAAATATTTTTAAGTCAGCCCATTTTATTAGAACTGGAGGCTCCTTTAAAGATTTGTGGTATACATGATTTTTATCTTATATATATGTTTGTTGTTTTTCTCTATGAGTGTATTTGCCAATTTGTGTAATAGTAAATTCACTTTAGTTCAATTTAACTTTCAGTTTGGTCCATTTATGTTAATTTCTGACAAATGATACTAACTCAATAAACTCTTATTATGTATGTCCAAATATGATGTTTAAATTAAATGTTTTAAATGCTAAAAGCAATTCTCAGCATTATTTATCAGCTTTTGTTCAATTTTAGTAAGATTTTTTGCTTTTTTAGGTGATATTCATGGTCAATACACAGATTTGTTACGATTGTTTGAATATGGTGATTTTCCCCCAGAGTCTAATTATCTTTTTCTTGGTGATTATGTTGATAGAGGAAAGCAATCATTAGAATGTATTTGCTTGCTGCTGGCTTACAAGATTAAGTACCCTGAAAACTTTTTTCTGCTTCGGGGCAATCATGAATGTGCGAGTATTAACAGAATCTATGGTTTTCATGATGAATGTAAGTCTTAACAATTAATAGATTTGTAAACTTTCATTCCAAAATGGCAAACATCTGACTTCCAGTCACTAGATATTTGAGTGACATATGGTTTCTGTCAAGAATTATCACCTTTTGGTTTTATATAGGATGGTTTTTGTGGTATGTGTGGAAGAGACAAATCATTCAATTTATAAACCTTGCTCTCAACAGATTTTGTTTATGATATTTTCTCTAAAAAGGTTTTCACAATGTATTAAATACTATTTCAATATTTAATTGCTTTCCATTTTTTATTTCATGCTTTCATAGAAGTGATCCGGAAAGTGACAGTTATTACTAGTTTGTATCATCAAATTGCGTTTAAATAGATTGCAGTGGAAATATTTGATATTATAATTAATAAATCTTGACTTCATTACCTACTATTACAAAAAACTACAAGTAACTTCACTTCCCAAAAAACTAATAAATTTTAAAAAAATTTTGTGACTCTCTTCATTTAAATACATTTAATATTAAAAAATATTCAATAGAAATGTTGCAATCAAACCTAATGCTCCCCAAAAGCTTTCCCCAATGGTTAATTACCGGTTTCGCTTATTAATGCTATTTTTCTTTTAGGTAAACGCCGTTTTAACATTAAGCTGTGGAAAACGTTTACGGATTGCTTTAACTGTCTTCCTATTGCTGCCATAGTTGATGAAAAAATTTTCTGTTGTCATGGAGGTAAAGCACTTTTTGGATTGAAATGCTGTAGTGTTATTATTGATTTTGTGAGAAATAGTTCATGATAAAGTGTTATGTTAGAATGTGGCGTATTTGTGTTATTGATACAAGTTCTATAAAGTTTCAGTTTATATTTCGTCGCTAAAAAAAGCAATGAACAGGAGCAAACAGATCAATACGTAAAAAATTGCTTAACTTAAATAACAGGGAGATTGTGAAAAGACCGTGAGAATTACCCGCCCCATACTTCAATGAGCAACCTAAATAGTGTCCATAAACGAAAGTTTATTTTCTTTTTTTCGTATTTTGCATTTATGGGAAACCTTTTAAACAATTATGTTGAAAAGTCGCTTGTTTATTTTATAAACATATCATATGTTATAATTATATAGTATATAATCATGTCATAATAAATTATAACTAGTGGTCTCTTTCTAAACGTCACTGTGTTTCTTATACTAAGCTAAAAAATTTGTTGTTGCTTTGTCTGTTTCAAAAATTTTGTAAATCTAGATCCTGAAGCCAAAACAATTTCAAATATTAATCACTCAACCTAAAAACTTTTTTTGATGTTATATTGACAATTAACCAACATGTCTTTTTTGTCAATCTTATTAAATAAGACTTGTTAAGTTTTTAAGATTTGCCTAAATAAGCTTGATTAAAAAAAGTTTTGAAAAAAATAATTACAAAGCGTTTGTTTTTTGGATACATGTGAAATGTCAAGATTAGTTAAATTATTTGTTTTAAATTTTTTTAAATGGCATAATAGTAATACCATCGGTTTTATGTTAGACTACACTTTTTCAAATAAATTTTATTAGCAACAAAATTTTGCATTTTATTTAGTTGATTATACATAGCCTGTTTCATAATAATTTTAGATTTGTTATAATTATACATATATTTGCTATTATTTTGAAAAGAATTTAAGATCCAATATTTTTTCAAAAAAAAAAAAAACGGCTAAGTAGATATGTGTACTATCATTAAACATTTAATAGTTCTATTCTGCGCATGCTTTTATTTAAGCTTATTTTAATTAACCTTTAAAGTAACTCTGTGTACATATGCGTATTTAAACGTTCGATTGTCATCGTAACTGTAAGTACACAACTTTTTTCTATCCGAATAAGTATGTGACATTGATATCCTTTGGGATATAAACCGCCATAGCGAGGCTACTAGACTAAAAAAAATGTTTATTAAACTATTCTTGGTATAATTTGATGTAAATTCAATATTAAACCAAGTTATTTTTTTTCTGCAAAATGTGATTTTATAGTATTGCATACTTTCATTAAATGTGTTTTTATGTAATAACTAGGGCCCGCTAAAGTCGAAAAAATCGAAATTTTTTCGGGGCTCTGTTACCATAAAACCTACACAACCTCAGTTTCGGTTGCTCAGGAGTCTTTTAAATGAGTTTTATAGGTCGAAATAAAGCCAAAATTTTTCAAAATGTTACCTCTTCAAATTTTACGTAAAAAACTTCTTTTTGACATATTTTTAAAAATTTTCAAGTAGCTATAAATACTTCTGAATATTTTATTTCCAAAATTTATACCAGGTATTCTGAAACTTTTAGAGCTGCCACCCTTAGCGTCACTCTTTGAACTTCTGCCCTTCTTTTTATAATTTCGCAATCGGCAATATAAGTTTTACACGTTTTACAATATTCCACCAACTTTGTGCCTCTCCTGGAAACTTTAGCGGTTCCCACTCCGGGATGCGCAATTTCAGTTTAGAATCCTCATGGTTTTTGAAAATATTTAACAATTTAAAGTTTAACATTTTAATGAAAGTTATCCTCATAAAATTGAAACAACAATGTGTCTTTTTATGTGTGTTTGTTATAAAACTTTACATCAATATTATAAATGCTGATGCATGTTTAAATTTTTACACGCATTATTTGTTACGCAGAAAAACTGATTTTATTAGTGTTCTTAATCATGAGATTTTTATCTCATTGTTGACGAAGAAAATGCAATTATTGTTTTTTAAACTGATGTAAATTGCGGTTTGTGTAACAATTTAACCCAAGTTTGTCCGTAAAAACTTTAATATTAGGGAAAAAACTCGTTAAGTCAAAATAACAAAAACAAAGTTCAAAAAAATGGCCCGAGTAATAACTCCTTCATCAAGCAGTGACTTGCCGATTTATTCGAATGCTTTGTATGCGAAACCCTATTATTTTCACTCAACACTGTATAATCAGTAATCACGTCTACATCGCTGCCTGAAGATATTAATGAACTGATACAAGCTACCAATTAAATCTTCTACTGTAATTTTAAAGATGCCTTCGTGAGTGAATTAAAAAACTTCTAAAAGTAAATGTTTTTTTATAAAAAGTAAAATCTCAAATTGTTAAAAAACCACCGATTTCCATTCTTATCTTTGCCTAGTTTTAAATAATAAACTGGAAAGATAATTTATGAATCGTAATTTTACAAATAGGTAAAGAAGAAAAACGATTTTCTTCATTAACGTAATTAAAATATGTCTTTGTTTTTTTGTAACATTGTGCCGCAATAGCAAAAACGTTGAATCGCTGCATTAGCAATTCTGCTGAAGCTAATATATTAAAAACGTTTATTATTTTGATTTTGTTTCGAAGTTTCATGTTTTTCTCTGCCCGTGATTTGTAACCTTATATCAAAACCCCTTTCGCTCTTGTATTCAAAGCTGAATGAATAAACCAGTAGCAGCTTAATACAGTATCTTTGATAATACTTAAATTCAATCCTCCAATAGTTGCCCATACTTTCATTATTTTGCAAGTAAAGACGTTAAATTGATATCAACAAAAAGAAAAAATTTAAAATCTTTTAGTAGTTGATTTTAAGCACTAGCTATTTTTTTAATAAGTACCGGTAGTTTCGATTAATTGGTCTTTAATCAGGTCTTTCTCCGGACTTGCAAGGAATGGATCAAATAAGGAAAATTATTCGCCCCACAGACGTCCCTGATACAGGTATTACTTCTGTTTAGTTTTTGAAAGCTTTTGTTTCCACTTGGAAAGTCTGGTAGTAAATCAGTTATTTTACAATTATCTTCAGACAAATACCCGATAGTGACTGATATGGATAATGTTCATGAATGAGTTAATTAGTTTTTTCTGATTTACTTCGTTTTGGCGATGCACGGTTGGTTTTTCGGCAAGCAAATATTTACCGTTTAAGCTCTTCAATCGCAAGTAGCTGTTCTAATCGAACTATTTCGTAGTTTTTTCGTGTTGGGAACACATGCATTTTACATTAAATATGCTTTCTTTGAAAACTTGTGTGCTTTGACCAACAACACTTTTTATATGTAGATAAAAAGTACACTTGTAGGTAATTATAATTTCAATTGATGCGTTAACTAATGTTATTTTTTGTTTTTAAAGTATAATCAGAGCTAATGGCTTCTTGTTAGTTTAATTTGCGTTTATTTTGAAATTGAGACAGATATTATAATAATAAAGACTTAATATTGTTACTCATTCAAATACTTCAAATAAGGCTTCTGTGCCTTTGAAAAAAATATTTCTATACTATTAATAAGCAGTATTGCTTATTTATTATGGACAAAACCAACCGCGGATGGTCGTTCATGTTGACAAATAATAGTATTTTGAAAGATAAATCTCAACTCCATGGTTTGTATGCTTTTCATTAAATCATTGTAAATTCCAGTCAACTATTTTGAGGAAATTTGGTTAAAACCAGAAGAAAAAGAGTGCAATAGCTTTAAATTTACAAATCCAAGAGTTTCTCTTTGGTTTTATTTTTAATTTTTGAACGTTCACCTCGTTTTTTTCGGTTATCTAAATCAGGGTGGTCCAAGTTCTTTACTGTTGCGGGCCACTTTTCAAAATTGTTCGAGTTTACGGGCCTCAGCCGGCTAGAAATTGTTCCAAATCATGGTGTTCTCTAAAAAAAAAAAAGGTCTTCACTTGAAATCGGTCTCAAACTTAGACTCTGCCCCGTAAGCTCGCCATACCTTGTTATAGAAGGTTGCCACTGCTCATGATCGACAAGACTTGAATTGTGTAAAATTGTTCAGCGGCCCGCGGGCCTGTAGATGGACCACGCTGCTTTAGAGCAATAAGTAAAAAAAATCCTATAGATCTAAACGTTCTAGTTGCCGTAACTGTTCGCGTTTTCGCGGGCCAAAATCGGCCTGCGGCCTGCAGTTGGACCCGCTGATCTAAATTGTTAAAATTTTGAGATCTTATTAATCTTCTTTCTTTGCCAAATGCTATTACTTGTATGAATATTGACCAAGCTGCTGCTTTTTAAGTGGAGTCATTATTATAAGTATGTACCATGACCTTGATTGGACTTTTTCGTAAAATGCTTTCCAAAGGGAAAACCTAAATGCTCGGATTGACAAAGCATCGAAATCGCGTCTTTTGGTTACAAATTATTGTGAATTGCACTGAGCTATTTCACTAATATCACCTATGACCGGACTTAAAAGCAATTACTTTTTCTATTTAAATATTTTTCCAAATATTATTTCAAATCTCCCGATTGTGAAAACGTTACAGCTGTGGAGTGTAGTATCTGTGTCACGTTTTTTGATATTCTTTGTTTTATTATAATTTTAAGACGTTGAATGTATATGTTGTAATCGTTAGCTGAACAATCAAAAGCAAACCCAATTAACTCCAATACAAAATTATCAGTATTTCACGAACGCGATTGGTTCTGTTGATATTAGCTTTCGTTAGATCGTTGCTTATTTTTCAGAGTCTTGTCAATTGCGTGTGTTAACCGTAAGTTTGCTTTAATTTTAAGAGCAGGTCATGGCAAAAAGTTAGCGAGACGAGTTTTCACTAAACTTAATACACTATTTTTAAAATTTATACTACTTTCGACTATAGTGTGTTAGTAACCCTCTCATCATCGTGTACTACTGTTTTCTCTTCTGATATGATTAGTCATCGCTTGCAGGCGCGCCTTCGAATTTCCGTTTTCTGCGCCCCCGTTTCTGCACAACTGCACATTCTGCTTATGCGTCTTTTTTACTTTCTACAGTAGTTTCTGTTATTCTCGTTATAATGTTTGTATTGTTTAAATGTAGGCTTATTATGTGATCTCCTTTGGGCTGATCCGGATAAGGATATAAATGGTTGGGGTGAAAATGATCGTGGTGTGTCGTTCACGTTTGGACCAGATGTGGTGACCAAGTTTTTGAACAGACACGATCTTGACCTGATATGCAGAGCTCATCAGGTAAGAAGCGATGAAACAAAATAAAATGTTATCTCTACGCATAAAATTCTTTGTAGAATAACTTTTCCCAAACCATTTTACCGTGAACCATGGTGACTTCGATCATTTTAGGGCTATCTTGATTTACACCGACCAAAAGTCAAAGCATAAACTTTACAAAAGAAATTGACTAAAACCCTTATTTTTTTTCTTGTGATCTTAGTTGAGAAATGTTAGGGAATCATCTGTAAGTAAATTATTATTGGCACAGTTTTGATTCTTAGGATGGTAGTTTAAAAAATTCTTTATATATTGTGTATGAGTGCAATATGGAAAGGTTTACGGACCTACTTAATGTAATGTTCGTTCTTAGTTTTGTTGCTAAATGTTCAGTTTTGTTTGATTAAAATATCTTGAAAAACGGAGATGCTAAGATATTATTTCACCAAATTAAACAAGCATGACTTTATAACCATGATTGACATTAATAGGTGAAGCTGTATTGTCAATGTTAAGGTTTAATACCTGATCAAGCTTTTCTTTAATGGTGAAAATCCATCTGAAAATATGCATAAAAACAAAACAATTATAAAAAATCCTAATTCTACTTTATTGTTACACCCAACTTTTTCTTATTTCTCAAGCTATATCACAAGTAAATAAAATTATTTTGCATGATCAAATTCACCCCGGTTTGCTGTATGTTTTCAATTTTTTTCGGATTTGAAGTAAACTTAAGATTAAGCAATTAAGGATTTCACCACTGATAAAACTCTAATTCATAAAGTTTCCACAAGTTTGTTTAAAGATCAGTATTTTTTTACAATCGGTATCACAAATGATAATCCTGTATTTTTTTTATGGTTAGCACTTATTCTATTACCCCAGTATGTGTCATGACGGCTTATTGATGTTACTTGACCTTGATAAGCAATTTAAATAAAGAAGAGTCCGTTAAAAACATTAAATTAAGTACTTAGAGCAGAGGCGGCAACATGTGGCCCGCGGTATGCATCGATGAACCCCATATGGTCCTTTATAAAATCAGGACTTAAGAGTTTCGTGTGTAAGATGGTAAGAACGCTTTTGTTTGAAGTCAATATTGGGATTTACGACTTCATATAACGTTATACTGTTATTTAATCACTGATGTAGGCAACAATACAAAGGCAGGAATTTATTTACTGATGAACATTTATCTAGTCAATTTTGAGGTGCCACGTCTTCGGTCAAAACCGACATTGACAAGATAGGTCAACAGAGAAGATTTCAGTTACTTACTAAAAATTTAATGTTCTGTATAAATTAGTTGCGAATGCTTTTGTACTTACAAAACTTGTTTTCGTGTTTGAACCTTGAACCGCAGCATTATTAAAATTGTGTATTATGGTCCATTGCGATAAATAGTTGCACGCCTTGACTTAGAGAGATGGTTTTTAAAAAACAAATTCAAAGAACCGAGTAAAACGTTGAAGATAGCGTCTTGATTCGTGGATAGTAAAAAGCATCAACTAACAGGTTTCTTATCTTTAGGTTGTTGAAGACGGTTACGAGTTTTTCGCGAAGCGTCAGCTTGTCACACTCTTCTCTGCCCCCAATTACTGCGGCGAGTTTGACAACGCTGGCGGCATGATGAGTGTCGATGAAACTCTCATGTGTTCCTTTCAAGTAAGTGGCTTTGCATGTTTATCCGGCTATAGGGCTTTCTTTACCTTGAGTATTTATCTCAATTGTGCATGTCGTTTAGCAAGGTGATGAAGACCCAAGATAGAACGGCGATTTCTCTGAAACTAATTCAGTTGCGCAATATCCATTTGTCTCCTTTCCTGTGTTAACCTTTCCCAAAAGCAGATTAGGTTTTTTATCATCTGCTGCATGTTCTATGAAGTAATTAAGTCAATCGCATTACGTTATTTAATTTATTCGAAAAAGAGTGATGATAACGATTCACTCGATATTGTTGTTGCGTCAATTAAATTGTAGTCACGCTCAATTGATCTTGACATCAAAGGCTGTTTAAATCTTATGTTTACAAGCGGTATCGCGTTGCGTTGTATGTAGCCATGTTCTTATCTTGTTGTTGGCGATATGTTTGCTATCTATTCCAACGACTTATAAATTCACTCGCTTTTTCATCTATTCAATATTTTTTTCCAAAAAATTGATGATTCTTATGTTTTCAGCAGGGTTACTTGAATTGATATCACTCAATATCATTTTAACTGTTTAAATTTCACGTTTAATCACATTAGAGTATATTAAAAGTTTGCTTAATTATTTACATTTTTCTTGCGACTGTTAAAGCCGTTTCGGTTTACTTTCTGTGCTGTACATCGGCTGTCGACAACATATTTGCGTCATATGCTGTCCTCGCTAGAGTCACGTGACACGATTTTGCCTGTTCGCTGCTTTTACTTTTCACGCTTCGGTTTTCTACGTGAGTTAAATTAAGGCGTACGAAGCAAGTTATCGCTTTTCTTTAATGACATCGCAATTGTTAGATTTAAATTTGGTTCTTTCATAAAATCTTCACCCTGTGATGTTTTTTTAATAAAAATAAAATGTTTTTTTATCAGTAAGTAAACTTCAATGTTCCTGTTATATTATACATTATGTCACACACCGAATTAATGTCGAACTACTGAAATCGGCGGGCGGTTTTGCAACTTGCAAGGTAGTAATTCTGTTGTGACTGACGCTTTCATACTACATTGGGAGCAAAAAAAATCTCAAGCCAAGTTTTTTTCGGCCGCCTAAAAAACAAAATTGGGTAAACTTAAGTTTTAACTAACAGATAAGCCTTTGATGCAAGAAGAAAACCACACCTGACTACAAATAAAAATATTTACTTTGTGCTTTTCCGTGAGGTCTAAAGTAGAAATTTTTTTATCGAGTGCCAAAGGTTGGTGATCTGTCATGTCCATCATACACCTAAGAACCCAATGCCGAACCAACTCTAGCGAGAAAAGACTAATACTAATGAAATTATCGACATCGGACAACTGAGGAGTATAAAAAAAGTGATCTGTTTTTCCCCAAATAGTACATTTTACTATCGAAACCGTGAAAAGCCCTGCTAGTGCAGAATGCTTTTTGTGGAAGTCTCGAAAACGGCGTCGGATGGTTTTGCGTAAAAAAAGTTGGCAACCTTGCACTTTCCTAAAAACAGTGAAAGAAACTGATTACAGTTGTGTTCGAAGAAAACAAACCAATATTATAAAATATTATAAAATATTATAAAATAATTTTGGTCACATTTAAGACAATTCATTAATGTGATCATTTTATGCTTGAGGTTGTCATTTACCGAAATTGAAAACCAAAGCGAACTTGTATGATCATAACAATAATGCTTTAGATCAGTGATCGCCAACCTTTTGAACTTCATGGACCACTTAATGTATACTTTGTTTTTTGGCAGACCACCAATAGGAATTCAGAAAAAAAAACTGTTGTGAAGATTTAAAAAAAGTCTTCACTTTTAAAATTTTAATTTTTTCGGGTCAGAGATGTAAAAATTGTTCAAAATTAAGAAAGACTAAAATAAACTTTTGAAATGACTTCGAGTATAAAGACTTATGAGTATACGTCTAAGGTTGTTTGATTCCAATTGATTCAAGTTCTTCAACTGGTGGACTTACTACATTTTTTCAGCAGACCACCAAAATTTTTGAAAGGGTCACCGGATGGCGACCACTGCTTTATATCAAAGATGGCCAACCTTTTTAACAAAAGTTTTTTTAGGAAAGTGTAATGTTTATAGGAGCTGCGCAAAGCGTATGCTTCAAAGCTGACATCTTACTTATTGGTGTTTTAATAATATTTCCAACAGATTGAACTAAATAATCTAATTTGAGAACAAGGAAACAAAAGAAGAATTATACAAAAACTGACGAGGCACCCCACATTGGCCGGTCTTGTTGTAAAAATAGACTTAAAAATTCACCTGACTTTAATCATACTGAAAACGCTTTAAATTTTTTAGAAATCAAAAATTTATAAATGTCACGAAGTAACATTTATAAATGTAAAATTGGATTGAAAACTATTCAAACCAACTACCAACTTCTTTAGATTCCATGTCTCAAACCGTTCAAGTAATGGTCTGCTTCAAATTAGTGATCTACTGAACGACATATTATTTTGTGTGCTTCAAGATACATAGGTGGCGGATTTTGAAGTCAAAATTTTTTGCCGGCACGATTTCCGTCATTTGAAGTTCATTTGCATATTTAGGTTTTGCGACCTAATTATTCGGGTTTGCTGTTTCATCCCGAGAGTGAATGGTGATTGACATGATGCAATCGGGTCCGCGTTAATCTTGCAACGTTGTTTATTCGTTGTGTTGAATAGAACTGGGTGCACCTTTATGTTTTTGCTTTTCTCGAGTTTAAGCAGGCCTTGATTATGGCTTTTCCTTTTTACAGTAGATTCCACGCGTTCTCGCGACTCAAACTTTTTTGACACTCTTAACACTAAGTACTGTAAGTTGAAAATTTAAACAAGTACACACTAGTTAATTCTTGTTATATCTTGCAGATTTTGAAACCTGCCGAAAAGAAAGCGAAATATCAGTACAGTGGTTTAAACTCTGGCCGTCCGATCACGCCACCGAGAAACGCCGTTAAAGCAAAGTAGAAAAGTTGTTTTCCTTTTTTTATCAACAAGTTTGTTAACTTTTTACAGACAGTTTGTATTGCCCGCTGCAACCCTATCGGTTCAAATTGCGCCGACCCAGTCACTCTCGCCTTCACTGGAATGTTGCTTTGTGCGACTCAAAGACTTTAACTTCTGTAATCCTTAAGGCTCGTTTCCACTACGAGCGTGGAATGGAGCATCCTTTGTGTGTTTTATTGATTTTTTGTACTTCTTTTCGCGCTTAGCGCTAAGTGAAGCAAAAAAATCAATAAAACAAACAAAGAATACTCCGTTCCACGCTCGTAGTAGAAACGAGCCTTTACTCTTTCTTGTTCGTGCGTTTTGAGTTTTCGCTTTACGATCTTTAGTTAAAATTTATTGTATCTCGTTCAATTACTTCAGTGATTGTGATCGTTAGAATAATTTCTTTTTTGTTGAGCTTCACATCTTACTACGATTATTTTCGAAGCTATTAAATACGAGAAGTCTTGTTAAAAGCTCTTGAATTACGCCATTGAATTTGTAACAATAACTTACAGACAAAAAGACAATTTTTATTTCACTTAGTTGTTCAGCATGTTTTTATGCTATTTCTGACGTATCTAGCATTTTTTTTTTTAAAACAGTTTTCCAAGTCTTCATTTTTTCTTTGATTATTTTATTAGCCACTAATTTTTAAGGCTTTTGAAAACCGTTGTGTAGTGACTTAACTAAAGTAAGAGTTATATTAGCAGTATTTTTTCTTGTTTTTTTGTTTTGTTAAAATTGATGTCGTTTTCTAAATTTACAACAATTTATGATGTAAACGGTTTCGAAGCCGTGTTGCAATCCAGTGGTTCTCAAAACTGTTCGTCGGTTTAATTTGCCATGGGCGTCTCATGGTAATTTTCATTCGCAACTCTGAGAAGAATTGCTTATATAGATTATTTTAACGATATAATTTGATAATTATAGTAGTTCATTCTGTAGCATTAATCAAAAATTGAGTGTTATAATAAAAATGATAATGTAATATTTTCTGTTGTCTTTTTTTTGTCTCTTGCAAACTATTGTGCGTCGTGACTTCAAAAACTTTTTCCGAGTGCGTCGCACCTTGAAAAATTTGAGAACCACTGCCTTATAACAGAACCGGAAAGAAATCGATCGCAACATTGCGCGAATTTTTGATGTGATTTCATTTGGTGCTTATTACAGCACAGCACACTATTTTAATAAATTCTACAAGCCAGTGGTTCTCGATTTTTCTTACGTCATCGAGCTATTTTCATCGCATTCAAACAAATCTCCCTGTTTCTCTTGTTACTGTTCAAATCTTAATACTTGAGGTTACTAAAATTTAAAAAGCGTTTTTAAACGACCCGAATTTCTTTTAAAATAACATTTTTGTTACTCTTTGGCCCCCTCATGAGAACCACTGTGACATTTCTTGAAATGTAACTCGTTTATCGGAAACCTTAATTTTTCATTTTGTGAAACATCATTATTTCTATGTTTTTTAAATAATTTTTTCTAGGCTTTTAAAAATAGCGAGGCAAGACGTGGTTTTCCATTATTAGATAGAGAAGTATAAGCTCAAACAATACATATTTGTTCTGTACGCTACCCACTTAGTTATTCCAATTTTGGGTTAAATGCTGTTATACAAATCTAAGATGCTGAAATTGTTTTTATTTGTTAATTTTAACTATGATATCGATAGTAAGTGATTATATGGTGATTTCGGTTTTAAATCCGATATTTTTTATTGTTGAAACTGCAGCCTAAATGGTTCGCTTTTATAAAAAGTTCGATTTGCTCAAAACTCATTTGTTTGACTTGTATCAATCTATTAATTCGTTTAACGTTGACAATTGTTTTCGTTCATGTAAATATATAGCTCAGCTGAAATAAAAACGGCTAAGAAAATATGGCGTGCTTTTTATCGTATAAAATCATTAGTTTTTTCTCGTGTTCAGTGAACAGGCCGCTGTAAAGTTTTTTGATTGGTCGTTTTCAGTTTTTGGAAGCCAAATAAATTCTTGTAACGGCCTGATTTACAAACACCGTTTCGCTTCATGTACCTTAATACCTGTATCTTGTTATTACGGTGTTAAGATATATTTCATTGAGATTATGTATTTGTTTTTTTGTTTACAGTACACTTTAATAAATAGATTTTTTAGTGAGTATAATCGCTGTAAAAATATTTTGTTTTGCTCAAAAATTGTCTTTTTATCCAAAAACTTGATTTTAAGTCTGAACGTTCAAAATAAAACTTTATCGAAATTGTTGATTGCAATTCTTTAGATTAATTATTAAACACCTCCATTCAACAATTTCGATAAACTTAAACAATAATATACATGGTGAATCGAAAAGAATGCTACACAATCATCACGCGATATGTCAAAACCCAAAACAATTGAAAACTCTAACTTGCTCGTATATATTGCAAATATACCTCCAAGTTTTTATTTAAGGTTTTGCAAGTGCTAGATGTGGCCACTATCGGCAGGACAAACAACACCAAGCCGATATAGAAATTCTTTCTAAATATTCTAAGGCAGGGGTGGGGAACCTACGGCCCGCGTGTGGTTGGGAAGAAGCAAAGCCAGTACTAGTTTTTTGTGTTGTAGGTCATACTAGTTCCAATCAGAGACAGATTCTAAGCAATAACCTTTTTTTTGGGTCTTCACCATAAATTTGCGATACAATTTCTCATATCCATGAAGTGCTAGAAAGTCATGATTTGGCTAAGATTTTATGCAGCCCTCACCAATTTTTCATATTTACGTATACGGCTCGCGAGTGCAATAAGATTTCCCATCCCTATTCTAGGTTGTCTCGGTCCACTATGTAAATCAGCTGTTCGACCTTTCCGGTTATTGATTGAAGATAAAAGTGATGAGAGAAAAAGATGCCTTTGGGTCCAAAATTTTCGTTAAAAGTGGTTGTAGTGAGTAGCCCCAAAACCTAAATGGCTATTTCAACCGAAGGGTCACAGGTGGGGGGAATTTAACAAAATTCTATATCTCAAAACCAGGGTTTCGGAGTCGGAGGTTTTAGGAAGGAGCCGGAGTTGGACTGTTAAGAGTACTAGGAGTCGAAGTCGGAATATTTTATCCGACTCCTTATGTCCAATTTCTGCATATTAGTGATATTAACCGCGCAACTTACGCGGCCGCGCGCGCCAGTGGAGGGCAGTGCAGTAATCTTTTTAAAAGAACCTTGCCGCGTATCGCGCGACACAGCGTGCAACACATAAGAAGTTTACATTTAAATGTTAAGCAAATATATTTTGCGTAATGCTATGCTTGGCCAGCCGAGTTAGTTGCTTCCCTTTCTTCAATCCAATGACAGGGAGCAAATGCCAGGTGCATAATCAATTACTAACTTAGCAGCCTCTTTCTACAGTACAGTGGTACCTTGACATACGAGTTCAATTCGTTCCGTGACCGAGCTCATACCTCAACTTGCTCGAATGACAAAGCGAATTTTCTCATTGAAATTAATGTAAATGCCATTAATCCGTTTCAGCCCCCAAAAATGCCCCTCATTTTTTTATTTTTGACGTGTCTTTAAATAAGTACTTCTTCCAACACAAGCGAGTGTTGAACGTCTGTTTTCATCATTTAGGCTCATCAAAACGGACTAAAGGCTGCAATGAAGGAGAAACTCACAGAAGCAATTTTACAAAGAAATTATTAAATTAAAATTTTTTAAAATTGAAACTTACTATTTTTTCAAAAAAATATCAACCAAACGTTTAGAACCAAGGTGAATTTTTTAATAATCTCTTAATATGAATGTCTATAAACGGCAGGGAGCCTGCATGTTCAGTCTCGAACAAAATTACAATAATTGAATTATCCATGAGATAGACTACAGACCCCTTTTTATTTTGTTTACAAGATCCGACAAAATTCACATATTTATTCTTACTATCAATATATAACCATAAATTACTGGGAAGAAGATGGACTCTGTAGCAGCACATTTATTGGATTTGGCGCTGGTTGCCACACTCGACTAAAAACTCGTCTTCGTATGATTATATTTGTTAAAAATTTTTTATTGTTGAAAATTTATTATAGATCGATTCATAACAGACGGTTTTAACTAAATTTCCAATCTAAATCCAATAAACCAAATTACAACGCGACTTATTTTTTAGAATGAATGGCAAAGAAAAAACGTAAGCTGAAGCAAGTTTATGTCCTTTATGACGTAACACTTATTTGAATAAAACAACGTAAGAAAAACAAAACTCAATAGCAGAGATACAACAGACTCTATGTCATCAAACTAATGGCTAAAATTTATTTGAGAGAAATAAGGTCTGGAAATGGCAACATTTTTTCTGGAGTTTCTTTGTATGCAGTAGATGATTCAGGAAAATTTTGAAATTAGTCGCATTTTGTTGTTTTTCTTGTAGTCTATGATTGTGGGTTTTAAATTTTTAATTCATTTGCATATGGTTTTGTTTCTTTCGTTTTTATAAACTTTTTTTTTCAAATTTTTATTGTCAATAAATTCTATAGTTATTACTTACATTTGTAAAAATTTTTACAATTATGAAATTTTCAGAGTTGCGTTTTAACCTTGTTACCTAGTAATAGAAACGAAACTAAGCCACCTAAAACAAGAAGCATTAAACTTGAGTTTTGTTTTCGTTAGAGCTCGTCAATGATGCATACCTCACTGAGTTTCGAACCAACTAGATGTAGTCCTACACGCTTGAGACAACACTCACGGTTTAGTCCTACGCACAGGGCTTACACAAGTCATTAATTGTATTCATATCAAGGTTTGTCGTGAGTTCGATTTACCATGGCAAAAATAATAACCGTAAAATAGACTAGAGATAACATCATGATTACCAATCAAATACTTTGATGTTCAGAAAATGTAATAAGCATTAGGTATAGAATACATATTTAATTTCGAGTTATGATCTATGCCATTTCGAGTACGTTTTCTAAATGTGGTTTGTATTAATGTTTCATTCAATGACAGTAAGAATTATAGTTAATGGGTTGTGTATGTAATATAATTATATGTATATACCTATTTATCAAAACACAAATATAACAAAAAAAAGCATGTTGTACTAAAATAGTCCCAACAGACTATTTCGCCTGTGAGACTCATCAGGGAACACAACAACTAAAAAAAGCAATATTATTTACGTTGAAAGAAATAAAATAAGAAAAAATTAAAAGTTAAACTAAATTTTTACGCTTCAGATGAAAACTCGCATTTTAGAAAAATAACGCTACCAAAAGTTTGGGTTTAAACGATTATTTTACTAAAGTCACTGATTGATTATTAAATAATTACTTTTGTCACGAGATATCAAAAGAAAACTTGCTGTAATGTTGCGCATAGATGTATTAAACTTGTCCAAGCTGCCGAAAAGATTAAAGCGTACAAAAGTTTATGGATTATTAGTTAAGAGCAAGTGTTATAAAGAAATTCTTTTATACTGCATAAAACATTAATATGGATCATTAGTTAAGAGACGGTGTTATAAAAACT
The DNA here is from genome assembly GCA_963680785.1 of Diplosoma virens. Classification (NCBI taxonomy): domain Eukaryota; kingdom Metazoa; phylum Chordata; class Ascidiacea; order Aplousobranchia; family Didemnidae; genus Diplosoma; species Diplosoma virens. Next base: position 28,355,032 of record OY796891.1, read on the forward strand.
TTATAAAAAGATTCTTTTATAACACTTTCTTTTAACTAATGATCCACAAACTTTTCTACGCTTTCATCTTTTCGGCAGCTTGGCTAAGTTTAAGAATACTCGTACATCAATGCGCAACATTACAACATATTTTCTTTTAATATCTCGTAACAAAAGTAATTATTTAATAATTAATCAATCAATGACTTTAGTAAAATAATTGTTTAAACCCAAACTTTTGTTAGCGTTATTTTTTTAAGATGCGAGTTTTCATCTGAAGCGTAAAAATTTATTTTAAATGTGCCCCCTGATGAGCCCTACAGGTCGTCGTCGTTTCCACTCCAGGTTAGACACAAACAGGACTGGGGCCGAGGGCTTATTCTTTTATTATACCAGACTGCTGCACTGCCTGGATCAAATGCTGGCAGTGATGTTATTAAGCCAGCATCGAGTTTCATCATCCAAAACCGTCAGACCTCGTGCTCCATGTGGTGCCTGATGTACGCTCGTATAGGGCACGCTGTTAGTACATGGTCTGCGGTTTGCTCAGAGGCGCCACACTCGCAATTCGGTGAAGGAGCGAGACCCCATTTGTGCATGGACAAATCGAATCGTCCAACACCAGTCCGCAGGCGGTTGAGCTTAACCCAAGCTGCTCGGGGTAAGCCCATCCCAACAGGCCTGGCACCGGTCCCCGGCACAAAAGCACGGAGCCTGGAAGCATTTTCACAGTACTCCGTTTTCCATTTGTGATTTGTCCATGCCAAGTTTGGCAAGGTTGTCCAAGATATTCCGCGCACCTGGCACAAACGGGAGTCTGGATCTTAGTCTCACTTGGCCAGTATTTAAGGACCCACTTAAAAGACCATACAAGATATGATCGAAGTCCAGAGATCCACAGTGAGCCAAGGAGAGTGTCGCTCCCATTCGGCGAAGCTCAGCTGGCTGGATGCCTAAGAGTACAGGTAGGTGGTCCGTTAGAATGGGACGCAGGCATCCAGTAACCATGCGCAAGGCGTCATTCAAGACACTGTCGATGAGGCGAGTGTGAGCACTGCGACACCAGACTGGCGCACAGTACTCAGCTGCTGAGTAGACTAGAGACAAGGTGGCTATGCGTAGTGTTTTAGCACCAGCACCCCATCCCGAACCCACGAGTCGCTTCAGCAGTGTGACGCGCGAGGATAGTTTTTTGCGAAATGCCACTAAATGGTGACGAAACGTGAGCGATCTGTCCAGTTTTACCCCAAGGTAAGTAGGGGTTGGACTACCGTTGTTGTAGACCTTTAGCTTACGTTTGGCCTCTCGGTCATTTAAGTGAAAGGCTGCCGTCACCGTCTTAGTGTGACTGAGCTTCAACCTCCAAGTCTGGAGATACACTGAAAGTGTGGACATGTCTTGGCTTAAAGTCCCCTCCAAGTCCTTCCAGTTTCCAGAAGAGTGCAACAATGCTAAATCATCAGCATAAGCAAACTTTCTGGAAATCATGAAAGGAAGATCGTACATATAGATGTTAAATAGGAGGGGGGCCAAGACCGATCCCTGAGGAACGCCGTTTTTAAGACGGCGTAGCCTGCTTTGCTTGCTGTCACCGGTGGTAAGGGTGAAACTTCGATTTCGGACAAGCTCCATGATCATTTTGACCATGTGCTTATCCGGAAGTAGTCTCAGCAGCTTGCAGGTAAGGCCACGGTGCCAGACAGTGTCATAAGCAGCTGTCAGATCGATAAATACTGTCAGACGACAACGACGACGAGCCCTACAGGTGAAACAGTCTGTTGGGACTATTTTAATAAAATGTTTTTTAATATTTGCGTTTCGATAATCAGGAATAATCGCTCAGACTATTGAAGTCATTGAGCACTCTTCTAAAGAGCACCAGCAATTAGCAGTTACATATCTATATGCATTCATATACATAATTTTTTTAAAATATCTTTTTATGTGTTTGAAAAACTTGACTTATTTTGTGCAACTGTCAACTCGCAAGGATGATTTTTCTTTAGTTAAATCTAATTTAAGATAAATACTTTGCCCTTACTAGGGAGTCGGAGCCGGAGTCGGAGCCGGAGTCGGAGTGAAAGTCAGAGTCGGAAGTCGGAGTCGGCATTTTAGAAATTCTAGGAGTCGGAGTCAGAGTCGGATCTTAATCTTCCGACTCCGCAACCCTGCTCAAAACCACCAGGGCTACAAAGTTTATTTTGGTGTCAAAAAATGCAAAAGTCCAATTTTTTTATGACCACTAAAACAGCTTTTTCTATTTTTACTAAAAATTACTAAAAACAAAAAATACATATTTGGGGTCAAGACACCACAAAACTCAAAAAAATTTATAAGATTATAAAAAACGCTTAGCTTAAAATATTTAAAAATTTATCGGTGCGAAAACTTAGCATATACCATCAGTAGTTTTCTAGTTATATAACTACACCTTAATTTATATTAAAAAATTTCTATCTAGGACTCTTGTCAAAGGTTACTAGCATCATGTATTGCTTTGTGAAGTAGAAATATTACTTGGATGCCAAAATAATCCCGAAAATGCACTAAGGAATTATAGAGGAGCTGCAGTGTATATGAAACAAATATTTCAATTCACGGTTTAACCTAACAACTAATGAAAGAATTCAATTCGAAGCAAAAAAATTCGATTAATTTCAAATTAATTTAGAAGCCAATACAAAATTTGTTCACACAAAAAAGTAGTTTTAACATAAATTCCTACAGCCAAATTCAACACTACAAATTTACTTATTTAAAACTGTTTGCTTTGGATTGGAATTAAAACTTGATGTTAGAATGCTTCATCAGCTTTTTTAAATGAATCTTTTGGCAAATTAGATTATCACGTCTATTGAATCCAGCAACAGCAAAACATACTTTAGTCACAATCTTTATGTGCCACAAAATTGCTTGGTTATGACAAGGATTATTTAAGTGTAATTTTTTGCTTTTCAATTGCTGGTTTTTCTTCAGGCTTTTTCCAATTAGGGTTGCCACAGCAGATTACCTCTCTTCAACTTGCCCTGTCACTTGCATCTTCCGCAGTCACACTCATTTAATTTATAAATCTTTACTTATATCTGCCTCTAGATCTTTTGCTGGTAACTTTGATAATTAGCTTTCTTCTCCTACATACTTTTCTTGTCTCCTTTGTAGCCTACATGACCAAACCATCTCGACTTCCTGAACTTAACACGCAATTTTCTCACATGTACTGTCATACAAATCACATCGTTCTTGATTTTATTTTATCTTCTTACTCCCAAATAAAATTTCTGCATTTTCATTTAAGCTACATCCAGATTTGCTTCCTATCTTTCAGTAAGTGAAACTGTTTTTAATGAATACATTATTGCTTCTCACTAACACCTGGAGCAATTTTCTTTTGATTCTAGCTAATAGTTTTTTATCCCAAAAGTCACTTAAGATATGGATTCCGTTGTCGGTCAAGGGGGTTTCTTCTAACTCGAGAGACGTATCGTTCTCAAAGCGGAGCTGTGCGATGCCAGAGTCTCGTCGATGAGTTAAGAAAACTTAGAGATAATTATTGGATGGTAGTGTAGTAATATTGCACACACAAGAGATAGTTTTTGGGGCCTGAAAGGGCCTCAGCTAAGTTGTTTGGAGCGGCCTCTTTTACCTAACGTTATTAACGATTAAATTAAATTACGGTGGGTTGGAGTTTTAATTTACTTTTTTAGTTTTTATTTGAGACATAATTAAAATGGTAATCTTCCCAAACTACCCTACTAGCCTGAGTAAGCTAGCCTAAACAAAAAGTAGTAAAAGGGTTACGTACTGGCTATAAAGTGCGTAAAACGTTCCTAAACCTGACCCTGCTTAAAATTAACTAGTAACTAGTACGTACCATAAAGATGAGGAAAGTAGCCTACTGGTAAACACTTAACTATAGGCCTAACAAATGTCAATTTTTGATAATACTACTGTAAATCAAAAAACTCCTTTGAAGCTGTAATCGATACGAAAAACAAAAACATGTCGCAATGCTTGCAAAAAAAACTTTCAATAACCCTAGAGTTATGCAATGGAATCACCGTTTTTGAAGCAGCTGCAATGCTGCATGATACTGATGCGGAGTTCGCAGTTATTGACTCCGCTCTTAAAACTAAAAAATATTTGGTACCAAGCATCGACGGTACGGGTACTAAAAAAGTACCGCAGTATTTTAGTACAGTGCTTTTTTCTGTGGTACACTTTTAATAATTTTTCAAAAAAATTATATACCTCACAGATAGCAATGTATAATTGTGCACAAAAACTAAAGAAAACAAACTATAAACTATTGGGTTGAGGAACATGTTCGTAGGGTTTTTATTTTTTCTTTTATTTTACAATGATTTTTTACTACTTGGCAAAATGTATATATTCATTCGATAGAGCTCTTTGTACTGTAAAAAACTGTGCTGATCGTCTGTTTGAGTATTTTGAGATTTTATTATTTGGTAGGCTTTCATATGGAATATCCAGGGGGTAAAAAGCAACATTTTCGATACCTGCTATTCTTCGCTTTTTATCAAGGTCAAAAAGCTGCTGAAGCAGCCCGGGACATTTGCATGGTATACGGGGAAGGTGTCATAGGCGAATCTACGGCAAGAAAATGTTTTGCGAAGTTCAAAAATGACAATTTTGACATCAACGACATGCCCCACAGCGGAAGACCTTCTGAATTTGACGAAGACCATCTCAAAGCACTTTTGAAGGAGAAAAGTCGCCAAACAAGTCTTGAATTGGCTGAAAAAACGAACTGCGATAAAAAAACGATTCTCAATCATCTTCATTCAATGGGATTTGCCGAAAAATTGGGAGTCTGGATGCCTCATGAGCTTTGCGAAAACAACGAAGAAAATCGCCTTTAAATTGGTTCTCAACATTTCGCCCGCCATCGAGCAACACGCGGTCACAAACAGCGCTTTTTGTACCGAATCGTCACGGGAGATGAGAAATGGTGCCTATATACAAATATGAAGCAAAGAAAGGAATGGGTGGCTCTTGCAGATACGCCAAAGCCGAGAGTTAAGCTTGACCTCCATCCAAGGAAAACCATAATCTGCGTTTGGTGGGACTGGGAGAGCATGGTGCCCTGGGAAATGCTTAAAAGGAATGCCACGGTCAACAAGGAGCTCTACATAGCCCAGCTACATCGCGTTAATGAGGCTATTCGACTGAAAAAACCCCATCGACAAGTCCAAACCATACTTCTTTACGACAACGCCAGGCCTCATGTTGCACAAATCGTCAAAGCCGCACTCCAAGATCTCGAATGGGAGGTCCTTCAGCATCCGCCGTATTCTCCGGACCTTGCACCCACGGATTACTATCTTTTCCGCTCTTTGTCAAACCATATGAGGGGCGTTACCTTCGACAATAAAGAGGACCTCAAAAACTGGCTCAACAAATTCTTCGATATCAGACCCGGGGATTTTTGGCGGAACGGCATCGACAAATCGGTTGAGAGGTGGGAGGAGGTCGTAAACAGCAACGGAGAATACATAATTTATTAATTTATAGCCATAACTTTTTATTTTTGTTTAAATAAAAATCTTTGATAAAAGCGCTACGAACATATTCCTCAACCTAAGATGTTTAGTCAAGTTACAATAAATAAATCAATCTTTTAGGGCACAAACAAAATTATGCTAAAGTGCAAAAAAGTAAAATCAAAGCTATTTTAGTTTGACTGTAATAAGTCATCAGTGGCTGCTTTGTTGCTGCATCGTTTCAGCGATTTGGAGATAACGTGGCTTTATCTCTTTCTCTATCGCCCTCGCATTAAAGAATAAATATAATGTATTGAGTTTCTCTTTTTTGATTTGATTTTCACGAGATTGGAGAAACTTTTTTCACGCAAGTAGGTTAATGTAGGCATCTGTATTAAGATTGCAAGGCCTTTTGTGCTAGCTTTTTATATTCGGGTAATTTTAGAAGACAAACCCAAAACATGGAGTAATCTATTTCTCGGAATAAAGCTTTTTGATTTAAATCTGATCGGAGTTCCAACCATTCCTCTCCTCTGATGGTTCATCAATAAATGGCTGCATAGTCCACGAGTTTTCTTCCAAACGTTTGTCATCATCTTCAGAAAAGTATGCAACCAAATTTTCACTAAGTAAGTTCAAATGAGTAACAATGAGTGTAGATATGTTATTTTCTAAAGAAACGTCTTCAAACTCCCATCCACGTCCTCTCATTCTGGCTCAATCAGGGAAACTTTTTGAAGTTGTTTGAGACGTTGTTTTTCCAGAGTGGAATTTTTAGCTTCAACGCATTGATCTTGCTAGTTGCTCAAAATCGTCGTCGTTATGTCGCCCCCTTTTTCTTGAAGACTGAGGTTCACTTCATTTAAAAAATCAAAAATCGACGCCAAGTAGGCAAATTTTGCTAGCCACAGTATGTCACGGAACTTTTCAGATTTTTGATTCTCTTGTTCAATGCAATAGGCTTCCAATTGTTCTCGAAGTTCAAGCACACGGGAAAGCACTTTCCCTAGCAATAGCCATGGCACCTCTGAATGTAGAATAAGTTTTTTGGAAGTAGAGCCCATTATATAAAAAGTTTTGAAAAAGTCTTTGTTGTTTTTCACTTTTCCGAATCAAATTTACAATATCAACAACTTTCTGTAGAACATCACTTAATTCATTTTGGCTAATGTTTGCGTAATTATGCACTTGTGCCCATTTTTTCAAGTGGATGCAATAAACTAATCTAGCTATTCGGTATGCAACGGAATAATGTGGAGAAATGGACAGAATTATACGACTCCACTCTGCACATAATATTAGATTAAACCGAAAGTTACCAGTAAGGTCTGATCTTGACGGTATACCCTCTGTATACCTTTTGTTAATTGTATACCCTATTTACAGCTTAGTATACACTTGGGTATACCGTACACCCGGTTGAAGAGCACTGCTTTAGTACGCTATGGTACGGCTATATTCTTGACTTACTATCGGTATTTAAAACATATTATGAGTTTGAATGTATTTCAAGATTGCCATATTAGTTTTTTAAGGACAAACCGGGGAAATTTAGCCTTTTAGAAAAGTTTTTGGCTTTTTTCCATTTTTATGAATCAAAATCTTAGTTTTGTAAATTATAATTTAAAAAAGAAGGGTCTTCACATCAAATCTACTCGGATTTCTTAATTTTTGCCTCTAAAACTTAGTGTTCTTTAAAGAAAAAAGGAGGTCTTCACTTCGAATTGTTCTTAAATTTCTAGCAAGATATTTGGTAAACCGGGCAGGACAAAAATTATAAAAATTAAGACTTTCCCGCCGAAATCAGGAGATAAGGTAAGCTTACCTATAAAACACCTTGGTAATTTTAGCGTTAACAGTCTTTTTGGCTTTTGAAGAAAACTTGATCTGGGAATAAAAATATTTGAGGTTTGTGAGATAAAGTGTTAGATTTTTTTTTATATCATTGATACTTTCTATCTTAAATTCGGGACAAAAATAGAAAAAAAGTTTTAATTTGTTATATTTGGCTTCTTTTCAGTCTTTTTATTAAAAATTAATCTGGCAACTCTGCTGTATTTAAGTTCAAGATCGGCACGTTACCTAATTGATTATAATTAATTAAATCCCCAAAATATGGGGTAACAATCTAAATATTCGAGTCTTTAAAAAAAATTTTGCAATTAAAGAGGGCTTAAAATTAAAAAATTTGGAAATTGGGGATGAGGTCTTCAAAATTTTATAGTATGATAGTAAAAATTAAAAATAAAATTACTCCTTTTACTTTACTCGCAACTCCCCCCCTTATTTATACTTTGCTCAAAATATAGCATACCCCTTTCTTTGAATCACTGTCAACATTTTACTGTAATTTAGTTGGTTTGTAAAAAAACAACTTAAAAAGGATTTTTTACATTATATGTAAGTGCATTCACTACCTGATACAGCTTTAATGCACCTAGAAGCCAAACCAGGGGGCGAGACATTTCAATGCCTCCAAAAATTGAAAATACATGAATAAAAAAAAAGCTTTAGAAGTGTTTTATTATAAAAAAAAAAGCTTGTAAAGGTACTTTTGTAGCCTACTTAATAATATTTTAAAATTTTTTTGTTTATTTATCCTCTTTATTTATCCTCTGACTTGCAAGACAGCATTGAAGGTGATAAACTTGGCCACTATCAGGTGATTACTCAGGTTTACTTTTAAAAATCTTAAGATATTGCTGTTCGATTACAATTTTTTAGTTTGTATTTACAAATGATTATAGATCCACAAAAGTTATATGAGATGCTAGTTTCTTTTCCAAGAAGGCAACAGAATGATAAAAGTAGGTTTTAAACTGTAACTTGTTGATTGTGTTGGCCATCAATGTGACACTCCTACTTAACTGTTTTTGTCACTTTTTATCAGAAAAAATATTTCGGCTATTATGGAAAACAACAAGCATGTATCTATGTAATATCTGACATTATGCCACAAAACTTTGGGTCTCTTCTAAAAGTCACCATAAGCAATTTTTGTTTGTGAAACCAACCCAGACCACCTGTGGTTACTATCGTTTTTTGAAGAGATCCTTTTCTTCTTGTTTTTTTTTTATTTCCATTTTGGTGCTGTATGGGGATTTTGAGTTAGTTTCACCAAAAAAATTGCTTACAGTGACTTGTTGAAAAGACCCAAAACTTCTTGCATTGTGTTCAGTTAATTCCAGTCTAATTTGAAAAATTATTTACCTCTTGTGTAATAAATGAATCTTTATATAATTTTGTATATTGTAAATCTCCGTTTAAAGGTTACTCTGTTTGTATTAATTTGATTTGCTTATTTGGTTAAAGCATATTTTTGTCTAATTTATTTTGTGAGCTTTTTTACAAATGTATTTGTTGGCACATCCAGATTGGTTTTATGATATTTTTTAATATTTTTAAAACTTTTTCAAACTCTTATTTTGACTTTAATGTATTAAATTCAAGCTATTTAGCTTTTTCATGAAAAAACTTGAACTAATTAACTTTCCCACCAATCTTTAATTCATAGTATATAATTTTGACATTCGATTCATTCAAGTGTTTTATTGGTATTGAGACTTAATCTATTTTTTCTAAACTGTGTTTGGTGAAAAGTTCAGAACTGTTTTCATCAAAGTCTCCAAAACCAAACAATCTATTTTGTATCACTGTTGAAAGAATCATTAAGAAATTTGAGTATGAATCAACTTGAGAATCTGCTCAATTTGAGTTAGATTTTTGCTGCTACATAATTTAACCTTTACCAAACAGTTTATTTATCATTCCAGGCAAACAAATTTTAAAGCAGGTGAAGAAATATTAAGCATCTTTGCTAATCACATATAATCAGCTGGTTATATAGTAATTGCATTTCTGGAATCAATGCAAAACACCATTTTAATGAAAATACATTATACTTGAATATAGCTCAATTAGGTCAATTCTAATCAGTGCACCCACTGTACAAGACACAGTCAAGTAATCAATTTAGCTCAAAATGGAACAATGTATGCCATAGTGTAAACAATGTATACCAGTGTGTTTTAATGTGCTCATAAGAATGAGAAACAATGAAACAGTTTTAATGAAAACAATGACTGCACAATAGTAGAACCATTAAACTTTTTCATTTTCAAAAAACTGGCTAAATTTTTTCACAAAAACAAATAAAAAAATCTCTTTGTAATACTGGTAGTTAAAGATTTGTAACAAATTTTAAGAAAAAGTATGGTTGAGCAATCAATGTACACTATTATTGTAAAACAACCTCATGGCTTGCCATTGCATTTGCCAAGAATCTTAAATAAAAATTATAATAAAAAAATTATAAACTACCATATATCTTGGCATATAAGATGACCCTTAAAGTCAAAAAACGTCTTATACAACCGAACAAGTCGTCTTATACAACCGATATAAAAGTCTTTATGGTATATAAAACCGATATAATTTTGTACCTCGTCTTATCTGACGGTCACCTTATACGCCGAAATATGCTGAAAACTGATATAATTTTGTACCTCGTCTTATTTGACGGTTGTCTTATATGCCAAGATATATGGTATTTTTATTGTTGGCACAGCATTTGATTAAGTACACAGCACAGTTGTTTTTTAACAGAGCTAAATTAGTGCGATTATTGCTCACTGGCAATGCTGGTAAACTTTGGTATCTACCATTCATAATATTCACATTTTACAACTGTATGAAATTAATTCTTGTATCAATTTATAAATTAGTTTATTTTGATGCTCTAGTATTATTTAAAACCGCTTTTTCATTTTGACTAAAATAAAATTGGTCTAAATTGAAATTATTTTTTTTATATTTTGTGCCCCATTGCAATTTACTACATCCATTATATTGAGATTTTTTAAAAAATGTTTTTTTAGTATGAACATAGGAGGGCTGTTTGAAAAGTAATGGGACTGTGTAAATAATTATTTTATTTGAAATGCCACGTAAAAATTACAACTTGTCCCCTTCAAAGTAATCTCCTTGAGCTCGAATGCACTTTTCTAATCTCTGCTGCCATGCTTCTATGCACTTCTGGAAAGATTCCATTGGGATCGCTCGTACCCCTTTGATTCCATTGGAATGCTTTGTTGTACCCCTTTGACATTTAGGATGAATTTTGTTTTATACCCCTGAGTAAAGATTTAATTCAACACACACATATTGAGGGAATAACAATATAGCATGTATTAATGCAATGTATTTCTTCGTAAAAAAATTCAAAAAGCAAATTAAGTGGCCCCTATTTATTAACATCTTTATAATGCATTTTAGTGCAAATTTCATTGTTACTTTGTTTCCATTGTTCTTTTAAATAATTATTAGTTTTAGTTGCAGAGAGTTGTTGCACTTATTCCCTTACAGAAAATCCATTTTTCATAAAAATAAGTTGTTGAAAAAGAAAGTAACACTATCATGGCTTCCTTAGCAAAATTTTGGAAGACTTTCCTTTGCAACACATCGAAAATTGTCTTACTTTAATGTGTCATGGCATTGGAGTCTTGGCAATTTTTTATTTTAATAAGATTTTTCTTCACATTATTGTCACCAAACGTATTCATATTGGAAAGAAATAGATTTATGATCCATGGTCACCATCTAAAAAGTATCCATCAAAAGACTTTTAGCTAACACCATTATATGAACATACTGCAAATAAAAAATGAAATCCTACCAAACAAAACTGAATAATCAAAAACATCTATAAAAACTAACCCAAAAACTTTATACCACTTGAAATTTAATTTTATATGCCTGGTTGGGAACCACTGTTCTAGGTATTGGTTCAACATTGTTATTGCTATAGTGTTACTTTGACTAATATTTTATATTAACTACTTCTCCTGAGTAATAGAGTATTTCAGTTATCTTGTATGCTGTATTAGCAAAAAGTTTTTTTCTTTAGGTCGTCTACTAATGTTAGAAAAGTTTGCAGAGATTGCAAAGACCAGACTTTAAACCTCAATAAGTTTTGTTTATTAGCCATGGCAGGCATGTAGCTTACAAGAAATAATTATCCAAAATAAAGTTGTTTCACATTGCAAGAACAAATTATGCTATAACATTTACCATTGTTTATTTGCTTGTTTTTTGGTCACCCCATCTGGGTGATCACTGATTACATAACTGTTTCTTGGGGAAAAAACATCTAAACTCAGGATTACAAACACATGCACAGAAATGGGTTTGTTTTGTTTTGTGTTTTTTGACTACACAAATTTGATATACACTTGTAACAGGTGAATGCTAACTTTGATTTGCAGTTGCAGATTTTTTTTAGCTGCATTAGTTAATACTCTTGCTACAAAAATTCAAAGTAGAAAAATGTTTTGTACAACATATAGATATTTCTGTAAACATTTTGAATTTCCACATAGTGCCCCAAAAAGTATTATTTACCACAGTCAGGGTGATTCATGCTTTGTTGCTGAATTTCAATTTCAAGAAAATGTGGCCATGAAAAAGGAACTTGTCCATCTAGTCACATTATAGCCTTGAGCTTGGAACAACCAATAAACTTTTATATCTAAGTTCATATTAAATATGATACTTATATTTGTTTCTGTATTTTTATAGTTAAAGTTAATTTACTCTTAATTTAGATAATTTTTTTTATAATTTATAAATTGATATAAAATTGTTTGTTGTCTATGCTCTTGGTTTGTTTGTTTTTTACAATGTTCTTTGATGTTATAAATGCAAACATAGTACTTCTGTGCTATTAATTATTGATGCAGGTTTTTTGTTGTAAACTATTAATTTTTAATTGTATCAAATACTTTGACAAAAAATGTCTGATAACATGAAAAAAGTTAGAAAAAAGCTGTTAAAGCGTAAAAATAGAAATGCTGAGCTACAAATGTTAAGATCAAAGTTATTAGAAAATAATGAAGCTAGTGATGCTCTTAAAGCTGTGGCTGCTGAAGCTGCTTCAGATCCTAATCCCAAACAAAACAAAAAAAGAAAGAAAAAAGATAAGTTAAGTTTAACTGAGAAACCGCTCATATCTGATGATTCCCCGGGTGAAAATGAAACTGAAGATGAAGAAAAAAAAAAAAGTTTATGTAATGATAACTCAGAGCCATCAGATAATGCTGAAAAAACTGATACAATTCTACCAGCTGATGATAATTGCACTCAAGACACTACTTTTGCCTCACTTGAGGCACTTGGTGTCAGTGACTTAACATTAAAAGCAATAAAGGAATTGGGGTTTACCCACATGATGGAAATTCAAGCAAAGTCTATCCCCCCGTTATTAAATGGTAAAGATTTATTAGCAGCTGCTAAAACTGGAAGTGGAAAGACTTTAGCTTTTCTTATTCCATCTATTGAGCTTTTGTATAAGCTTCGTTTTATGCCTCGAAACGGCACAGGCGTACTTATTATATCGCCTACTCGAGAACTAGCTATGCAAATTTATGGAGTGCTACAAGACCTTATGAAATATCATTGCCAGACGTTTGGATTGATTATGGGCGGAAGCTACAGACAAGGTGAAGTGAAAAAGCTAACAAATGGTTTAAATATAATTGTTGCTACTCCAGGACGATTGCTGGATCATTTGCAAAACACTCAAGGCTTTATTTATCGTAACTTACAGTGTCTTGTTATTGATGAAGCTGATCAAATACTGGACATAGGGTTTGAAGAGGAAATGAAGCAAATCATTAGGTTATTGCCGAAACGACGTCAAACAATGCTATTTTCTGCCACCCAGACAAAGAAAACCGAAGATTTGGCTCGAATTTCCCTCAAAGAAATGCCGCTCTATGTTGGTGTCGACGACAAAAAGCCAGAAGCTACTGTTGAAGGCTTGGAGCAGGGATATGTTGTTTGCCCTTCAGAAAAACGTTTTTTGCTGCTATTCACTTTTTTAAGACGTAATCGAGAAAAAAAAATCATGGTTTTTCTTTCATCTTGCGATAGTGTCAAGTACCACTATGAACTTTTAAATTACATCGATCTTTCTGTTTTGTCTATTCATGGTAAGCAAAAACAGTCATCACGGACCAATACTTTTTTTCAATTTTGCAATGCTGACAAAGGAATATTGCTCTGTACTGATGTTGCTGCTAGAGGTTTGGACATCCCTGCTGTAGATTGGATTGTTCAATACGATCCACCGCATGATCCAAAGGAATACATTCATCGAGTTGGAAGAACCGCTCGTGGAGTCGGTGGCACAGGGCACGCCATGCTTGTTTTACGTCCGGAAGAATTGGGATTCCTTCGCTATTTGCAACAAGCTCGCATTCCCCTAAACGAGTTTGAGTTTTCCTGGTCCAAAATAGCCAACATTCAAGCGCAGCTCGAGCAACTGATTGATAAAAATTTCTTTCTCAACAAATCAGCAACTGCCGCGTTCAAAGCGTACGTTCGCGCGTACGCGAGTCACTCAGTAAAAACGATTTTTGACGTCTCCTCACTCGATTTTAATAAAGTAGCTTTATCGTTCGGCTTTACAACGCCGCCCGCTGTTGATTTTGCAATTCACGGTAAAAAGTCTATCAAATTGTCTCGCGAAATAGCTTACAAAAAACAAAACAGCAAGGCCAAATTCTACAGGGGAGCTGGTAAAAAAGTTAAAGATTCTCGGCAGTTCAAATAAAAAAGATTTTTAAATCGCGGCGATGACGTTCGGTTTAGGTAATTTTTTGCAACCACTGTTCGAACTTGGCTTGAGCGTTTTAATTTGTCGTCAGGATCTATATATATATATTTTTAAATAATTGTAAATTGTCTACGAGTTTTAATGTTCTTTATATTTCTACGGCCTTTTCAATCGAACTTTTTGCTCTGTGTAAACTTTCTTCAACGCTTTTCGATCGCTGAGGTGAGTGTTTTAAATTTAAGATCGCTGTAAGCGCCTTGAAATAATTGTTTTTCAATCAGTGAAATCAGCGTTTTTTAACCCTGATTTCACTAAAAGTTCTGAGTAGAACTGTCATCTAACAAGCTTTAAAATAAAGTGTTTGTTTAGCTTGTAAGGTCGTTTGTAGGTGTTTTAAGTCTATAAAAACACGTTGTTTACGGCTCTATCAGTATCAAAAAATAAGAATTGTTTCCCTTGAATAGCCGTGTCAAATCAAAATTGTTGTGAGTGCTTGATATATTAAAATATTTGTTTTAAAAGCCGCGCTTTATAAATTCGAGCAATAAAATTGTCCACAGCAAGCCAAGTTTTTGTTTATTGGAAATTGGTTTCTGAATGCTATTGCACATTTTTAATACTGTATTTAAAGAAGGATTTTTGATGCTGGATATTGTAAATGATTTGATGTAATTTCATCTGTTACATTGTTGGGATTTTTCAACATGGCAATCTTTAATTTCAACAGAATAATAATAATTTACAAAAATATGTGTTCTTATGACTGCTGTTATATAAAGACACAACCCTTTTAAAAATCACTTTCTCGACAGGCCTATTCGATTAAAGATTGGTCAATGTGCAAATGCATTGCAGCTGCTTGCGTCTGAACGTCAAATTGATACCAATTCTTTGCGTGTAATCATTCCTGACTAAGTGATCTGCCGTAATTACAAAATTGCAAAACTGACTGTAATCATTTCTGACCAACTTTATGAAATTTAGAAATAAATAAATAAAAATTACTAAATCGCAATAAAACTGCTACAAGCGTTTTACAAGTTACAAGAAATTCAAATGGTCTTCAACTAAAATATATAGTTTCGTCGTTTGGAAGGGCATCCACTTCAGGTCAGACACAAACAGGACTGGGGCCGAGGGTTTATCCTTTTATTACCCCAGGCTGCTATACTGCCCCGATCAAATGCTGGCAATGATGGTGTTAAGCCGGCATCGAGTTTCGTCATTCAAAACCCTCAGACCTCGTGCTCCATGTGGTGCCCGATGTATGTGGCACGCTATTAGAACGTGGTCTGCAGTTTGTTCAAAGGCGCCGCACTCGCAATTTGGTAAAGGAGCGAGACCTCATTTGCGCAAGGACGAATGGAATCGCTCAACACCAGTCTGCAGGCGATTGAGCTTAACCCAAGCTGTTCGGGGCAAGCTCATTTCAACAGGCCTTGCACCGGTCTTGAGTATGAAAACACATAGCTTGAATGTATTCTTGCAGTTCTGCGTGTTCCATTTATAATTCGTCTACTGAGAAGCGCAGATGCCAAGTCCGGCAAGGTTGTTTGAAAGATTCCGCGCAGCTGGCACAAACGGCGTCTAGATCTTAATCTCTCTTAGCGAGCATCTGAGGACCCACTTAAAAGACCATACAGACAGGTTCCAGAGATCCACGGTAAGCCAAGGAGAGTGTCGCTCCTAGCCGGCGAAGCTTAGCCGGCTAGATGCCTAAAAGTATGGGTAAATGGGAAGCAGGCATACAGTGACTATGCGCAAGACGTTATTCAGAACACTGTCCATGAGGCGAGTGTCAGCGCTGCGAGAGCAAACTAGCGCGCAGTACTCGGCTGTTGAGTAGACCAGAGATACGACTTTAAGGCAGCTGTGCGTAGTGTTTTGGCACCAGCGCTCCATCCTGAGCCTACAAGTCGCCTCAGCACTGCGACGCGCGACGATAGGTTCTTTGCGCAATGCCACTAGATGGTGACAAAACGTGAGCAATCTGTGCAGTTTTACCCCAAGATAGAACGGTAAAAGTTTTTGTCGTTGCAGACTTTTAGCTCACGTTTGGCCTCTCGGTTATTTAACTTGAAAGTGTAACAATGTTTCCGAAAAAGTGTAACAATGGTAAATCCTTCGCATAAGCAAACTTTCTAGAAATCGTGGAAGGCAGGTTGTACGTATAGATGTTGAAAAGGAGAGGGTCCAAGACCGATCCCTGAGAAACGCCATTTTTCAGGCGGCGTAACTTGCTTTGCTTGCTGTCACCAGTAGTAAGGGTGAAACCTCAATTTCGGACATGCTCAACGAGATCATTCTGACAATGTGCTTATCTGGCAAAAGCCTCAGCAGCTTGCAGGTAAGGCCACGGTGCAAGACAGTGTTATGCGGTGATGGGATTCATGGGGTTCGCACGAGCCCATTCTTGGAATGTTATAACTTTCAGCGAACCCATTCTTAATTTAACGTAATCTCAGTATCTGTATATCTCCTTATAACGAGAGGACCTGTTGTTAGTAAGTTCTAGACAAAAGAGAACCTGTTCATAAAATCTTGAATCCCATCACTGGTTAGTGGTTATAAGCCGTTGTCAGATCGACAAATACGACACCTGCTTTCTTCGTAGCCTCAAAAGAATCCTCAATGTTCTGTGTCAGCAGAAAGACTTGATTCACGGTTGACTTTCCGCGTCAAAACCAAACCTACTCTTTAGGGAGCGGCGTATCAATAATTGGCTCGACGCGGGCTTAGGTAAGCCTCTTGAGGATCTTGTAAGGGACACAGAGTAAAGATATTAGTCGATAACCCTTTGCGTCTCCCACAGCTTCATTAACTTTGAGATCGCAACTACAAGCCTTCTTCTCCAAATCTCGGGAAAATATATGGTAGTTTTGGGCCACTAACTGAAAATAATTGCTTTAGAGACGAAGCAATATGATATGTCAACTGCCAATCTCAGCTACGCTTGTTAATTTGTGATCAAAAAAGTTTAGTTAAATCAGTGCTTTCCAAACTTTTTTGGGTAAGTAAAACAATTTTAAACCACAAATAAATTCATTTAATTTCATTTTAATCAAAGAACTTTTAACAGCAAAATCTCAACTTACATGCTTGGCACTGACCAAGCAAACCTTGGTGGTGTAATAAGCGAAGGTAAATGGCTAGTGCTAAGTATTGTTTCAAGTCCAGTTGGCGACAGACCATTTTACTACCAGCGACACATAGTTTGGAAAGCACTGAGATAAATACTTAGTTTTTGATCATTTGGACATTGCGTACAATTTTCGAAGGGAGCCACCATTTAACATTAGAAGGACCAAGCGCGTCAATAGACGCGTCTAAATTTTTACTTGCCAACAAATCGCGCTTTTTGAAGTATTATCGCTTCGTACTTTTGACTTTTATTTTTTTTATATTGGTAGATGCTCTCGTAGTGTTTCTAGTGTTAAAAAAGCACTATAAAAATATCAGCAACGTTTTTGCGGTCAGTTCGGCAGATAAAAATCTGTCGACATTATTCAAACAACAGCAAGGAAGAATCTCATTGTTTAATTTAAATGACGAGCTCGACAATAAAACCTGGATCGAGCAGACTATTGTTGCTGAGAGTTCAAAAACCACGATTAAGTCGAGGCAGTAAGCTCGGGTTCCTTTTTTTCGTTTGACAAATTTTATAATTTTGATTTTGTTTAAGAGATCAATTTTTCTTCATTGCTTTGGTGAATTTGGTTCATAACATAATTAAACTGTGATGTCTCATTGTCTCAATTTGAACAATACAAATAGAACGGAAAAATTTTTGTTACTTGCTTTTAGAACAGCAAAAAAAGTTGATAGACCTACAAAATATAGCCTAAGTATTTTAAGATAGATACTCTAAAACCTAGAAAGGACAAAATTACCAAAAACAAATTTCTTTTTACTAATATTGGTTTTCAAATTCAAACACTTTTAAAATGGAAAGATTGAAGAAAGAAAACCGCATCAACTGTTGGCAGTGCTCCGTAACGGGCTTACCGCAGAAAAACAGCAATGTAAACACACTATTCAAAATTTAAATACGTTCGTGCTACCAAAAAAGTTAGAAGTTTTTGTGGTGATTTTGTACCGTAAATTTGAAATTTTGTGGACTCTGGATCAAGCTTTCGTGGATTTAGGCTGCAAAGAATTTTTTTAATGAACTTTGACTCGGCTCAAATTTCATAAATAGCTTGGTAATTGAATCCGACCGTAAATGTCATCATGTACACCAGGGGTCGGCATCCTTTTGCTAGTCACGGGCCAAATGTCGAATGTGCAACTTTTTGGCGGGCCGGAATTTTCATTAACACTATAATTCAAACTCGCTTCAGTATATTACGCTACATTGCTACAATCTCAATCATACCAATCACAAAAATAGCAAAATATGTGTATTCACACTTCAACAACACAACATTAATGCGACACTTGATGCTGCTTGCTTTGTGAAAGTTTTTCAACATCCGGTGACAAGTCCGATGAAGCAAGAAGCAGAACATTTTCTAAAATGGCGTCGGAAATGCGTGATCTCAGCTTGCTCTTCATAAATTTCATTGTTGAAAACAATTGTTCACATGTGTACGTGCTACCAAACATCGATGCCATTTTTTTTGCATTATTGGTCAAGCTGGGATAAAAGCCACTTTCAAAAAGCTACTTTTTGTAAAAGTCAAGCAGCGATATGCCCTGATTGCTCTCTGTATGAAGTTTCGCCTTCAATTCGTCACTGCATTGCAATTCAATAAGGTCCATTTGAAATTTTTCGGGAACGGTATTGACGTCCACATCAAACGGAGTACTGAACAGCCTGAATAGATTTTGTAGAGAACGAATGTCGGAAAAGCCTGAGGAAAATTTAGTTCTTAAATTTCGTATCACAGTGACAAATGCAGTATTGCTGGTAGGTTTTCTCTCCTCCAGTGTAGGAAAGTGAACATAATTTTTTTTGTCCAGTTGACATTCCCAGAATAGCAGTTTTGTTTCAAATGCGAGTATATACTTCCACATCTCATGTATCAGTTGGTTTTTTCCCTGAAGTTGCTAACTCAATTTATTCAGATGTGACGTTAAATCGACTAAGAATGCAAGATTAGATACCCATTCTGGATTGCAAAATTATGTGGCGTTAATGTTTTTATTTTTAAGGAAAGTTGCTATTTCATTTCTTAGCTCATACACTCGTGCAAGTATAGCTCCTCGACTTAGCCAGCGAACATCGCAGAAATACAGGATATCACCATATTGATTCTCTGCTTCTAGTAATAGGTTGCGAAACTGTCGGTGATTCAGTTTGTGGAAAAAATCATATTCACAGCTTTCACCACTGTGTCTATCACACTCTTCAAGTTTGTTGTCTTGGCGCACAATGCCTCCTGGTGAATTAAACAGTGTATCTTTGTGATTTTGTTATTGAGTCCGATATCTTCCAAGTGTTTTTGAAGCAGAGCAACGGCACCTTTATTTTTACCAATCATTGCAGGAGCTCCGTCGGTTGTTATCGACACCAATTTTGACAGGTCGAGGCTCATTCTGTTTGTGCACTGCAACAGTGCCTTCAGAATATCTGCTCCTGTTGTAGTGCCTTTCATAGGAATAACTCAACGAAATCTTAAAAATATCAAAATTTGAGCTGACTCCACGAACGAATGCCGCAAGCTGAGCTGTGTCCGTTGTATCAGTGCTCTCGTCAATAGCTATTGAAAAGTATTGCAAATTTTTTAAACAATCTTGTTGGCGAGTTTTTACATCCTCAGACAAATCTTCAATTCGTCGGGTGATAGTTCTTGCAGAAAAACTAACATTGGAGAACAATTTTTTTTCTCAGGACAAATGACTTCGACAACGGCCATCAAACAGTCTTTCACAAAATCACCATCAGTAAAAGGTTTCATGTTTTTCGCAATTAATTTGGCGACCTCATAGCTTGCCTGAGTGTTTTTTTCTGATTCAGTGTTTTGCTTTTGAAAT
The DNA here is from genome assembly GCA_963680785.1 of Diplosoma virens. Taxonomy (NCBI): domain Eukaryota; kingdom Metazoa; phylum Chordata; class Ascidiacea; order Aplousobranchia; family Didemnidae; genus Diplosoma; species Diplosoma virens. Next base: position 28,375,102 of record OY796891.1, read on the forward strand.
ATACTACACTGCTTTTCTAAGCAGAGTTTAAGACGGTTAATTTTGTCTTTTCTTGTTTGACCTCTGTACTCCGAAAACTGCGAATGCTTTGTCTCATAATGACGCTTAATATTAAATTCCTTGTTCACAGCAACAGACTGATTGCAAATTAAGCACGTGGGTTTACCAAAGTGTAATATGGAAAAGTACTTCTCCGTTCATTCATCATTAAAACTTCGACACTCATCATCAACCTTTCGACGTTTCGCTAACATCCTAAAGTCCTGACCTAAATTATAAAAAAGTCTAAGTTAAAGCTAACATAGTTTAGCCAACACGTTTCCTAACTGCACTTTTTACACCCATAAAACTGAAACTGCAAACATTTCCAGCTACGCACAACCACAGTGCTGTGGCAATATGATGCGCTGGTCCCATGAGGCACTCGCACTCGACTGAAAAAAATTTATTTTAAAGCATTTAATCCGCGTGCTGCACATGCACAAATATAGGGCAGCATGACGCACTCGTGCATCTCTCTTTGTTTCTATAGCAAAACAATTATCTCAAAGCATTTAATCCGCGTGTCTGCACATGCACAAATAAAGGGCAGTATAGGCAACAATCTACTTCTTATCGTCAAATCATGTGAACCAGACAATCTCATGCTAGTTTACCGTCTTCGCACTAGTTTTATGGTGTAAAAGTACCACAATTTTTTTCAAACAGTAGTAACACTGCAGTTTGAAACTCAATAAGGGCTGGCGGGCCGTATTCTTGTAATAACTAGTTGGTATGTTTCGGGCCGGACGATTTCGCATGGCGGGCCGTAGGTTGCCGACCCTTGATATACACAATCTATCAGAATTATATTTTTAAGAACTTTTCTACCATTTCACATCTGAAATTCAAGCCAAAAGGCTTTATTATAGTGTCAAAAATACTAATTAAACAATAAATTTTAAATTTTTGTAAATGAATAAAACCTTTTCTGGATGTATTTCTTTGTTACAAATAATTAAATTACTGATGTTGTGATATATTATGATGTAATTACACTGCAGTCAAAACGTACTGCGATGTAATTACCGGAAACCCAAATAAATCAATAAAACTCTCAATTCGCTTCAGTTGCTCTGCAAGGCATTGACCAAGCTTGTAGCAAAAGTCGGGGAAAATAATAATTAAGATCTTATGAACTCTAAAGCTTTTTTAATGTAAACGGAGATTTGTTTTGCAGAACCCTAAAAAACCCTTCTGGTATATTTTTTTGACACCCTAGATTTCAATAATAATCGACAAAGAATTAGGAAACCCAAATGTTTAAGACAAAAAATAATTTTTATTCATCACAAATTTCGCGAAAACTGCATACTGGTAAATAAATGTACATATCTAGTTTTGCAACATAAATGCATAGACAATAAAAGTTGAAATATTACAGAGAAAAAATTGAACATTTATAAATGCACTTTGGAAATAGCTCACAAAACATGGCAGAATGTGTAAAAAATTTTAAAAACTCGTGATAAAAGAATGTTGATTCGACATTAAAGAATAATAGTATAAAAATTCGTTTTTTTTTTATTGGTGGAAGTAAAACTAATTCAAACAACACGATTCGGCAAGAAAAATAACTAATTGTTCGCACAATATATTCATTGTATAAAAATTAAACCAACGATTCGGCCTGATGTCTGTTATCGTTATGAACCAACTTTACATAATTGGCATCTGGTTGCGGCGAACTACATGGAGGACGCGAGATTATCGGCTGGTTAGAAGAAAAACGGAAGCTGCGACGAGTCGAGCGTTGCAAAGAAACTTTATGGGAAGTTGGACTGAACGAGTTCGTTTCCTAAAAAGTTTTTTCTGACATCAAGCCTAACAATTTTTTTTTTATATTTTCTTCAAGGGAATTCACTGCTGCCAAGTAACACTTAAAACAAGGTAAAACTCCTTTGGTTCCCGACTACTTCAGTGTCATGTTTTGGTGCATAGCTATATCTATCTGTCCAGTGTTAGTGGCCAATTGTACATTGAACGTCCGGATTAATCTTATTTTCTGGTTGGATGCGCCGATCTGGTTGCTAACGTTTCGCGTCTTAATTATTGTCCGATCATTACTTCCCAAAATTTAGTTTGACCTCATTTCATTAACCCTTTCGCCAGATTTGGACAACAAGAAAATTCTAGTTGTCTAATTAGACTAATTAGAGCGAAATGCCGGTAATCTAATTCTAATCTAATTTGTAAAATGTTTCTATGCTCTAATTTTAATTCTAATCTAATTTGAAAAAGCTAAAAATTTTCTAGTTGTCCAACTCTGCTCGAGAACTCTTAGGCATGACTGCAACATCAGCTCCGTCGGAAAGAGTTTTCAGCCATGCAGGCAAACTGTATAGCGCAGCGGTTCCCAAACTGTGCGCCGCGAAAGCATGCGAAAGTTGTTGTACTTACTGCTTTTCTCACAATAATTGCAGTGTGAAAGTTGTTAGCAGCAACGTTCCCTTCAGAGAGCGATTCCAATTGACGACCTTTTTTTTTTAGAGAACACCCTGATTTTGGGAGAGAAATAGGGAAATCAGATATCAAATCGAAGTGAAGACCTTTTTTTTTTTCAGAGGACTTTGCTCAAAGACCTAATTGAACTGAATACCTTTTTTTCATTATGGCGCCGTGAAAAAATTTTGGGAACCCCTGGTATAGCGCAAAACGAGCCAATCTTGGTGTACAGACATTTGCCATTCTCATGCTTATGAGAATGAACTCTGATTTGATATTCACTGAACTTGATTTTTATTAAATTTCTTTCTAATTCGGCATTTAATTCAATTTCCACGTTTTTGCGAATTCAGTAATTCTAATTCTAATCTAATTTGGAAAAAACTGTGTAGCTCTAATTTTAATTCTAATCTAATTTTGAAAAGCTAAAAATTTTCTAGTTGTCCAACTCTGTTAGATAGTGACTGCGAGAGACGCAGAACACATTGGGAGATCGTGGCGACGGTAGCTGATACGAACGTGAATGTTAAAATTGAGAATCAAGTAACGTGGAATTGCTTAACGCATCTGCATTTCTTTATAAGTTAGTATCGGAGTTGACAATTAATTATAATAAATCAAATGTTTTGAAAAAAACTTAGAGTAATTGTGAACTAAGTTGCGTTTTTGACGATTTTTTTGTCAAGCGATCGTATAGCATCTGATCAGTGTTCGCCTTACAGATCATACTACAGGGTGTTCGGAAAGTCACTGTGCACTTACATATTTATTAACATACATGTTTCAATATAGAATACAGGAGATAAACATGAATGACAATAATGAATTATGTTGAAAGTGACCCCCCTTAGCATCAATACAGGCTTGAACCCTTCTTATTTTGTTTCTAAACACCGCTATCAGTTGCTCGCTTGAAATAGACAAAATGAATGCTGTTATTACTGCTTGCAAGTCATCCAGCGTGCGCGGTCGATCTCGATACACTGCAGATTTTGCTGCTCCCTGTAGATAAAGTCTGGTGGATTCAGATCTGGTGAACGTGGGGGCCACACGTCTTTCGAAATAATGCGGTCTCCAAAGAATTTCCTTTAATAAATCCATAGATCTGCCAGATGTGTGGGCAGTAGCACCATCCTGTTGAAACCATGAGAATTGATTTCATCACTTGTCATCTGACCGATGAAGGCGTGAAGAATATCCGAACAATAGCGCTCGCTGTTTATTGTGTTCATAAAAAAAATAGGGCCAACAATTCTACGTCTGGAAATCGCAACCCACACACCAACCTTCTTATCATGTAGGGGCGTTTCGTGCAAACTGTGAGGATTATCAGATGACCACAATCTTGAATTTTGCGAATTAACGTAACCTGAGAGATAGAACCATGCTTCGTCGGTGAAAAAGGTCACATCCAACACATCAGTCGTATTCTCTTCGATAAATCGGTTAACCATCTGCAATAGCGTAATCGTTTCTCATGATCAGTGGTTTTCAGTTCTTGCACTGCCATTATTTTGTATGGGAAGAGCTTTAATTGCCTTCTGACGGCCTTATGAGCAGTTGCAAGACCAATATCATGCTGCTGAGCTAATTTTCGTAATGATTTTGATGGACTCTGCAGCATACTGTCAAAAATGTCCAACAGTTTCTCCTCCGATAGCTTTGCTGGCATTCCACAGCGTTCGGCATCACACACTGATTCTATTTCCCGAAACTTATCAACAAGGTTACGAGCTGCGTTGCGATGTGGAACAGGTTTATCTGGGAATTTTTCGGCAAACCGCTGTCACACTACATCTGTGTATCTATCACCCTCTCAAAATACGTGTTCGACGAGCCATACACGTTCTTCAGTTGTTAAAACCATATTGGGGTTATAATATAAATAATAATGAATTAAAATCTGAAATATAAAAAAAAATTATTAGAAAAGTGCACAGTGACTTTCCGAACACCCTGTACTTTCTTTTGTCGATAAGCGCCCTTCCGCGAGTTAGCCATTCGTCTTTTTGCCGCAAGATTAAAGGGTGCCGGTTTAGTATGTGGCCTAACTGGCTTGAATGATAGAATTTCGTAGGCCACATACTAAACCGGTACCGATTAAGGTTGGTGGCTTTTGCTTAAAAACGGCGTGACATTTAGCAGAATGCATTTTAACATGTCCCAAATATCGGGAACACCGAGAAATAACATGTCTGACGGTTTCAAATGAAGAACCTAGGTGGGTGGGTCAATAAAATTCTTCAGGTTTTGATCGGACGATGCTGCAAGGCTGGTGTAGTAAAATAACAAAACCTCGACATCAGTCCCGTTTTTATCCAATCCAAAGTGCCCTGCTGCACAATAAATTTATCTATTGTTTACAATAACACAATACGACTAATTTCAAGTCCTTCTAGTTCAGGGGTGGGAACCGCATTGCACTTGTGGGCCCTTTACAAAAATGAAAAAATTGGTGCGGGCCGCAAAATTTTGGGGAGCAATGTAGTTTGGCCCAAGTTTTATAGACGTTTTCCCAAATCATAACCTTCTTGTACTTCACGGATATAAGAAACTGTACTAAATTTATGGTGAAGACCAAATAAAAAGGTGGTCCCTTAGAATCTGTCTCTGATTTTTCGATTTCGTCACGAAAAACTAGAACTGGCTTTGCTTCTTCCCAACCACACAGGGGCCGCATTGTAAAATCTTGCGAGCCGCAGGTTCCCCACCCCTGCTGTAGTTGCTAAGCTTAAGACAGGTTGCGGTACATTTTCAAGCGCTTGTAAGTGCGCACACGCAATCATGCAATATCACATTCATGCAACGCTCACTTTGCTCGAATCACTAGGTGACATGGGAGGGCTTGAAAAAGGCGAAACTTGGCTGTTAGCACTGGCAATACTCGGAACACCGGACATGTTGAAGTGAAATTGCGTCCATCCTTGCTGCTTAAAGAGGGAGCGAAGGTTTTTGTAATCCCATAGAATGGCAAGAACCCGTCCTGCAGCTTTCACAATACGATGAGGAAATCTGAAAAGTTTGATAATGATAATAGCAACTCGCGAATTAGAAGAAAGCTTTGGTCAATTTCCAGAAATTTCTCACCTATATCCATTTCCTCGGCTGATTTCAACCAATTTGGAGACAGCACCGCTGTTGTAAAGAAGATTTGCATTTTCTAAATTTGAGGTGACAAGTTCTTTCAGGGCACAGCAAACAGCTTCGTATAGTAAAACTTTTTGAAAGCTTAGCACGGGCGAGTCATCATCGAGTTTCTTCCGAGCCGCTTCCACCGAAGAAATCGATTCGGGTTCCGGGAGCAAATCGACGAAATCACCGATGGCGTGCTTTCCTAAAACCACAATCTCGTCAACGCTAAAAAGTTTCTACCAAAACAACCCACTTTTTAGAATTTTTATTTTCTAGTATGACGAGACAATCAAATTCCGCTTCAAATCATAGATAAGTGCTCAACGTTATGTTAAGAGCAAGAAAGATTGTTTTTCCTACCAATGAGTTGCTTGTTTCGTTCGTCTAGTGCCATGTTGCGCAAGGTAGAGCACATGACAGTCACCACCCTCAAATTGTCCATGTGAAGAAATTCGACTAGCATAGGTAACCCTTTCTCTTTACGAACCGTAGTTCTACAAAAAAAAATTCCAGAAGAAACGAAACTTTTTGGTATTTAAAAAAATTAAAAGCACCTGATATTGGCTGACCATATCCAATGTCCAGCCGAAAGATTTTGCAAGGCACCACTGGCGGCCTCTAAAGTTCCACTATTGCAAGTTTCGGAGAGCAGCGCGAGGTATCGTCGAACTACGCCAGGTTGCCATAGTAATTCAACACCGTGAAGACTGCTTTGAGATGCAGAACGCGACGAAGCGGAAAGTAGAATCTGTAATGTTGAAACACAAGTTGAACATTCACAGGATATGTAAGTTTAGAAGATATCGAAATTTGACTGATGATTTTTAACTACTTTTCAGGTATTGCTTCTATCAATAAATCAATTAAACAAAGTACAAAAGAATAAACAATCACTGCCATTTTATATTTAATTAACATCGAATACAAATTGATTCCCTAAAAAAATTATAAATCTATTTCAGTGACCCAGTTTTATTATAAATCTATTTCAGTGACAATTATTAAACTGCCTATATCTTTAAGAAAAAAAATTATACCTTTTTGTCACAAGCAGAAGAACTGTATAAACATGTTTTGAAACAATTATAGTAAACTGGTGAAAAATTACCCTGGTAACAACCTACATAATTTTTTAAAGTGATTAATCAGAACAAAGCTAGTAATAATCAAGTTTAGCTTACCTCCGTATTTTTTCTTCGCCTTTTTCCTTTCCTTCTGTATCTTTTCCAGCAGTCATCGTCTTGGCCACAACCTTCTTTTTCTTCGTCTTTCGGTATAGGAGTGTTAGCAGCATCAACTTCCAGTGCAAGCCGATAAGACAAATTCCGTAGGATGCACATGCAATTTTCAACTCCCTGGCAAAAAAAATCACAAACATTTTTAAAAAGTTTTGTTTTGTTCTTTAAAACTTAAATAACTTCCGATGCGTTTTCAATTTATAATAAAAGCGACTAAGATAAAAACCTTGGTGAAAATACAACCACGCAAAATTAACTAACGGAACTGCAGTAAAAAGTCCGATTACAGAAAAAATTCATTTTACAAAAAAAGCAAAAAGGTGCGTAAAAAGCCTTCAAGAAATGACTGAATTAGCCGACGGCGTTTTAAAGGCATATAACACATGGAATAGTTCCAGTGCTAAAAAAACATAGTTCTTACTTTGCTGTCAACGTCATTCTTTCCAATCACGTGCTCCACAATCAAGAGAAGAGATTCGACAAGTCCGTCGTAAAACCTCATCTTTGTTCGAACTTCAACCCCAGCTGAACTAATGTTTCTAAGAAAAAAAAAATAATGTCGACGGGACTAGCGTTTCTCTGAAAACTACGCCGTTAAGCCTCTAAAAACAAAATACCCCCAAATAAAGTTTTTCCTGTTTCTTTGGTAAAAATGTGTTATGTTAAAAATGGAACATTCCACAAAATTAATGTATTTACATTACTTCACTAATTTCGGCCGACGCCAAGTTAACAACAAATCATTACTATAAGCAGGGTTGGCCAACTAGTCAAAGACCAAAAACAACCACATTTCTTATTTTGTAACCGTAAAGAGCCACATTATTCACATGGACACACAAGGTGTTCATGTTCTCCAAAAAAAAAAGCCTTCACTTGGAATAAGTTTCAAATTTTTCCGATTTTGTGAAAAAATCATGGTGTTTTGTAAAAAAAAAAGTCTTCCATTTTCGTGAAAAAATTATGGAGTTCTCTGAAAAAAAAAAAAAAAAAAGTCTTCACTTGGAATCGGTCTCAGTTTTTCAATTACAATGGTTTAAAAATTCCAGAGCGGTAGGCAAATCAATAATGCATTGGGAGAGTAGAATAATGAATATTTTTTGTTATTCCTACTCCTTGGAAAAACTCCGACTGCTCTTATTCCTTACTCCTACTCCAAAGCCCTGATATTTTACCTGCCATTTTGAGAACAAACTTGACACAAATTATTTAATCAAATAAACTAATGCTAATATACCCTAAAAAATAAAAACAAAACTGAACATAAGAGCCGCATGAAATCAGGCAAAGAGCGTGGTTTGGCCACCCCTGCTGTTACACAATGTTTAGATATAAATATAAATTTAAAAATCTTATCTGCAGCAGTTGCAAAAAACAACACGTCACTCGGTTTTGTGGTCGTTTATTTACAAGATTCATAACAATGTTTAAAAAACGTTTAAGAACAAAATTCTCCATTTTGCACTGGGCCCATGTTCTTTAATAATAGGAATAGGATAAACCACTCGGAAGTCTAATAATAAATAAACCTCAAGTTTTTTTAAAAATCATCATTTTATCAAATTTCAACAATGGTTCTACGGAAAAAATTTATGAAACGGTCAAAAATTGAAATCGTTCTTGGCCCACAGTAGGATTTCTTTTGGTGGGTTTCTTTGCCTGCCCGACCCTTTGGGGTCACCAGTGCCTTGCACTTCCACCCTTGATTAAGCAATGCACTCTTGACTTGTGACCTGTAGAAGTGTATTGTAATTTTTTAAAGATTCTTTTGTGTATGTGCTTTTAAAATCCTCAATGCTATTGCATTGGTGCGGTGACCATGCACTATTTTTTTTTGCACGTTATAACGTATATCGTTTAGTTGCCGTCTCTCTATTTGCAACCTTTGCTCTATTTTGTTTTCAATTATCAATTGTTCTTTGGGTGCAAATAAAAACAAACTACTACTATTACTACCACTAAAATCTTCAATTACATAGTAAACTTTCTCTTCAAGCAATACTACGATTAACACAGGTTTTTAGCACTCATCCAGGAGAGGAAATAGGAAATTTCTTACCGCAAACAGCCAGTTGCGTTCGTGAACATATTCGACCATTGCGGGTCGATGGTCAGGTCGCTGTGGGTCAAATTGCGAGAGGAAGAGTCGGGGAAATCCACCGGACTATAGCGGCCCATTCGTTCTGGGTCGAGCATGCTGACGTAAAAGATAAGGATGCGAGACGCGAGCGTGGACATGGCGCTGTCTGCTATGGCCGTCTTCAATCCCTCGCTGGACGACAAGTTCCAAAGTACACCTGAAAACCACGAGTGTTGCTAAAAACGAATGAGAATACAAACTAGCGACAGTTTTCGCAGGACTGCATGCATGAAGTTCAATTCAAATGAGAACCGTATCGTCATTTTGCCACTTTTATATACATACTATAAAAATTGAACGTGATCAAAACATACAAAAGAATTGTTTATTTTTACGGTAAATAACTATATCAAAAAATTACGTCTGCGTTCTTTTTATTTGCGACAAAAAGATAGCCTTCCAACAGAAGTTCTATATTTTTAACTGTGAAACTAAACACTTCGTTGTTCACTTCGTCGTTTGACAGTTCGCAACATAACAGAAGGCGTTCGAAGAGAAAAGCTGCAAGTTTCACTTGAAATAGGTTTTCTTTCGAAAGGTAAGCAAAGCAAATTACCGCTGATGAGTTCTTTCATATCTTGATCGTTCGTGACCCGAAGCACGTGAGCCAGAGAAGCGACCCCGCCGCAGGTTTTCACGGCCAATTTCGACTCGTCGTTTTTCTTGCCAAACACCAGGTTCCGCAACGCGCCGCACGCGCTCCTTTGCACCTACGCGTGTCAAAAGCGGTGTTATGCTGATTGTGCGCAACGTGAGCGTAAGTGGAAAAATTTCTATCCGCTCAAACGCACCACGGCCAAGTGAAAAGCAAGTAACGGTGTATTTGGGAAAATTGTTGAATCAGTTATTAGGGCAGATCCAAGAATTTATGTGGCGAGACAATGTTCTAATTGTTAATCCGGGCAGATATTAAACTTGATTACCCGGCCGGGCAGTTATTAGACCTGATCCAAATTGTTTTTATTTGATATGAGGCGCGGTGACCGAAACCAATCTCAGGTTTGTTTTTTCCTAGTTGCAAATTTTAAGCGTGTTCAGCCATGCCCGGGATTAGCATTAGCGAAACTCGAAACATAAATGAATTCATGGAAATAAAAAAATTTAACTAGGCGGCTCAACCTTGGATAAAGCAAGTCGTCAATATCCTTCGGTGTGCATGTTTTTTACAACCCGGACCCTTATAATGCTTATTTCCTACTACGAACCGTGTTATGAGCTTACAGTACCCGTCTCTACAACATTGCACCAAAAACAACAATGCCATTTACGTGGAATTGTCACAATGGCGGCGACGAATAGCCGTCGGCAACATTGTGTCAGGTTTGGCTAGTTCGGGAATTGAACCCAGATGACCCATGAAGAAGCCAGGACTGTTAACCACCAACAGGACAACAGCTACGTTTCATTGGTCAGCTCAAAACTTACATCTAAAACGTGATGATGAAGAAGATTGATTAGAATCGGGATGACGCCATGATCTCGAATGATCGTTTTCATGTCGTCATCGCCGTACGTCAAATGTTGAATGTAGGCTGCTGCACTGGCGACGACCTGTGCAAAGCGATTGGACGAATTCGAGATACCAATAAAAAACAAGTTAACAAAACAAAAAACAAAAGACTAAAACTTACTAAAATAATGAAAACTTACAAAAAACAAATACCAATAGTTGAGCTTCTAGAAAAAAATTGCACTAAACAGCGGAGAAAAACACATAAAATACTATTTTATGGAATTTCAACCATAACTTACAAGCAGACTTCTACTGAAAATAATTACTCTCGATTGGAATTTCAAAGAACTCAAAATCATAATAAAAACTCACGTGATAAGATGGGTGCTTTAACTTCTTGATCACTTCCACAATCTCAAAATCGTCAGAAGCAGGGGATCTATGACGATTTCAAAATTTAAATAAAGCGTGCGAAAACGGAGGTTTCGATGGTCAAAACGTACATGTTAACACGTGGATCTGGTGAAGCTTCGGGAAGCGACGAAGACGGCCTAGCATGGGGAGATCGCGTTTTGTTCAAAAGAATTCGTTTGGATTTCGACTGATGATGTTTGGAACGAGCGTTGTACACTATATGCGTCAAGAAATATATTACGTCATTGTATAATTCGCGCAGCAGTTTTATTTCTAGAAAAAAGAAGTATTTTGTTTATAAGCAATTTAAAACATTTCAACTGTTTATAATCTACACAAAAAACTCACCAAACACATATGTGACGTTAAAATACAATTAAAAAAATAAAGTGCGGAATCAAAATAAAATGTAAATTTTGTAAAATGCACTGTGATTGTACTATTACTGTATACAGTACTACAAATGCAATAAAAAGAACCTTATTGAGCACTACCAACACTAACGTTTAAATTAGATATCGTACAATTAAAATTTAAAAACAAACCTTTTTCAAAGATAAAATTAGCACTACGCAATAAACTGTTGTTTCTTTTTCCCCTAAAATTCACAATACAAGCATCACGTGTTAAAAGTGTTTAAGCGTGTGAAAATAAAGTTGAAGTTAAATACGAACCAGGTGTTGATTCAGCATAAGGCGAAGAGTAATAGAGAGGTGATTGCGTGTTTTGGTCTTGATGTTTTCCAAAAGTTGGTCGATCAGCATGCGAAAAACCTTAAAATATTTGCCAATTTTCTCAACTGAAATTTTAACAATCCTAAATAAGACTTAAGAATCTAAACTGATAGTCTTACCTGCGTAATTTGACTTGGGATATCGAAAACTAGCTCGAAATGCAGTTGGCTTAAAGTGGTGATCAGCATTTTCATATAAATAAGATTGATGATAAGGAGTGTCACGAGGAGGTAGTGGAGGAGGATGATCATATTGCGGTGAGTGCATTGACGCTAAAATATTATAGTGAGGCTGTTCAGGAGATAGGTTGTAAAGGGTATGAGCTTGATTTGAATGAGGCTTAGGTTGTTGCTGTGAGTGAAAGTCGTGGTTTTGAATAGATTGAGAAACAAGGGGGTACACTAAAGGATGTCCACGATAAAGTTGATTGATGTACACTAATGGGGAAACCGGCTTTTCAAAAGGATATGGATAAAAACCACTAGGCATATCCTTTGCGGGTGAAATAATATTGGTTGGAGGAGAATGGGGATAAATAATGTTGGGATGCTTGTGATACAGCGTAGAAGGTCCAGTTGGTGTTGGAAAATAATATGTCTCAAAACCAGAGGATTCTAAATCTTCATTAGGTGCTAAAGACCTCGGTCTTCGAAAACGAGATGGAATGTTGTTGCGATTAAAGCCTTGTTGATAAACATCTTCTGGATAATGATTTCCTTGTACCTAAAGATAAATAATTAAACACATTGATTGAATTACTTTGTATAAAGTAATATATATATATATATATATAATAATTAACTTACAGACCACAAAATTTTTTAATTTAACATTAATTTTATTTGCCCCAACAGACTGTTTCGCCTGCCTGGGCTCGTCAGGGGGCGGTTAAAAATCTGAAAAACAAAATAAATAAATAAATAAAAAAAATACAGTTTAAACGAAGCGCTTGAATTCCGGCGAAAAAGCGTAAAACAACAACAAGAAAAAACAAGAGAAAAACTACGGTTGTAAGGTTAATCGATAAATGAATTTTATTGCCAAAGAAAAAGTGTTTTTTACGTAGCTTGCTCTATTGTTTGAAAATAATGGATAAATATAAAAAGTTTGCATTAAAAATGCGTTAAAATTAAATTAAATAGTCTGCACATTGGAAATACGATAAAAAGATGCTAAAGAAATGCGTTTAAAATGACAATTATTAGGAAATGAATTAAAAATTAAAACAGTAAATTTTTTTACAGGGTATAATTTAAGAATATTTTTAGTTCGATAAGTATGTAGTGTAGAGATGGATTGATTTATTTGCTGATCAAGTAAGTGGACAAAGGTGCGATGTAAAAATAAGGTAAACCGAGTTTGTAAATATATTTATTAACTGCCAGCGTAATTAAAACTTCGTAATTTAAATTTACTTCGATGTCGACATTTTGAGACCAACTCCGAGCGTTTATTTAGTAATTTATTTGGGTCAGCCTGGAATATTTGTAATTTTTCTGATAAGCATAAGCTGCATGTTTTTGAACCACATTGGTATGGAGTTGCGTGTTGCACAATTTTCCATCTTATTTCTGGCGATAGTCCTGATTGTTTTAATTTCCAAACGGCTTTAGATAGTTCGGTGGAGTTAATTGAACCAATTGGTTCAACCCTCCTTTCAATGATGAAGTCACCACTAATATTGGCAAAGAATTTTTTACCCTTCTCAATAAACACTTTCCACGAAGCAAAAAATACCACAAAATTTTTAACAAAAACAACATA